>CM067173.1:15939396-16059996 GCA_034093135.1 Erigeron breviscapus
CTTCTTGTTTAGAATTATTAGGAGAGAAGATAATACAATCATGTAATTCATCACATAATATGCATGCACATGTCATGAATTGGACTTGTATGCCAAAAGAATTGTAAAGTAAGGGCTAAAACAATTAAATAAAAGTTAGTTGTTTTCTTGTTATCACTTGTGCTACAGCTAAATATTCTACTAACATGCCGGCTTAAACGATACAATTAATGTTGAAGTTAGTTATTAATTTACCATATAGTATAATATGACATAAGTTTTCCGGTTAGAGCAATGACCAAAAGCCGGCTCATATTGTTAGTTACCATCGGCCACCACGTCAAAATATCATTCACTCATATTGTAGCTAGCTAGTGAGGGACAGTGTACCTGTTTTGACTTTCTAGTATAGTTTTTAGGAATTACAATAGATAAATTGATATTTAGAATATATGTCTCATTTAAATTTTGATATCAGTAAATCGCATACTGCCCAATTGGATGTCACTGTGGTCGAATGCTAACTACTAACTACTAACTCGCTGTTAAAAAAAAAATGCTTTGATATAAGTTTTCTTTGTAATTGAAGTTATATTTATGAAAAAATTGATGTGCCTAAATTTACCGTTTAAAAAAATATATATACATTCTTAAATATCTTTACCAAATTAATGATCAATCATAGAATTAACTTGCAGAACAATTCTGACCAAATAAAGTTACCGTACTTACAACCAACTCTAAAACTTGCAAACGACACTATGAGTCTATGACCAATAAAAACATAATAAAAGTTCTGACTACACAATCTGATCAAGTGTTGACCCTACAAAAATAAAAGAAAATGTCCAAAATGTATATATAAACACCCATTTTTATTACTCCCTCCGTCCCAATTTAAAATGTCCAAATTTGACTTACTGAGTCTTTCTTCTCTAACTTTGACCGTATTTATTTTTGTTTGTATAATATAACACCGAATGAAAGTTATATCAATGAAAAATACATCTAAAGCTCAATCTATCCATATATTTTACATTAATTGTTGTATAACACACACGAAACAATTAACGGTCAAAGTTGTGAAAGAAAGACTTCAAAAGTCAAAATAAGACATTTAAATTGGGACAGAAGGAGTAAAAACTTAACATGTGTCTATGGAAAAAAACAACAACTTGTATGTACTTGTTACAATTCTACAACACTCGCATTAAGTACTTGTTTTATACAAATTGTTCATTGCATCTTATATTTTTGTTACTACAAAAATACAAGTATTTTTTTTTTCTATAAAAATTATAAGTAGCTAACATGCATTTCATAATGAAATGCTATTTCAGTAAAGGTATAATATATGTCTATAATTAGAAAAGTACAGTATAATTAAAGAGTGTAGCTAATGTATGTATTTATGTTGGGATTGCAAAATGTTGGTGTGAAATGACAAAAGTGCCACTAGCCTACTACTACTACCACTACCTACTATGCTTGCTTAGCACAAAAAAGCTTTTAGCTTCCATTTGCAGGGCTTGTAGATTCTTTACTTCACAAACTTCTTGCATCTCTCTCATGGGTCCACTTCTCATTGTCCAACTTACTACCCATTGCAAATTCTTTAATCACCATCAAATTTACAAGATTATCCTTACCCAACTTAGCCCCAAAACTTTAAGTATAAGTGTGACACTTGCCATACTTCCATTGGGTGCCATGAAGAAAACTTTAAGATAGTTACTAAAAGATCATGTCAAAATTAAGAATTTTAGTGAAATAATAATAATCATGAGACCATTACTTTGTATATGGCCAATGTGTGTCAATATCAACCATTGGATTAGTATTTGGCATAAGATGATATGTACTTATTAGCTGACTTACTTACATGTTGCTTTTGCCTCTTCTTATTTATTTATCCTTGTTCATGCATGGATTTCTCCTTCTTCTACTAAATATAGTTTCTTCATCTCTGTTTTTAAAGAGAAGAAATTACAAAAGTCTAGAGAAATATAGAGATAAAAGGTGTGCTTATTCATTGTCATCATTAGCAAGAAAGGTAACCAACCAACCCCATTAATTCTTTTTTGTGCTTCAATTCTTGACAACTATTACTAGCTAAGTTTAGCTTAATGTTTTTTAGTTTTTAATTTCACATTTACCATGGTTTGATCTTGTTAAGTTGCCAAATAACCAAATACAATCTCTTGTTTATTGGTCCTTCCAGAATGCAAGAATACTAAAAAGCCATTACAAGATTTGAGCTTTTTATGTTGTTTCTTGATCTTGGCTTGTCTAAATTATGATATATATATATATATATATATATATATATATATATATATATATATATATATATATATATATAGGGAGGTTTAAAGGCACAGAGCTTTGAAAGGGTGGGTGGCCTGCCCCTCCAAAACTTTGAGATGTTAGTGTATATATATATATTCTTTTTCACTTGTTAGGCTCCTGTAAAAAAAGTTCAATTCTGTGTGATCTATATTTGGTGAACAACAAATGCAATCTTGATACCAACTAAATATTTGAGTTCATGATCTGGTTTTGTTACTCACTTTACAAAAAGATTAAAGATTTAATCTTTTGATCTTGTTTCATGATCTGGGTAGTTTTTTAATTCATAGTATTGATTATCCTTCTCTGTTTTTGGATTACTTTAGCTTTTAATCTGATACAAGTTTTGATCTTTTCTATGTTAAGAATGTTGAATCCGAATTCGGTTGAAAAAAGTGATCAAGAAGTGATGAAACACATGTGTAGATTGTGCAACAAGAGTTTCCCTTGTGGTAGATCTTTGGGAGGTCACATGAGGTCTCACTTGATCAACTCAAGTGATCACCATGATCAGAAGATGAAGATTTCTTCTGTTAACAATAAAGGTGAAAACTTGGTTGATAATAACAACACAGAAGTCATCAATGGCTCTTCGAATTCGAATGAATTGGGATATGAACTTAGAAAAGATCCGAAAAAGACTCTCAAAGCAGTTATCAATGGGTGTTCGGGTTCAAATGATTTTGTTGTTCTTGATAAAATTTGCAAGGAATGTGGAAAAGGTTTTCAATCTTGGAAAGCTTTATTTGGACATATGAAATGTCACTCTGATAAAATCTCAAACAACAAAGCTGCAATTTTGAATCAAGATTCTAGAATTAGTCAATTAGGCAATGAGAGTTCAGGGGTGAAAATCTGTCAGACGAAGAAATCAAGATCGAAACATGGAGCAAGTAAAAAGTCCATAATCACTTGTGCTGCAACTTTTACTGATCACACCACTCCCACAGTGACAACAGCTTCATCTTCGGTTTCCATGAGTGCTAACTATGCTTCAACAAGTGTTGTTTCGGATATTGATCAAGATCAAGAAGCAGAAATTGCTATGTGTTTGATCATGCTTTCTAGAGATAGTGGAAAATGGGATAAAAAGCTACTAAAAAATAGTAGTTGTGGAATGAAAAAAGTTGCAGAAACTGGAGTTGGTTTCGATTCTCATGGAACATCAGGAAAATGTATAATTAAAGGAGACCAAATAGATGATCAAATGAAGAGAAAGTTTGATTGTATGACTTGCAACAAGAGTTTTCATTCTTACCAAGCACTTGGTGGCCATAAAGCAAGTCACAAGAAGTTAAAGGGATGTTTAGATTCTAAAACCGACGATGAAAACATGAATAAACGCGAACCAATGTTAGATCATACCCATACGACTAATGGGTATCGCGAAGAAACATCTGAAAATCATCAAACACCATCAAGTTTCAACCTTGGTAGTTCTATGAAGAACACAATGGTGTTAGGAGCTCATGAGTGTTCAATTTGCTCAAGAATTTTCTCATCAGGACAAGCTTTAGGAGGTCACAAGAAATCACATTTGATAGCCGAGGCTAAACTGAATCAACAAAACCAGAATTTGATCGAGAAGTTTGATAAGCCCGTTCATGAGATTCGTAGTTTTCTTGATCTAAACATGCCACCGGATGATGACAATGTAGACGAGGAAGAGGCAATGACCATGAACACAAGTACCACAGGGACAGGGTTTAATCCATGGTACTATAAACATGAATCAACACTACTTGGGTTGCTTTCAACAAGATAGTTTGATCATACCTGAAAAGTACACAATTCATTGATTCTTTACATATTTGATGTCATTTTCTGCCTTACCAACATTTTAAACTAGGCAATACACAATTTGTCACAGGTTTTTTTATTTTTATATTTTGTAACATACATTGTTTCATTTTCTCATTCAAGATTATTAGTTTGGTGAGCTACCAAAGATTAGTACTTTTTGGACAAATGCTTAGCCACATTGAGGCCTGCAGCACCTTAAGTCCTTGTATCAGAGATGCACAATTAGTATTGGACTGTCTTAGAGATTTAAGAAAAGCCCGTTCGTTTCCTGCTATTTACCACAAGCCTGCCCGGTTAGCATGCCCATTTCAAAAAGCCCAAATATTTTTACTAGTAATACGGTCACGTCACCACGTGTGATACACGGGTAGTTTAGCAACAATTCAAAGATAATACTACAATTAATTTTAGAGTAAATTAGTTCTTTCGTCCCTGAAGTTGACACGTTTTTTACTTTCAATCCCTGAAGTAAAAAAATATCAATTTGCATCCCTAAAGTTGGCTAATTTTTTCAATTAAGGTCTAGCGCTAACGACGTCCAAAATTTTCCGTTAACTCACCCCACGTGACCAACACGTGAGGGCATAAGCGTCATTTACTCTTTGACAAGGACGAAAATTGATAATTTTTCACTTAAGGGATTGAAAGTGAAAAACGTGTCAACTTAAAGGACGAAAAAAGTAATTTACTCTATATACAATCATCAACACCCACATATATAATTACATATGTATATAATATCATATAAAACATTTTTGTGATCTTGAAACATATCATTGAAGAAACTGATAATGGCACACATCACCTCCATGATTTTCTCTCCCCGCATTTTTCTCTCACTAGTGTTTAATCGCTTCAATCTTATAGTGTTTAATTCGCTTCAATCGCATTTACTGGAAATAAGTGAAGACGGAGAATGATGGAATCCATGGCGGAGGAGGTGGTGGTTGGTGGTTACGCCGGTGGCCGGAGCAATGAAAGTTAAAGATCGGCGTGAGATCGAACGACAGATAGATCACATCATCATCAATTTCTCCATCAAATTCTCCTGGATTCACCGCAACCTGTCGTATTATATATATATAGATTGGTGGATATTTATTATTGTTTTTTGAATGGATATGGGAAATGGGTTTCATATTATGTACATGTATGTATAGATTTAGCTGTATGTATATATATATATATATATATTAAGTGTTTGATGGATATAATGTATATATATTGGATAATATGTATATTATATATATATATATATATATATATATATAGATATATATAATTACATACATTATACATACACACACATACATCTATATATATAAATATATATATATATATATATATATATATATATATATATATATATATATATATATATATATATATATATATATATATATATATATATATATATATATATATATATATATATATATATATATATATATATATATATATATATATATATATATATATATATATATATATATATATATATATATATATATATGCAAGAAACATGACAACGTGGGGGACGAAAATTGTTAATTTTTCACTTAAGGGATTGAAAGTGAAAAACGTGTCAACTTAAAGGACGAAAAATGTAATTTACTCTTAATTTTATTTAAAGGGGTGTTTTAGATTGTATTTTCAAAAAAGATTTTACGTTTTCAATTAAGTTTTGAAAAATCATATCCTAATGCTTTTGTTTCAAAATTGCGTTTTTTTTATCTATGTGAAAACTCAACAAAATCAAATTTCCAATGAAATTATTATTCTGGCAATAATAAATAATCTTTTCAACGCAATCCTAAACTACTATCTATAAAATGATAAAAGATTGGATTGCTTATTAGCATGTGTGATTAAAAAGTAGATAATTGTTCCTGTAGTAAACATGTCAATTTGATGGTTTCTACTTTCTAAACTTATAAACTCATAGTTAGTGCATTGCATTAATGATCGGTGTCTATAATGCGAGACGTCTCCCAACGGCCTTAAAACCTCATACTAGAATTTAAGGCTCACAATTTGTGGTTAAAACAACGAGTTGAATATAGGCATCAAGGAACCAAAAAATGTCTCATCTTTCAATGTTCAAGGGAATGTGAAATCACATATGCAACATGGGGTCTTCGAAAATTGTCATATAATGTGGTTATCTTTCAATATGTCATTCACATGACGGAATTGGATTTTCTTTATCCAATTAACATAGCTTAATGTTGTATTGTTTGTCTTTAGGAGACTGAAAAACTTTAAGGCACGTTTGGTTTTATCTATGTTTTCCAAAAAAAAAACATGAAAAACAAATACACGTTTTGATTATAGTTCTCCAATTTTCAAGACACAAAAAACGATGTTTTCCATTTTAATGGAAAATTAAAAACATCTTTTCTGTTTTCCATTTTCCATTTTTTTTTCTCCATCTTCCTCTCTCCTATCCTCACATCACTAATATGTTTTTTTTTAACTCAGCAGACAGATATATCTTCTTATGCAATGCAATTTTCGGCTGAATGGTTACCTTTTTGTGGCCGGAGGCTCTTATAGAAGCAGTCTCTTTACCTTTGTATAAAAGTACCTTCCCCATACTCCGGATTGGGTATTGTTGTTGTTATTGTTGTTGTCGTGTTAAGTATATGAAAAAGAATATAATCTATACTACTTAATAAACAAATGTCACTTTTTTTCTTTAAACTTTTAAGCCTTTGAATTACCACATATGCCCTTACTATAATAACTATCACTATACATTAATCCATTGAAAGTCCTAAAATACCCTTATCCCCTATCCTAGCGTTATCCCACACACAACAAAAAATACAAACATCCTCTACAACTTCACCATCACACACTCACCCATACAACTGTCCTCTTCACTCTACCGACGACAGATCATTTAACTGCTGCTTTTAAGGGATGTCGCCGCTGGTACCCAGAATCTTTATCTATCTATATATATACTAAAAGACAACTGACCTAATAGCTTATTAACCAATCATAGCTCTTAATTGGAAAATTAATGATGTCATCATTATAATTACAAAAATTAAGATTTACAATTTACGGTTATCTTTACAATTAATCAATACTATATATCTAAATGATAGAAACTTTAATTTAATTCATACGTCTCTAAGTCTTAACTAATTAAAATTATACATTTTAGCCCACCAGGCCTAGGCCCAAATATTACACAAATCAATAAACAACGAATATGAAGAAAAATCCAATGACATCCAGCTAGATAATAAAATGAAAAATTATAAATAAATTAAAGTGTTCTCCTTCTACAATTCCTCAAATTAAGCTTATTATCCATATCCATATCATCAAGTCAGCGGAAGTGTTATCTGGCAACAACATTGGGTACAAAGCTTACATCCACATAATGAAGCTAATACGGCAAGATAAAAGAATACCTTTCAGGTTTCATAGAAGACAGTTCCCGTTGGTCGTTTCTTTCGCAATGACAATTAACAAAAGTCAAGGCCAATCTTTATCGACCGTTGGTTTGTATCTACACGTCGACAGTTGTATGTTGCGATTGGGTTAAGTCGAAAAAAGGACTCAAGGTGCTGGTTAACAAAACAGAGGACATATTTAACCAACTAAAGCAATTTATTTATTCAATTCAATTACCGTATAGTGAATAACTGAATTCTACATAGGTATCCCTGCACACAATAAAATTCAATCACAATTACAATCCATTCACAGCCCCTATGCCACCGTACCCCTAAAGCCACAAAGCAGCAACATACTTGCAGTTGAAATCATTGATTTTCTTTATAACCCCATTGGTATTTCACTCAATTCATTCAACATATTATTTCTTAAAACCAATATATATTTCTTGTTCAATTTTGCATATGATTTATTGGGTTTTCTTGCAGTTTAAGTTTAAAGTTCAAAGTTTTACAACATCCCCATATTGTGTAGATTAGGTATAATTAGTTTCTTGCTGATATATACTACTACTTGTTAATTTTTTGTGTTATTTTCTTGAATTTTTAATAGGGTTTTTGTTTTTGATTTACTTACAAGTGTTTGGTTTATTATAATGACTTTGAATTTTCCATTAGAAAGAAATTTTCAAGTTAGGTTTTTATCTTGCCCCAATAACGTGTTCAGGCTACTTAGGAAAGTCGAGCTTTTGACATTGGTGTATGCGCTTAGCCGGTAATCTTGAAAATAATGATTAATCAATATCAATATAAGAAAATGTAAGTTGTTTTTTTCCTATATTTTCATTTATCAATTTCTCTTGATGGTACATAGTCATGCAAACTAATGTGCTTTTTAGGCATTTTCTTATAAATTTGCAAATGGATAACTATTTGAGCATGTATATCGATTATGGAGATGTTGATTACTATTTTAGATGTTTTAAGCTTGCTAATTTATCCTATTTGAGCATATTAGTGTTTGAACCCAGTAAAAACCAAGTTGTTAGTTGAGCTTCTTTTTCCACCTACATAATTTAGTTTGCAGTTGTTGCTTCGCTATAAGGTTAAATTTTGACTTTTTGGAGTCGTTGAAGTTATTTCTTGCAATCTTTTTTTATGGTGTTCTGGTTTCTTTTCAGACAATACCAAATTGTTTATTTATATATGTGTTGTAGTTTGTAGAAATACTTGCTCAATATGTCAGAAAATGATGAACCAAACAATTTGGGTGGAAGATGGGAATGCCGGTTCATCAAATGCGGGTAGAGAATATTCATCTATTTTGGGATATAGTACTAAATTACCCATACGAGATGTCGAATCAAAAAAGCAAAGTGTACATGTTGTGGGAAGGTGCTCAAAGTTAATGCAAGATCTGGAACATCCGACTTGAAACAACATATTCCTAAGTTTTGTACATTGACTTTGTAAGGCTGTTTTAGCTCCTTTATTATAAAGCTGTAGTGTATTTCCGTTAAGAAAACTTTTACCATCATATGTTCTTCTTATTGATTGTACGCCCTTTTTTAGCACTGATTACCAGGAATTGATGACTAGATGGTCCTTAGTACTTACTATAGTTTGGGATTTTGCTATTAGGATAGATGGAGACAGACTTCTGAATCACTTTTTGGAACTTCTGCATATCACTTTTTTAGCATCAGGTCCCTTGGTTTTGGCATTTTAGTTATGGTCATTTGCATCAGGTCCGTGGGTTACTTGGCATTTTATTATGGTCATTTGCATCAGGTCCCTTGGTTTTGGCATTTTAGTTATGGTCATTTGCTCATTGTAATGGTCTAACTTTCTAGTTATGGTCATGTTTGACTTTTGCAAGATTTGGAAGCAAATCTTGTATTTCGAAGCTTTTCTCGAGTCAATGCCAGGCAAATAGTTAATGTGTCGGCAGGTTGTTTATGTTTATATAGTTATAAAGTTATCAGTCGCTTTTGCGAAGTTGTAGCTTCTGTTTCATTTCTTATTTAAGAGTTGTAGTTCGTTTGGGTTCATAATCTAGTATGTATATATTTGTAGTTCATTTGCAAATTTCTCTTAGTATCAAATCAAAACAGCCTTTTCTTGATCCTTCAGTTAATTAGCAAGGCTTAGATCACTTGCACAAAAGATGATTTTTTTTTGGCAAAACAGACAATTTTCCAGTTAATGAGTCGACCCGGTGTGACCCGTTTATGACCTGTCTTCCTGAAATGACTTCCTCTTTTGACCCGTTATCCAAACCTGCCCGTCCTCCCCATTTTTTTAGGGCTAATGGGCCCATTTTTATAATTCACTTATTATTAGCGCATATGGGAAAAGGTTACATAGACTTTGGTTTTCCTTGACCTCCGTAGTGGTTTCGCCATGAGGAGAAGTAGGCCTAAACCGAGGGGGGATGTTACTCTAGCGTTTGTTTTTTACCCCAAAAGTGCTTTGCTTGTCGGAGGACATGAACAATACTTGGAGGACTAGGATTAGTTTAGAGGAATATGGTAGATAAGTAATCTTTTTAGGGGTAGTTTATATACTTATATGTAGGAATGGCATGCATGTTAGTTGTTACCTTTCTTATATGCTCATATGACTTTTGCACCTTTTAGGGGTTAGGGGTAGTGGTCTCTACAGCTAGGCGGCCTAAGCTACTTTGTTTCATAGGTTGATTAGCACCCGCTATTATAGACGTTTTACTTATTATGTCTTTATGTTGATGTCTATTATGTTCAAAGGTTCTATTTACTATGTATTGCCCAATTTGCGCTAAAGAGTGTTATGTGGTATGTTTGCAACTCTTCTTTACTCTTAATGTAATCAGGTGTACTACTCTCTTTACACTCTCTTACACTCTCCTACTTCTGCCTCATTTGGCCGGAGGTCCTCATGGAAGCAGTCTCTCTACCTTTAGGTAGAGGCAAGACTGTCTACCCTTCACCTCCCCCATACCCCGCTTAGGGATTGGGTCATGTTGTTGTACTTATAATGAGTGCATATAATAGTTAATCAAGCTTTTTATGCAGTTTGATTATGGCCCAGTATTATGATCTTGATGACATCTTAGCAGATGAAGAGGTTCAAATTTTTATCTTTATAAATGATTATTTTTTGTATGTAATGTTTTTATATATGTATAAAATGATGCGTATTTTTTGCAGCTAGTACCCGTGGTTTTTCTGGAAGCAGTAAACGGAATTGGTTTGGTTGAATCCAATGAAACAAACAGGGTAATTCTAATTTATGTTTTGACTATAACTGTTTCGATAAGACGTATCATTGATGGTAGTGTTTTGTAAGATCAGGTTGAACCCAAGTCGAAGGCGGAATTGCCGTTTTGGCTTGCGAAAGAATTGCACTTGAGACAGGCGGTGACTGTCAGCGTTCCTCCGTGCTATAATAACAAGTCAGTTTAAAGTTTTCTTGCTTCATTTTCTGGTTTGCCTTCTGACTATTGATGATTAATGTTAGACTTGGTAAAACCTATAAAGGAGGGTCTTTATTACAACCGTGTAATTTAGTTAGTACCTTGTGAATATATCCCAAAGGAACGGAATGGGATGAAATAGAACTAAGAATGTAAGAGTAAGGGTCAGAGTGCGCCTGGAAAAGAAAATAAGAGAACAGGTCAGGTTGTTACTTGTTTTGTTTGTGCTGTTCCAACTCATTTAAGAGTTTTCAAAGTGTTGAGTTGTAACAACCCGTTCCACATTGACAGAGATGAAATTTTTGAGCCCTTTATAAGCTCAAAATTGTGGGCTACTCGCAGCTGTGAAACTCGAGGCTCTCTTCTTTTTTTTTTTTTTTTGAAGGGAAAGGGGGGGGGGGGGGGGATTACCTAGTGTAATGTTCGTTTTTAAAGATATAAATATGTAAGTTCTTGTTTTCCTTCATATTTGTAAGTTGTCATTAACTCAACTTGCGTACAAACATCTAAAGTGACTTTGATTTTCTGATTGGTCAGTAAAGGATACTAGGAGTCTAGGACTTATGACTTCAACTTCTGATTGGCTCAAGATTTAAATTAGCCAATTGACTCCATCTGTTTTTGTTTATGTCAGCAATGTTTGGTATCATTATTCTTTATCATTATCTTGTTTTCATGCCAGAACTCGGGAAGAAATTGGAGCTGATGGTGCACACGTGGACTTGAGATCTCGATGCTCATATTTTTATGAATTAGGATGCAAAATAGTGCAGTTGTGAGTATCTTTTCACATTATTTGCTTTTGTTTGCACTTACATTATAACATTGACATACACATCACAATCTACAATGGACATATATTAGCCTAGACGCCCAAAGCTAACTTTTATGAGTAATTGATACATCTCTCATTGGTTTCACCTCAATTTATTGATAAAACCTTTGCAAAGTTGATGATGTTTGGCGGTTACATTATCTTTTTTTAGCCAAATTAATTCAGTGATGGGATAGACCATGGGTTAGTCTGTATAAAGTGTTAGGACTTAGTAGCCAAATTATCTTCCCTATCCACCACGTTTTAGTCCATATGTTTTCTTAGTAATCGGGTTAGGACATATGGAACTACCTTGTGGTATCTAGATGATTTTGTCTAGTGATTCATAGGCGGGTCCATCTTTTTAGCTAAAATCTGTGGTTTATACACAATCTGTTTATGTTTTTTGTTAAACATGACGATGTTGCTGCAAAATTTCAACCATGAGCATCAATGATTCTATCTACATTATGTTATATCTAAATTTTTTGGGAAGTTTTGTAAACAGGCTTTATTTTTCTTACTGATCATCATGGGGTGATAGATGTTAAGTTTATTAAGCTTTTAATTTATGTAGTCGCATAAATCTAACATTTGTGCATTCTTATTTCTCAAAATACATATGTATGTATAAGCTATATTTTCCAATTCACAATGATTTATCAACAAAAGTTTGAAACATTCTTTACGTTTTTTTAGATTTATTATTATTGTTGCTACAACTCTGTTGTTTTTAACTTATAGTATTGTGTCCATCTATGTTGTTAATACTCAAATATCGGTTATAACGGTCTAGGACCGATATTTGATATACCGGTTATAGCGGTGGTAAAACGGTGATTATAATATTATGTAGTATATATAAATTCCAAAATAATTAATACCTAATACTTAATGCTAATATTAAAAGCAAGCTTAAAAGTATTTGAAATAGGATAGGGAAGTGAAGACAGAGAAACTGATAGTAAAGACACAGAGGAGAAACCCTTCTGATCGATCCCTTGATTGGGAAATTAGGGCTGGACTTTTTCTTTTTTAATATTTTGTTGGAATTAGGACTAGAAAATTGGGCTTTTATTTATTTAGGATTGGACTTTTAAGTATTTATTAGTTTTGGGCCCAAAAAAAAAGAATAAGAAAACAAACCTGTATTAACACCGTTAAGACCGATATTTAAAAAGCTAAATATCGGTAAATACCACCGTTAATATCGAAACCGTTATTTTGACCGGTATTTTAGGGAAGGACTGATAACCGATATACCACCGTTATACCAGCGTTATTAACAACATAGGTGTCCATTGCCGAATGGATCAGGATTGGTGACAAGACCATTGGATCTTTACTCTTGGTTGCTTTCCAGACAAGGTATAAGGAGGTCTTGATCAAGGCACATACTGCAGCATCCGTGTTGACCCCAAAAATATTTATCACTATTGACAAAAGAAGAAACAAAATGTGAGATTTGCATAACTCATCTATTTTTTGTGTTTTACTGCATTTTTAAAATGTGTTGAATAAATAACTCTTATCTTATTTGTTGATTTTGAAGTGTATGATGCTGCCAAGTCATCAGCTACAGCGTTTAAGACTTGGCGAATGGGAGGGCCAAGATTACTGAAAGCTTCAGTTCTTGGTAGAAAGAGGAAACCGCTTGGGGAGTAGGTTCTCATTAGGTGAACCAAGGGCAGCCAACTTGGGATTGCTCGTTTGTTGTAGATGCTTAGTGTTGGACTGTTGGTTAATAAAGTTCCATTCTTCTAAAATGACAATGAGCTTACTTACAGAACTACAAAATAAATCGTCTGAACTTTTGCTCTTATCAAATTGTTTCACTGACCCCATACCCCACAGGATTGGGCATCGTTGTAACTTTGTTCGGTTATTTACTAAGATGCCAAGCAAATGAACTTGCTGTTTGTTGTCTACTACATAGATGACTGTTTTGAGTCTGCTTATAAAGGCCAAAATTTGTCTAAATTGGTTAACTATGAGTTCAGTTTATAGTGAATGAAACAATACTTTGTGCTGTGATGTGAATGTGATTTGGACCAAATTTAAATTAAGAAATAAGAAGTGCAGACCAATAAGAAACAGGTCCATTATGCTAAACCCACTTTCACACAAACTTGGGCCAAGTGAAAGTTTACCTAAGGAGCCTGACCCAACTTTTAAATAAAATTGATGAAATTATTACCGAGTATATGTAAGGTTTGTGTAACCCATTATCTTTGGTCAGAATCTAATACCAAAAGAGTATTGGCAATGTTTAGAGCGTTCTCACCCATAAATAAAATGTAAAAGTAACGGGTTTTGGGTTCCAATATATTGACAGTGTATGGGAAGGTTGAGATGTAAACAATATTACATATACCTAGGTAGAAAGATTGATTTTAGGTTCTATCTAAATGATAGTGACCTTTGCATAATTACATGGAATTGAGGTTGAACACGGTGTTAACCATTTAATCCAACCATGCTACTTAGAACATTCTCACTCATGTTTGATGAAAAACAAATAAATGTTTACAATGTGTATATACATATATAAATATAAGTATTTAAGACCATGGTTCGGTATAATTTTGGATCCAATTTCTAATATTTATTTTTAAATTGAATTAATAGTGGCATAAATATACACAAAATTTGGATTCTTTTTTTAATATTCATTTTGAATTTTTTTTTGATGATTTTCTATTGAGAATTGTGAGAGGGGTTGAATGTGACAAGAGGTTAAGGGAGAGATTGTGATAGACTGATAGAGTCATGAAAAAACAATAACCCTTTTCAGATTGAGTGAGTCTTCTGGATCTCATATCTGCTATCAATCGTTGTGTGTCGCCGGTTCGTATTGAAGAAGCCGTAGTAGACCCAGTTGCCAATGCACAACCCCATATTCCCACTAGTTTTTCTCTCAACAAGATGCTATATTTTTACAAAAGGATTTAATTCATTTGTTATCGAGTCCTCATATTGATATTGATCAGGACTCTTGCCCAGTCCCCACCCTAAGTTCCAACACGATCGAGTCTAGACTCTAGACCACATTGATACGAGCGTTTTTAAATCTTAGCGACTTTGCACGTCTTCAAGGCCCGGAAGCCGATTTAAAATCCTTGCTATCCCTTAAAATTTTGAAATCACAAAGTAAAAAGTTCTAGGACATTTTATGAATTCCAAATCTTACCGTATTTCTCCAACCAAACATGAAATTTAAGAGATCCCAATTTCACAACCTATGAAATCCCACCAAATACCACGAACCAACACACCTTAACAAATTACTAGCATTTTACCCGCGCAATGCGGCGACGGTGGTGGTGGTGGTGGCAGTTCGGTGTTGGCGGCGGTGGCGGCGGTTGGTATTGGTGGTGGCGTGACGGGTGGTGGCGGTGTGATTATTATTGTAAAAGTAATTAAAAGAGGTAGTGTAATTATTTTAGGAGTTGATGGGTTTATGTTGTAAATTATTTTATTAAAGGTATTATAAGTATTTTAAGTAGAGATGTTTAAATTAATGAATAAAATTAATTAATTCATTAAGGGTAGAATAGTCATTTCGCATAGGGACATTTTTATGAGAGAGAGTGTTGAAAAGTGTTAGGAAAGAGAGTGTGATAATTTTTATAAAGTAGTAGAGATATATATACATAATATATATAATATATAATATATATATACATATATATAATAAAGAAGGTTTGGCTTAGGAACAGTAAGCCGAGCCATGAACAGTAACCGGCTCGGCTCGTGAACAGTACCGGCTCAGGATGACATCAGCTATTTTGTCTTTTTCTGTTTTTTTTTTTTTATTTTTACGATAGTATACTTTTAGAGTTTCTTATTTTTACCACTTAACTTTTACATTTTATCACTTTAGTCTAACTTTTTGTATACAAGTATAATTTACTTTTCAATTAACTTTAGATTTTAACTTTAATCATCAAATTTTTTTTTTTTTACTTTCTTTCTCTTATTTCAACGCTTCAAACTTATTTTTTTTTTACTTTCTATCTCTTATTTTAACGCTTCAAACTTATTTTTACCACTTAACTTTCGAATTTTTTAACTTTAGTCTAACTTTTTGTATACAAACTTAATTATAGTTCTAACTTTAATCATCAATTTTTTTTTCTATCTCTTATTTAAAGGCTTCTAACTTTTACCATCAAACTCTAGGTTTTGGTCACCAATTTTTTAGTTACTACCCCTTATAGTAAACTTTAAGTGTCCAAACTTTTAGGTAATGTTGTATGTATATATGTTTGCATGACGCAACGTCGATCCCGGGCAATGGGTCAAAAACTAGTTAGAAAATAATAATATATTTTTTTTAAAAATAATAATATATTTTTTTTAAAACTTAAAATAATAATAATGTGTTACAACGTGGGAAATTTCTTTTAGCAATTTTCTTTCTTTAATAATAGTGTTTATTTTCATTATAATAATAAAAAAAAATGTAAAGCCATCTATCTAGATCAAAACATATAATCTCCAAAAATTCAAAACCAACAACATCAACTCCAATTCAAAGTCTACATAATCCTCTCCCCATCTTATCTTACGCGTTTGTCTTTGATCTCTTCAATAACTAAAAAAATCTTTCATTACAGACATCAATCAAGAACCTTTCTACTCCTGTCATCCCCCATTAGTCAACTCAAAGAAAATTTCACCTTCCCATTTTCTTTCTTTATAAACCCTTTTGTATTTCACTCAATTCATTCAACATTCTTCTAAGGTATTGCTTCTTATAACCAACATATTTTCTTTTCAAGATTTGATCTTTATACATAATACCCATTTTATATACATATATATTTATCTATTATATATGGGCTTTGTTTCTTTATCAATTTTGCGTAGGATTTATTGGGTTTTCTTGTAGTTTAAGTTTAAAGTTCAAAGCTTTACAATATACCCATTATGTGTAGATTAGATTTTTTTTAGTTTCTTGCTAGTTGCTGATATATACTATTTGTTAACTTTTTGTGTTATTTTTTTTAAAAATTTTTAATAGGGTTTTTGTTTTTGATTTACTTACTAGCATTTGGTTTTATTATGAGGACTTTAAGTTTCCATGGGAATGAAATTGTCAAAGTTAGGTTTTTATTTTGCCCCAAAAACGTGTTCAGGCTACGTAGGAAAATCGAAGTTTTGACTTTGATGTACGCGGCTTAACCGGTAATCTTGATTATAGTGATTCATCAATATCGATATAAGAAAATGTAAAAAACACACAAGCACTGCTTGTCAAGCAGATCTAAGTTGGTTGCAAAAATTAGCGAATTTGTTCTAAAAAGTTCGACTAATATCGTTTTTTCCTTGGTTCCATTTTATTAACTTCTCTTGATATTGACGTATTGCTTAGTCTTGCAAACGGAAGTGCCTTTTAGGCATATTCTTAAAAAGTTGCAAACGGATAACTATTTAAGCGTATATATTGAGATATTGATTACTATTATTAGAAGTTGTAAACTTGCTTATATGCTTGCTGGCCATGATCATCCTTCCCCTTGTGTTTACTTATTTAAACATAAACAATTTTTTATTGGTTATTCATTATTTATATTCAAATTTCCGAAAATTAAAGCTACTTAGTATGCTTTAAACAAACCATGAATTATTTCATATTGTAATTTCACTTATAAAGTGTTTTGATGATCGGGTATTTTCTTACATTTTGTAAGTAACATCAAAACTGCCATATAATATTTTTGGTTCTGCTCTTGTTTTTTCAGGTGGTATATTAAGTCGTCGCAAATTTCCATTTGTTTCGTAATCAAACTTGTAAACTCTTGTAAGATTCGATATGTTTGGGCTCAAGAAACCTCATTTCCATCACCGAATTGCCAAAACCAACTCAGTTGACCCCGGATTCCCTGGTCAAAATACTACAAATCCATTTGATTCAGATGATGAGTTGGACAAAAAGTCAACCCTAAACCAGGCGAAGAGGACTTCATCTGAACCTTCTGTGTTGACCCAAGATTCCAGAGCTGCTCTGTTTGATGATGATGAGGTTAAGGGATCAGGGTACAAAGTTACTTACACCGCAAGAAACAAGTACAAGAATGATTTTGTTGATTCTGGTGGATTGGAAAACCAAGATGTGCAAGAATTAGAGCATTATGCTGCTTATAAAGCTGAAGAGACGACAAAAACTGTTAACAGTGCCTTAAAGATTGCAGAAAACATACGTGAAGATGCCACCAAGACTATGATTACTTTGCATCAACAGGGCGAGCAGATCACTAGGACTCACATGACTGCAGCTGATATTGATCAGGATCTTAGCAGGGTATCATTCTTTTCTTATCAATTTCTGTGAGTTCGACTGATGGTGCACACCAGTGGTTATAAGATGGGTGCACCGCGGCTAGTTAACGGGTCATAATGGGCTAGGTTTGAAGCTGGTACTGTATATTAATTACTGTCAGAAATGGACTGGAATTGTAGTCTGGGTCACGAGTCAAAATTGATTAAAATGGGTCATATTAAGTATGAGTCATTCCAATCACATTGGTTAACAGGATTGGGTTGTAACAGGTTGAAACAGGATGGGTTGACTCATGTCGACTCGCTTACACTTTTTAGGTGGTTATATGCATTAATGTAGACTTTGGGCTACTTTTAAGTTTCAACCAGTTAGATTCATTTGAGCTATTTGAGATAAAACACATTCAAAATCTACCCCTTCATGAGTGAATTGTATAAAACTACCATGTCCGCACTATAATTCGCCTTGAGAGGTTGTGGGTTCAAGTGTCATTGCATCCTTTAATGTATCATGATTTTGAAGTTATGTTTTTTGTGGTGCAGGGTGAGAAACTTTTGGGAAGCCTTGGAGGAATCTTTTCTAGGACCTGGAAGCCTAAGAAGGGTCATGCAATAAAAGGGCCAGAGATCACCAGAGGTGATTATTTTAGAACTCTTGTGATTAATGCATTTTTTAAAGATTTGGCTCTGCTTTAAGATTCTTATGTAAATTATGATTTATGAAAGTTGGGTGTTTGACTGAGACTAGATGGTTTTTCAGATGATCCTGCACAACGAAAGGGTGCCCATTTGGAACAAAGAGAAAAACTGGGACTTACGACAACTCCAACTAAGGGACAGTGGCATTCAAGAACACCACCCCCTGAACCCACAAATGCAATGCAGAAAGTTGAGGTATTTTTCTAAAATGATTCTTAAAGATTGAGATACATGTCCCATGAAAATTTTTCTTGTTAAGCAATTTCACTTGGTACTTAAGTTTACTTGTTGGATACTAAGGTATTAGAGTTCATCTAAAAAGTCTTTATCTGTATTAAATAGGGTGCTAGAAAATAAATTGGGTGTTAAGAGACCAAGACTTTGGGAAATGCTTACATCTTGAATTGTAGGAACAATTGTTAATAAAAAACAACACAAATGATTCAAAAGTCGTCCAAACTGTTTATTCAAGGCACAAACCTCACAAATCGTGGTATTCAGAGACTTATATTTAGATATTATTAATAATGCAGTCGTGTAATTATATATTACTCTAAGTCTCTAATTATACATAAAAGAAAATTTATATTTCTTTGGACAAACGTGTTTTGGGTCAACCCAATCTCACTGGTTTTGTCTTGTTACCAAATCTTCCACTGCGCAACATCTAGAAATTGAACGAATTGAATTGCTTTAGAAGGGTTCATCTATGCTTCTCAAGAATGAAATAGCCAAATCTGAATATTATTATGAAGTTCTGATAAGCTATTTATGATTATAGTATGAGAAAACAAAGCAAGACGATGCTCTCTCTGACTTGAGTAACATACTTGGTGAACTCAAAGAAATGGCTGTCGACATGGGATCAGAAATTGAAAGGTTGTTTTTTTACCACATCCACAGGCATTAACTTTGTGTTGATTAAACTTGATTTACTGAAAATTAGTTTTGAAATTTGCAGGCAAAACAAAGCTCTGAATCCTCTTGAAGATGATGCTGATGAGCTCATTTCCAGATTAAGAGGTGCTAATCTACGTACTCGACGTTTACTTGGGAAGTAGATTGAATAGGCACCCCCAATTCATGATCTGTACTTAGACAATTGCTATTATTTTGTTCTTTGTCTCTATGATGTTGATAAGTCAGTCGTTAGTGATAAACATTCGCATTCAGAATTATGCCATTTGGATTTTCTTATTAGCCTTTAATATTGCATCTATTGTTTTTCTCATTCATCAGTCTTATTTGAAAGTGAAAATTTTGACTCATTGTGCATTAGTAGAGTTGATTATGTTTTATACCTAAAGAATAAGAAAAGGTAAAATGTTAAAAGTTTTCTGAAGTAATTCTGATACTTGGGAACACTTTAAATGTAGTTCTAACTTTCATACCCAGATAATCAAAATATTGGACATAATGACAATGTTTACCTGACCCATTTTGAAGCGTAGCAGATCCGTTTCTTAGTAAGGATGCAAAAGGAGTAGAAACGTTCAAACGAAATCGACGTTTTAGAGCTGGTTTGCAGGTTTTGAAAGTACATAACATGATATTGAATAATATAAAGTAAAATGAAATGCACAAATCTATATATACTGATAATTTAACTCAAATAATACTCTGTAAAAATAAAGAAGCTATTCAAACAATAAAAACTATCAACACTTAAAAACCATCATTTAACAATAATGAGACAATACAATATACATAGTGGTAGTAGCCATGTTTAGGACTAGCAGGCAGTAGCCATAAATGCTTCACTTACAATATCAATTGACACAATGAACTGTCTCAAAAACCATATCAAAGACTAAAGTTTCCATATTCATATGTATAACACTTTCCAAATTGTACATTCTTCATTAAGTATTGTACATTTTGATCAGTCTTTCTGTCATGTTACATCATGTATTTAACTACTAGTTTGAGCAACCCAGAAAAAGGTACTATATATATTACAAATATAATTCTGTATGTGGAATTCACATATATAGCCTAATAACCTATTGCCTATACATTTAAGAAGCCTGCAGGAGTTCCATCTTAGACCAAACATATAAGTAACCCTGCCACATTCCATGGATCCCAATATGTCACATATACTGAATACCTTAAAGAAATAGAACTACATTTTCCTATTTTTGTTACCATAAAAAAAATTCATTCATTTATTATAAGCATTTATGCAAACTAACAACTCATATATTTGAAGTCTTATTTATGGGTACCTTGTTCATACAAATTAGTCTTAGACAACTTCTCCACTACTACCACAATGAAGAGCTCATTTTTCAGCCACCGGGTTTTGGCAGTAGCGTATTTCTGCAGTCTCGTTTTAACTTTTCAAGTACAAGGAAGGAGTCTAATCTACCATACTGAAGTCGGCCACAACGACTATGATCAGCCTTCAAGGGTTCTTATCTCGTGTTTAGGCCTAAGATGTCGACTACTATACAAAAATCAACCACTTTCTCCACCGCCACCTTTGACACCTGAAGAGATAGATGCAAGATTTGGAGTAGACAAGAGACTAGTTCCTGGCGGACCGAACCCTCTGCATCATTAATCCTCATGTAAAGTTAAGCTAAAGCTGACTTCATCTTATGTTTCTTAGGTAATTATCTAGATGTCAATGTTAATGACTTTTTAAACCAATGTACCAGGCTTTCTTTTTTTCTACCTTTTTGCATATAAACCAATATAAATTACTATTACCAAATTTAAGATTGAGTTAGAAGGAGAAACACTAAATATGATGGTTTTTTCAGTTTTGTATCTTTATTTCTGCATAACCAGTCATTCATAGAAACTATAACATTCTTCTGATATTCTCACAAGAACGATCGTCAAATTGACAAGCAAAAATCAAGGACTAATACTCAAAAGGTCAATCAATCACACTAAACTTAAGTTACGCAACATGTAGAAATTTGAAGTTCAATGCTCTGTTGTATACTATATGTCAAACCCGTGTACGATGCCCTTTTTCCATTTCTTTGTGGTTTGTAACACAGTAAGTGTACCCTACCAGCAGATACCTGTTTTTGGTGAGATAGATTTTATTCGACTTTTATTGAGTGGGGGAATGAACAAGGCACATGTATATGCGACCAAGTTGTCTGCAGTCGACAAATATCATTTTTCAGACAATCAAGTTCTGGCTGCATTGGTCTAGCTTACCATACATTTGGGTGCTAGAAAATTCTGCTGGACTAACTTGAATGATATTGTTTTGTGAATTAACGGGCTGCAACGTCTGCAATGAGCCATATAGGGTAATCTGTTTCATAGAGTTCAACAGGGGGAAAAAAAGAAAAATTACCAACAGCAGTGCAATTTGCTTAATGTGTTGTTTTCTATATATGTCCAGTTCCAACTTTGACCCTGCTCTGAAAATGTTTAGCAATATGATAGCCACCTCATATAGTTGCGTTCATCCGAGCAGTATCAGTAAACGAATAGGACACGAGGTTACGTACTATGAAGTTGTATGTTTAAAGGTAATCATATCAAATAGACAAATAGATAAAAAAAAACTGCAGGGTGAGAACCGCATATAGATGAGTCTGCTATGGTGATATCTAGTCCTTATTATCGAGATAAATCTGAAAACTGTTCTAAATGCAAAGACTTTTCGATATACAAACAGTACAAGCATATTTCAACTCATTAGTCAAACTTAGCTAGCCTGATACTATCTATAGGACATGGTTAAAAGTTAAGGGAACAGAGACCCGGCCAGGCCTAAAGTTTTTGATCTTAGAGTGACAAAAACAAATGACATTGCAAAGAATGTGATGTTTTATTGTGATATATTGATATAACATTGAATATTCAAGTTAATCCAATTACACAGAGTATTATGTAAACAATTTATAACTAAACCGCACCACCATTCCCAAATCAAACTATACGCTTCTTCATTCTCCAAGCCACACGATCGAATGTTAACTTTTATATGATGGTCGGGATTGGCAAGATACAGACGAAATGTTCACCCAGTCCATCAACGGCCGGCTCACATAATATGGCTAATACTTTCTTTGTTCTGCTAATATCGTGTTTGCATTATGAGACTTCAGACTTCCCTTAGTCCATTGTAAAACTTAAACCAATGGTTTGTCATGTACATTTCACACTTCTTGCACACACTTAAAAACAAAATTATGCGTATCAACCTCTGCAGCACTAAACAAGCTCAAGTCGAGTCAAATTCAGAGCTCGAACATTAAACTCAATTAGGCTCGTGAACTTAAACAATCTATTATGTAACATGAATAGATAAATATATAATATATACGTTCTACACTACATAAATAAACATAGTTATCAAACAACGACACACAAATATACAATCATCATAAACAAAATTTATATATATATTATATATATAGAAAATCAATATCATATATCTATGCTTCATTCATAAGCAACTTATTATTCAGCCTCTATAAAACATAATTAGCACGTTTTTCTTATATCGCTTAATACTTGATGTCCAAAAGACTTTTGATTTTCGGAGCGTATAAAGAGTAAACTAGGGCTTGTCTTTTGACAACTTGCAGCTGATATTTTCCATCTTCAAACGCAGAAGAGATTGAGGAAGATTCTGATAACGTTTTGTTGTCGCGAAAAGCGTCGGTTGTACGTCGCTTGGCGTACTCTCTTACGTTGTAGTCTGAGAATTGACGGGATGATCGGAGAAATGAACGGAATAGGCTGAGGATTTCATTACGTGATGGAGTCGCCATTTTTTTTGGAGGCAGAAATGTTTGTGCGACTGTAGGTCTATGTACGTGGGTTATTCATTTGTTTATATTCCACCCGTTACATTTTTAATTTATATCAATTAGGCCGGTCCTTATAGGTGGAAACAAGTGGCGTCCGACGCCGAGCCGGCGAAGGACGCTATTAGCACGGCCGGCGTCGAGGCGTGCGTCCGAGCCGTTTGTTCCAACTTTGAACGCGCGTTTTGGTTGGTTTGTGGGGCCCAATCGAGTGAGGAACGGTCGAAAATATAAAAAAACATTTTTTTTACATATAGCCGTTGTGTTTGAATTTTATGGCCCGCTCCTCCTCTTTTTTTTTTTCTTTTTTTTTAAACCACCACCATTTCTTCACATTTCACCACCATTTTCATATTTCTTACTCATAAACTATACTTTCTCTCAACAATTCATCCACCAAAATGCCTAGGAGAATCAACAAAAACCTTTCAAACCAAAACCAAAACCAAAATCAACAATCACTACCCACGACAAACACTATCGATCAAGATTTTGACGCGTTGCTTCTCGGGGGATCTCTTCCAGTGGGATCTCCCCCGTCCATGTCGTCTTCTAATATGATGGGGTCATCGAGCAGCTTTGGTTCGATGAACCAATCATTTTCGAATTTGTTAAATTCTAACGTGTTTAATGAACAGTATCATCAGTTCCTGTTAATGCAACAATTTCGTGAATTTCAAGCTACGAATCAACAATTCCAGAGGCCAGTAGGTGAGACTTCTTCTCAACCGGTACAAACTAGTGTCGCCTTTGCAGAGGAAGAAGTCGAAGAAGTTATTGAAAAGAAAAGGGGTTCTTGTAGCGGAGAAGGCGAAGTGGTCCATGGCGAAGGCGGTTTTGTTGTCTGAGGCGTGGACACATGCTTCACAGGACTCAGTTGTGGGGATTAGCCAAGGTGAGTCAATGTTTTGGGCTAAAGTGGTCCAATGGTTCAACGAGCACCGCCCAGCGGGAGAGCGCAACAAGAGTCAACTACAAGGGAAATGGAACAAGATAAAGAAAGGGTGTAAGCAGTTTGGAGCAATTCTGAAGAAACTGCTCGAGCAAGGACGATAGAGCGGCGCAGACGAATGACATGTGTACAATGCCGCTCATGAGCACTTTTTAAAGCTTCATGGTCCGACCCGATTTCACTGTGAGTCGTGCTACGAGCTGTTGAAAGATGTTCCCGCCTTTTGGCAAGACCATAGTATTGCCAAACGAGGCGTAGCTGACTTTGTCGATTTGGGTGATGATGAGGCACACTTTGGGGTGCATACGAGTGTGGACCCCGATGTGGTGTTGGACCAGTTGTTTGGGGACGACCCAATTAGGAAACCACCGGGTCGTAATGTTAGTCGGAAGTTGTCGAGTGGTTCAGATGCGACTTCTAGCCGTGGTGGTTCGAGTGGGTCAGAAATGGCATTGAGCAAGCTTGATCAAATGCTCTTGATGCAACAAGAACAGATAAGAAAAATTGATGAGGATCGGGTGAAAGCAGAGGAGGAGCGGAAGAAAAGATGGGATCATCGCTTCCGAAAGAAGGCCATCGAGGCATTTAAGCTTCTATAGCAACCAATTCCAACCGGTATAGATGATGACGAGTTGAAGATGATCAAGGCTTCGCGTAAGTCGTTGATGGATAAGTACGGGTCGCATTTTAAGTCAATTTAGGTCCTATGTGTTGTAGGTTAATGTGTTTTAATTCCTAGGTTTAATTTGTAGGTTAATGTGTTTTTAGGATGTAATGTTTTATTTTTAAGTATTGTAATGTGTTTGTTTAATAATAAAATGTGTTTTAATTATAATAAAATGTGTTTGTTTAATTTTGTGAAAAGAAAAATGAAATAATAAAATAATGGATGAATAGTGAAAGAATAGGGGAAGAATATGGGGGTTATAAGGAGGGGGTGTTCTTGGGGTGTTCTAGGGGAGAGAAAAGCTGATGAATAGTGACAGAATTGTGGAAGAAGTGGGTATGTATTAGGAGGGGCCTTAGAGAGATCTCCACCATTCAATTAAAATTAAAAGTAATTTTGACTTATAATGTGAAATGTTCATTTACAAACTAAATTTTTTGTGAAAACTAGAAAACAAATCCTAGCCATTCATTTTATTGATCTAAAGGCTAGGATTAAATACCCCATCAAATCTCAACCACTCATTTTTTTCTCTCTCCTCCATAAATCATTTTATTCCTCTAATTCATTCAAAATCTTTTATCTCAAAAACCGTACATCGATAAATTATAAAAATTATATGGGTGTTCTTAAAATTTCATGCTCTTTCATTAGAGAAGTCATTCGATATACTTTCGACGAATTTTTAAATCCGAGGGCGGAGCCCGTACGGCTAAGGGCGGAGCCCGTCATGTAGATCACCCCATCACCGATCAACCCTATGACATATCACCCCTTATGACCGATCACCTCCTATGAACTATCACACTCTATGACCTATCAACCCCACTAGCTACCCCTTACTAATACCCAAAGGGCGAAGCCCGTACCGTATCAAATTGGTAAAAAACTGATCACACCTATGACCTATCACCCCTATGACCGATCATCCACTATGACCTATCACACCCTATGACCTATCACCCCACTAGCTACCCCCTTATTGATATCCGAAAGGGCGAAGCCCGTACCGTATCAAAAATTCGTCGAAAGTATACCGAATGACCTCTCTAATGAAAAAGCATGAAATTTTAAGAACACCCATATAATTTTTATAATTTATTTATTCATATAATTGATTTGAACTATTGTATTGTAACGTTCAATCTCAAAAAAGTGGTTTGCCACATGTTGGTACATCATATAAACAAATTGTTTTCCGTACATTTTATTTGTAGAGTTAAAGTTGGCCTTTGAAAGGTAAACATCAACTAGAAGATGCTACATGCCAAGCATTAGTACTTTTAAATTACCAAAGATAACTATATTTATATATATTTATGGGAAAAGTGAAGGTGGTTGTCACACACCTAAGTTGGGTGAACTCCTCTCACATGCTAATTTTTTAATCCATAAATGTATAATGAATAAATATATATTATGGGAAAAGGTGAAGGTGGTTGTCACACACCTAAGTTGGGTGAACTTCCTCTCACATGCTAATTTTTTAATCCATAAATGTATAATGAATAAAATTATATATTTATGGATTAAAAAATTAACATGTGAGAGGGATTTCACCCAACTTAAGTGCCTAACAGCACCACTTTCACTTCCCCTATATTTATTTTTTTGAACAGCTCATATTAATAATTAATAACAAGCATATTAAAGTGCTCTCAAAGTACTAGATTGGTTACATGTCAATTTATCATCTACTCACAAGATACTTCAAATTTGAGTTTATTAGTGGTTTTTACGTTGAAGTTTAGATAGACGCGTGCTAGTTGGATATTAACAAGTAGGGTTGGATCAATCGAAAATCTGGTGCCTTTTGAGGCCAAAAGTTGTTTGAAGCAGTTTTTCTACCTTAAGTCCATGGAAGACTACTATCGTTCCAAGAAAGACTTGGCCTGAATTTATGTAAACTCAAAAGTCCCTCAAAAGAAACATGTAAAAACTTTAAGCAGGTGTACAAAAGCTCTTTTCAAGTGCTATTCTGAAGCCACACTTTCCAAAAGTAATAAACCCACACCAAAGCAAACAATTTAAATCTTATCATTATACTTCTGCTTCACATCACAGTTCAGACCACAAATATATAGTTGTGCATACTTTATAAGCCCATTCATACAATCAAAAATAAAACATTTAAATTGGGACAGAGCGAGTAACTTTTATATGGTAGCTAAATGTTCTAAAGACACTCAAAAGCTAAATGTTAAATCTTGTTCATTTTGACCAAAGATATACCCAATATACCGACATTCTTAAAATATATTTGTTATGATGTTCATTGTCATTCAGTGCTTATACATATCTAAGATCTTTCGGTTTTCACAAAGCACATAAGTTAGTTCGATTTGTAACAATGTGGATATGATCAAATATCTATGCTCGAGCTGGAGTTAGGACCCTAAGTTTTAGATATATATCTTAGCTTAGAAATTTAACGAGCTAAAAGGTTTAGTTATGATACACAATCACATATCACTTGTACTCTTCTATTTGTCTTCGATTAGGGTCGCACTACACAAAAGTGTTATTTATAATTTATTTATTCATATAATTGATTTGAACTATTGTATTGTAACGTTCAATCTCAAAAAAGTGGTTTGCCACATGTTGGTACATCATATAAACAAATTGTTTTCCGTACATTTTATTTGTAGAGTTAAAGTTGGCCTTTGAAAGGTAAACATCAACTAGAAGATGCTACATGCCAAGCATTAGTACTTTTAAATTACCAAAGATAACTATATTTATATATATTTATGGGAAAAGGGAAGGTGGTGTCGTCACACACCTAAGTTGGGTGAACTTCCTCTCACATGCTAATTTTTTAATCCATAAATGTATAATGAATAAAATTATATATTTATGGATTAAAAAATTAACATGTGAGAGGGATTTCACCCAACTTAAGTGCCTAACAGCACCACTTTCACTTCCCCATATATTTATTCTATTCATATTAATAATTAATTTTATTTTTTTGAACAGCTCATATTAATAATTAATAACAAGCATATTAAAGTGCTCTCAAAGTACTAGATTGGTTACATGTCAATTTATCATCTACTCACAAGATACTTCAAATTTGAGTTTATTAGTGGTTTTTACGTTGAAGTTTAGATAGACGCGTGCTAGTTGGATATTAACAAGTAGGGTTGGATCAATCGAAAATCTGGTGCCTTTTGAGGCCAAAAGTTGTTTGAAGCAGTTTTTCTACCTTAAGTCCATGGAAGACTACTATCGTTCCAAGAAAGACTTGGCCTGAATTTATGTAAACTCAAAAGTCCCTCAAAAGAAACATGTAAAAACTTTAAGCAGGTGTACAAAAGCTCTTTTCAAGTGCTATTCTGAAGCCACACTTTCCAAAAGTAATAAACCCACACCAAAGCAAACAATTTAAATCTTATCATTATACTTCTGCTTCACATCACAGTTCAGACCACAAATATATAGTTGTGCATACTTTATAAGCCCATTCATACAATCAAAAATATATTACTTTACCCTTAAAGTCTGGAACTAAGACCTCCTGTCTTAGAGAAAAATCACCGAAACACCAGAGCTAACACCTCCTGTTTATCTACTTAAGCATCACACACACATAAACGTAGCAGACACATAGGCAAAAAGGCACTTCCGGCTTTGATTAGCGTGGCATAGTCCAGATATACGTGTATTACAAGTTTTTCTTTTGACCATCATCCTTGTTCTATAAAAATGCATTATTTTTTATTTTCTTTTATAAAAAAACTTGTAAGTCTTGATGTGTGTGTGAACAATCATGATGGATTCCCTTGTCTTGTAGTTGGTTCCAAGAAAACTAGACTTTATCTCCTTAAGAAATATGTCAAAGGAGGTCAAATTCGCACATGATCAATGTATTGGGCGGTTTGGGTTTCAAGCGATATCATGTTTATTGACCATGACATAAATTCATGTAAAAACGATAAGCATACGCTAGAGGCTTACTCCTTGTGTACCAGGATTTGGTCCTAGAGCGTAAACCATTTGGTGTTTAAGACACTATATATAACAAGTAACTCAAATCTACACATATATTTTATACATACAGCTTTTCATCTAATGCTATATATGTATTTGAGAGTTTAGACACTTGAAAATTGAATTTCCTGTCATTGTTTTGGGGACCAAACGAGTGGTCCTTTGGCTTTTCTTTACACATCTATATCATATCATATATAATACATATGAATTGAATGAATCCATTATTTTGTAATTTTTAATATATAGTGTTGAATCATCTGAAAATGAGACATAACCAAATGCCATATTCATAAAAATACTTAAGTTGATGATCACATCCGTTGTATATAAAAGTACATAACTAAAGTTAATCAGCTAATTAATATATATATAAGTATATGACTAAAGTTAAACAGTATCTTTTATCTTTCAATTCCAATTTTGTATCACAAGTTTTTGATTTCAGAAACTGATTATTACATGCGTTTGATTTGGAACTTATCGGTGAACAAAATAATTCCTTTCTATTAGTTAATGACATAGTGCCGTGGTTTTCTCTTGTCGCACTGGCCAGTTGATGTTTGTAACCGCACTTACTAAAGTAGTCTGGCGACTGAGTAATGGATGGAAAGAGTGGTACTGCTATTGAAGACATGGACCAAGAAAAAAACGTTGCATCAACAAGTCGTATACCAATTCAAGAAACAACAGAACCTCCAGATATATCTGAGACGCCCAACGCAAAGAAAGAAGCAAGTGGCGTAGTTTCATTTTACAAGCTGTTTTCTTTTGCAGACTCCACTGACTATATACTTATGGTCATTGGAACAATTACTGCCATTGGAAGTGGAATCGCCATGCCTCTCCAGACATTGATCTTTGGAGAGCTAATAGACGTATTTGGAGGGACTCCTGATAACAGGGCAATTGTTCATCAAGTTTCCAAGGTAGATTATATTATATTCATAAACAATGAAAAAAATGACATCTAAACCATGATATCTTTGTATCTTCTGTTGATAACCAACAATTTCAGTAGGCCACTTGTCAGTCATATTTTTAATCTTTCAGGTATCTTTAAAATACGTCTACTTGGCTCTGGGGGCTGGTGCTGCAGCATTTCTTCGTGAGCTTTTTTACGCTAACTGCCTACCAGCTTCATTCTGCTAGTCTAATATGTTAACCGAGAAGCCATATTTTTTTTTACTTTGTAGAGGTGGGATGCTGGATGGTGACTGGAGAGAGGCAGTCTGCACGAATCAGAAGATTGTACTTGAGAACAATATTGAGGCAAGACGTGGGGTATTTTGATCAAGAAACCAAGACTGGAGAAATTGTGGAACGTATGTCTGGTGATACTACAATTACTCAGAACGCTACTGGAGAAAAGGTGTTTTTGTGATCATGCAGTAACAATCGGTTAATGTCAACACTCTATGTTTCAGAATTTGACTTTAAAATTGATAAATTCGGTTGCATTTTCTGTAGGTTGGAAAATTCATACAGCTGACTTCAACATTCTTTGGAGGATTCCTAATTGCTTTTTCTCAGGGGTGGCTTCTAACGCTTGTGTTATTATCTTCACTTCCTCTTGTCGTGATCTCATCTGCATTTGTTACGGTTATCATGGCAAAGCTAATGTCCAGGGGACAAGCTGCGTATTCTGATGGAGCAGCCGTAGTTGAACAGACAATTAGCTCTATCCGAACTGTAAGAATTAGTTCAAATGACCTTTCCCTTTTCCTCACCTCTCCATTAATGTTATAGACACCCTCCATCCCATTTCAAATGTCCTAGTTTGACATATCAATTCTTTTTCTTTTAACTTTGACCGTAAATATTTGTGTTTATATTATATAGGAGCTGATGAAAATTATATCAATAAAAAGTACGTGGAAAACCCAATCCATTCATATACTTTATATCAAATGTTATAAAATAGAATATAAAATATATACGGTCAAAGTTGAAAGAAAAAGACCCAAAAAGTCAAACTATGACATGACTCTGATTAATGATTAGTTTTTATGACAGGTTGTTTCATTCACAGGGGAGAAACAAGCTATTGCCAAGTATAAAAAGTCTCTTACAAAAGCTTACAGGGCTGGGGTGCAAGAAGGGTTGGTCGCTGGATTTGGTTCGGGTATATTGATGTTCTGTGTATTCTGTTGCTACTCGTTAGCAATATGGTTTGGTGGTAGAATGATTATAGAAAAAGGATATACTGGCGGACAGGTCATAAATATAATGCTCGCCGTCTTATATAGTTCCTTGTAAGTGCGTTGATGCTTCTTGAAATACTCGACATGATCCTTTAAATAGCTAACAAAAAAAATGTTTTGATGATCAGTTCGTTAGGGCAGGCTTCACCGTGCTTGAGTGCATTTACCGCTGGAAGAGTTGCAGCCTTTAAACTATTCCAGGTAATACATAGAAAGTCAAAGATAGATCCTTTTGCCACGACCGGTCAGAAACTGAACGACATTCGTGGTGACATTGAACTAAGGGATGTTACTTTTAGCTATCCATCTAGACCGAATGAGATGATATTTGAAGGGTTTTGTCTTGTGGTACCAAGTGGCACAACCACAGCTTTAGTTGGAGAAAGTGGAAGTGGGAAGTCAACCGTAATTAGCCTCATAGAGAGGTTCTATGACCCCCAAGGAGGTGAAGTTCTTATCGATGCTATAAACATCAAAGACTACCAACTGAGATGGCTTAGAGGAAAGATCGCTCTTGTGAGCCAGGAACCTGTCTTGTTCAGTTCCACTATTAAAGATAATATTGCTTACGGAAAGGATGGTGCAACACTTGAGGAAATCAAAGCGGCAGCTGAGATTGCCAACGCTACAAATTTTATTAAGAAATTCCCCCAGGTTCAGTCTCCTAACCACATGCTACGTTTATTTTTTGTATAGAGAATATACAGAATTTAACTGTCTAATTACTGCTTTTGTGTAACTAACTTAGGGACTAGACACTATGGTTGGTGCTCATGGAAGTCAATTGTCGGGAGGACAAAAGCAGAGGATTGCAATAGCCAGGGCAATCTTAAAAGACCCAAAGATTTTACTATTGGATGAAGCTACAAGTGCTCTTGATGCAGAATCAGAGAGGGTTGTTCAGGAGGCACTTGATAGAATCATGATTAACCGGACTACCATTATTGTTGCCCACCGATTAAGCACCATCAAAAATTCTGATGTAATCGCCGTTATTCACCATGGCAAGATTGTAGAGAAAGGTTTTCTCTTTAAAAACTCATGTTTCACTAGACAAGTAAAGACGTAAACCTTACTCTTTAAATTTTCTCAACTAGGTTCACATTTTGAGCTATTACAAGATACTGAAGGTGCATACAGCCAGCTTATACGATTACAAGAGCTCAACAATTACTCAGAAAAGAAAGGAGGTGATCACAACAGCCCAGAGATTATTGTGACTTCTGGAAGATATACAAGTGATCACCCCAATTCCGTATTAAGTCAAGAATCATCTGATTTGAGTAAAAGTACTCGCCATTCATTTTCCATCAATGGTTTTGAGGTACCGAGACATGATAAACAAACAGTAACTTACACGGCTCCAAATGTCTCACTTCTTCGCCTGGCCTATATGAACAAGCCAGAAATCTTAGTATTACTATTAGGTTCTGTAGCAGCTGTAATTAGTGGTATCATCTTACCTATATACGGGTATCTTATTTCAGTTATTATAAAGACTTTCTTTAAGCCAGCTCATGTGCTTCAGAAAGATTCAGAGTTCTGGGCATTGATGCTTTTTGTACTTGGTTTGGTAAATTTCATTGCAACACCAGTAAGAACGTATTGTTTTGGGGTGGCCGGTTGTAAGCTGATAAGAAGAATTCGACTGAAATGCTTTGAAAAAATGCTTCAGATGGAGATAAGTTGGTTTGACAAAACAGAGAATTCTAGTGGTATAATCGGGGCAAAGCTGTCTGCAGATGCAGCTTCCGTGAGAAGTTTGGTAGGGGACAGTCTTTCGTTACTTGTTCAAAACACAGCTACGGTGCTGGCAGGTTTAATTATAGCTTTTATGGGGAACTGGCAGTTGGCTTTTATAGTTTTAGCAATGTTACCACTAATAGGACTTCATGGATATCTTCAAGTGAAATTTGTTAATGGATTTAGTGGCGATACAAAGGTGAGCTACTTTTCCCAATTTTTTTAAAAAATAATATGAGAAAGAATCTGTTACTGCACGAACTAGAAGTTACAAAACGGGCTGGTTGGGACGGGTTTCAGTCAACACAACTCAATCCGATCTGTTTTCACTCAAATGTCAAGTGTATGTTTGGTTTTTCCATATGAACGTCTTTGAATATCTTGTTTTCCTCAAACAAGCCCAAATTTTTAACGAAAAAAATCCCAAATTTGTCCACTGTTGTCCATTTTCATTTTCAGTAACCACACATGATGAAAACTAGTAATTGCTTTCAGAAACTATATGAGGAGGCAAGTCATATTGCAAGTGATGCCGTAGGAAGCATTAGAACAGTTGCTTCATTTTGTGCCGAAGATAAGGTGATGGAATTATATGAAAAGAAATGTGAAGGGCCTCAAAAAGAAGGAATTAAACAAGGTGTAGTAAGCGCTGCAGGATATGGGATGTCCTCGTTTTTGTTATTTGTAGTATATGCAACAAGCTTTTATATTGGAGCACGGTTTGTTGCTGCGGGCAAAACTACATTCCCTAAAGTTTTTCAGGTAAGCTCAGCTTACTCATATAAGTGATTGTACGTCTCTTTTCACTCCTCAGTGATTGTACATCATTTTCTGTATATGAAGGTGTTTTTGGGCTTGAGTTTGGCGGCCACAAGTGTTTCTCAATCAGGATCCATTTTTCCAGACACTGGAAAAGCCAAAACTGCTGTTGCTTCAATTTTTGCTCTTCTTGACCAGAAATCCAAAATAGACCATACAGATAAGTCTGGAACTACTTTAGAGAATGTGAAAGGCGATATCAAGTTTTGTCATGTTAGCTTTAAGTATCCATCTAGACCCGAGATTCAAATCTTCAGGGACTTGTGTTTGGACATTGGTTCTGGCCAGGTAACCTCTGTAACATTTTAACTTGTTCGTTTTCTTATCTCAAAATCCTAATATATTTCGACAAAGTATAAAACATCTTCTCATCATAGAAAACTTTATAAATTTTTTTTCTAAATAAGATTTTTAAATTAAAGCTAATTTATTTCATATATGATTACCAAGACTGTAGCTCTTGTTGGTGAAAGTGGAAGTGGAAAATCAACTGTGGTATCTCTTCTGCAAAGGTTTTATGATACCGATTCAGGCGAGATATTGATTGATGGAGTTGAGATCAAAAAGCTAAACGTAAAGTGGTTAAGGCAGCAGACGGGTTTAGTGAGCCAAGAGCCCATCTTGTTTAATGAAACCATCCGTGTTAACATTGCATATGGAAAGGAAGGCAATGCCACGGATACAGAAGTCTCAGCTGCTGCAGAATTGGCAAATGCCCACAAGTTCATCAGTGGACTACAAAATGTATAGCTAACCTTCATTCAGTTTGTTACAATATTCTTAAACTTGGTACTTTTCTATACATGATTTAGAGATACTAAAAATAGTTTTGGTACAAAAATAAGTGATCTAAAACTTGTGTATGTGAATTTATTTAGGGGTATGATACAAGTGTAGGAGAAAAAGGTATCCAACTATCTGGAGGGCAAAAACAAAGAGTGGCAATAGCAAGAGCGGTCGTAAAGGCTCCAAAGATTTTGCTACTAGACGAAGCAACTAGCGCGCTAGATGCTGAATCTGAGAAAGTCGTACAAGATGCACTTGACCGAGTTATGGTACAAAGAACCACAGTGGTGGTGGCTCACAGGCTATCCACAATCCAAGGAGCAGATGTTATAGCTGTCGTAAAAGACGGTGTCATTGCAGAGAAAGGGAAACACGAGACGCTTGTTACTATCAAAGATGGCATCTATGCTTCTTTAGTTGCATTACATACTAGTGCTTCTGCTTCTTAACAGATGATTAACTGCTACGGTGCTACCCCAGTTGTCATCCAAACAGCTTTCTTTTCACTATATCCGTACTCAGTGGCGGATCTAGGTTTTAAGCTCACGGGGGTCCTTAAGTTGACACAAGTGAAAAGAATGGTATGTTCGGGTCGGGTCGGGTCGGGTCCAATGTATGGTATAAACTCAATAATGTTTGTATTAAAGAGTAAAAAAATGTTATAATTATTTTTTTTGAAAGAAAATGTTACAGTTATTATTATTATGTATATTTGATGAGATTTTATTAAAATGTTTATATGTTATTAATATGGAGTATCCTTTAAACATCTTTTTCATTATTTGTCACAAATTAAATAACTATTCGTAAACTTATAAATTTCTTATTTTAACTCATTAAGCTTCGAGATATAGTTGTATATTGTTTTTATTCAAGCCATTATTGAGATTTGAAGATGTTTAAATTCCACTATTAAAGAAACAAATAATACTAAGATTAATTATTATTATAATATAGAAGGCCATATTCTCTTACCAAATATTATAGCATACGTAGCTTTATACTAGATTAAAGGTTTAACAGAAGATTCTTCAATTGGTCCTTTTATAAATAACTTTTGAAGTTAAGGTAAAATATGAAACTTGTAACAATTATAAGGGGTTAATAGAAAAACATAATAAAATGGTCGTCTTCTTCAATAGATCTCGACCTGCAACTCAAAAGTGAAAATGAATTGTCTATTTCCTATTACAGACTTAAGTTTATAAAAATTCTTCTACTGGTTAAAAACATTAGATAGTAAATTTTAAAACTTGAATGGGTTCATATTGTTTGCGAAAGGTTTAAGAGGGTTCCAAGCTCAATTTTAAGGAGGTTCATATAACAAACTTTCATGGTCTTTCTAACCGCCACTGTTCGTACTACATTATACAACATTTAGTTTTTTCCATTTTTTTCAACTATGTTGTTGATAACCCTAAAATATTCATCCTTTTTTATTCACTATTTTAAACATTTCAATTTAAAATCTCTATAATATCTATTTGAAATACCCGTAATACCCTTAATGAACTTAATTTGCAACATCTACTTTTAACTCCTAATTAAATAATTACTTACCTCATTTTACATCAATTAATTTTAGTCTTTTACATTAATAATCACACAGCTACCGCTGCCGCCACCACCACTACACCGCCGCATCACGCGGATATATGACTAGTTAAATCAGATGCAGAGATGCATATCTCACTTTCAATGTTATTGTGTTTACAGTCACACTTCTTTATTGTTTTTTCCATGTCCTATATATTGCCTTATAATTCCTTGAAGTAAAAGTAAAATATAAACCAACCTTGGTCACATTACCATTTGTCAATTAAAATATTAAGTAGCGTGGTTTGAATCAGTGGTAAACACTCTGGCCTCTGGAGACAGAGGTTAAGGGTTCAATCCTTATCCCATGCAAAGGCATGAGGTCCTTTTCTACCATTTAGGTAGAACCTGGAAGCAGTCTCTTTACCTAGGTAGAGGTAGGTCTCCCCATACACCATCGAGGTATTGGGGCTCAAAACCCTTTGTCAATTAATAAACCGATCTATCAAATTTACCATTATTATAAATAAACTTTTATTTATTCTCTAAAGACGAGGGCCTTAAAGCGCGTGCGTTGTACGCCGGGGATGAATTGGAGTTGATTGTGTGTCGTAGACGCATTAGAGAAGTATCAATTGGTTCCATGGAAAAGAGACATGCTTATTGTAACTTAAATGAAAAGCAAAGTTTTTGGATTGGTAAACTTAAACTGGAAAAGTAAGAGACCTAATTCTAAATGAAATGTAAAAGAGTTTTAAGTCTTCTGTTTTAATTTTTTTAAAGTTAGTATTGAAAGCATATAGAACACCATATAGGAATGAGGATCTAATATTTGTATTTTACTTTATAAAATTAATTTAATTTAATAGTTTTTTATCAGAAAATACATCTTTCTTAAACATAAGACTTAAAGCCCGTGCGTTGCACTTCATGGATGAAGTTCAAGTATTTATGGAAAAGTTGTTTCGCTTGTTTAATCTTTACAAAAACCCAAATTTTACCGCATAAATATAATACGATGTATATAATAATATTTTTTTTGAACAGACATATATAATAGATAATAATTATCAATGTAATAATCATTAATAGATGTCATAATGAAAAGTTTCAAACTTGATTACATAAGGGCTAAAGCTCGCACTACATTGCTAATTGTTCCTTCTTTTCATGTTGAAGATTGGTTAAAAGCAAAAGCAAACTGCTCGATATGGCTTTGATCAAGTTACGAATATATATGTACAGATACAAAACATGAATGGAAGAAATTGTTATGCTTCAAAGAGTTGGTCAACAATGAGCTCCACACAAAGCTTCTAACTTCAAAGTTGGTACAGTCACTCAACAATGGGTTCAACACAAAACTTCCAACCTTATACAAAACTTGTAGCATTTATTTGTATGCCTGCTCCTGGGTTCAACACAAAACTTCGAACCCTATACACAATTTGTATGTCTGCCCTTGCACATCAGTTGGTTGATGCAGGGCCGGCTCAGAAGGTGTGCAAGGGCTGCTACCGCGTCGGGCCCACTACCTCCTAGTGGTAGTGGTGATGCCGGAGACTATGGCGGTGGACGGCGAAGTGTCAATGGAAAGAGACAACCCTTTAAGATGGCTACTTGTAGGGGCCCATTTCTTATATTCGAGCCAGGCCTCGAATTTTCTTTTTACGTTTTTAGAGACGGCAGTGGGTTGATGTTAATAATAACCAAATAAGTGTACTTTGATGCCAACGAAGTAAGCAATAGTTGCACCGGCACATAGTACTTCCCTTGAAAACATAATTGATCCATACCAGAAAGCTAAAATCCTTTGCGAAACAAAGTTCCTTTCCAACAGGGGCCAAATCATCGAAGCTTGCATCATATCTTGCAGCTATATTGATGCTACCATCATACAAATTGACCTTAATCAACAAATGCTACATAATTTCAAACTTGTTATATTAGTCGCCTAAGTACAAAATATTATAGTTAATAAATAATGATCTTGCGACATTTCGAGATCACTTGTGTGTAAATATAACAATTAAGTGGAGTGAAATATAATGAAGTAGTATTTCAAGATTAGCAATAGATATATATAACACTCATTTGGTTAAATAAGAAGTGCAACACATAAGAACTCTAAAATTTTATCATACAAAATAAATCAAAGTGCACGACAACCCTTTTCACATTAGATTATATACATGGAGTCGATCAAAACAAAAAGAATAAAATTGGTGCTTAAATTATAACTATGAGTATTATGGGTTTAAAATATATACCTTAAATGCAAGAGAATCTTCACAAAAACATAGGTTTTATGCACAAACCCTTCTAAAAAGATCTTGACCCAATATCATATGAATGGGCCCAGTCGCTAACCGACACGCCTAACCCGCAAAACCAAAAAAACTAAGTGTACAACTGCAAAATTTTCTCCATAGCGGCCTGTGTGTCAATATCTAGGTGTGCACATGCAGAAATCTCTTCGAGCTCACCATGCCTCTTAGAGGCAATCTCTATCGATGCTTCAAATCAGTATCTACATTCTGTTAGTAGGCAACAATCGTATCTTCATAATTGAAACAGGCATTGATACCTACTCAAACCTTATGCTCAAACACCATTCAAACCAAGCGACATTACAATACTTACATAGTGAGCAGCAATGCTTTGCATGAGAATATAAGCTTCCTCATTCAAATCTTGCTTTTTAGGATGTTCCTTGGCACAAACATCACACCTGAAAAATACATTTGAGAAATTATATGCAACTAAAGTTGAAGGCAACAATAGAATAGAAAATGTAAATTTTCCAAAAAATTTGATGTCATGTTGTAACACCCCAACAAGGCGGAAATATGGGGCATTAATAAGAAAGCTTAGCGTGACGTGGAAATTAAGTAGAGATAACTAAATGCATTCAAGGATTAGAGCAATCCATACATATATCAAGTATAAATACAAGTATCGGATCAATAAATGCACAAGGAGCACAACACCATCAATAGTTTACAAAAATAGATCAAATGATGGCTAACAATCCTAGGCATAACCCATAAACGGGTGCAATAAATCACGGATCCACAAAAGTCCAAGCTCAATCCTATCACATGCAATGCAATCATCCATCACGTCATTGGTTCACTTGATTACCTGAAAAGTGTACTAAAATGCGTCAACATAAAGTTGGTGAGTTCGTAGGTTTTGACAATAAGAAACAAGTGTCTGGATAACAACCGTTTAACCTTGATTAAAATCATAACGATCACATAACCTTGATACGAACATATAACCTTGATTTGGATCATTAAATGATCACATAACTTTGAAACCTTGATTGGATCATTAAATGATCACATAACCTTGATACGAACATATAATAACCATACAACCTTGATTCAACAATTAAACGAGCATATAACCTTGATAAAACGATTAAACGAATATATAACCTTGATAAAATAGTCAAACGATCATATGACCTTGATTACTTAATTAAAGGAACACGCAACGATCAAACAAGCCAAAGAAACACATTGTACACTTTTCACCCCAAAATCATGTAAAGAGAAGGGGCTACGAACTCACCTTGGTTCAGATACAATGAGTTAATATCGAGCTATAAGTGTTCAATACTCGCCACACGACCTCAACCTATGTCACACATGTTACATACATGGGTCAAGTTTCTTTCGAGTTTTTAAATGTGACATTGAACTTTAAACGACTACCAAAACATAAATACACTACTAAGGAGGCTGAGGAAGGCTTAAATTGAGGTTTGACACGACCCAAGTACATTTAAATCGAAGCTAGATGACGAAACAGGAAACACCACAAACCAGGCCACCGTAATGGACGGTCCTGGTCGGCGTCCCAGACAGTGGGCCAAGGTGGCACGGCGTCCCAAGGGTGGACACCACCGTCCCAGACGGTACCCCGCAACTGCATGTTTTCAGCGTCTCAACCCCCAGATTTGACCGTAAGACAGAAGAGGCCACCGTCTCGGTAGCGTAAAGGTCGAATGTCACAAAAGAGACCACCGTCTCACACGGTGGTTTTACCGTGTGAGACGCCACCACCAAACCTTCAGCGTGCCGAGCGTGCCAGACGCTAGAGAAGGCGTGCCAGACGGTGGGTCTAGTCCAAGTTGAGCAGCAGCAGCAAGGGCACCAAGAACACGATCAAAACCCACCAAAACCCTAATTTCGGAGCTCAAATCGATCTAGGAGGGTTCTTAACTCAGTTTGAAACGTAACCCAACATGAAAGGACACGAGTAAACACAACCCACACCACAGTTTCATTCCATAACAACGAACCTTTGCCCAAAATTCGCATTTGACCCATTTCGAATAACCAAAAATCCTAATCGACCTACAATCGGTGTAGAAGGAAGCTAAGACTCATTTTGGAGTTTAAACATAAAGTTTTGACATAGATGAGCATAACCCATTTCACAATTTCGCTTCAAAACATCAAATCAAGCTTGAATTCACTTTGACCCGTTTGAAACCCTAGTGAAACCCTAAATTGACCAAAAATCCCGATTTTGACTTTATTTTGACCAAGACTCTTATGAGATGAACTAGAAACATGATTTCAAACATAAATTGGTGAATTTGAGATGAGTTTACTTTACCAAACCTTCCACCAAGGTGCTAAACCCGAAATTGAAGTTTTCTTGCACTTGAAGACTAAATCTTTTGATATGATGTATAGATGATGATAAAGATGCAAAACCCTAACAAAATCTAGCTTGAAACATTCAATATGGTGTATTTAATTTAGAGAGAGCGAGAGAGAGAGAGAAATGTGCAAGAGTTATTGCATTTAAGAAGAGAGAGAGAGAGAGAAAGAAATGGTTGGATAAGGTGGTGGTGTAAGAGATAAGGTTGGGTTGGGGGATTGGGTAAGGATCAATGGGTTGGGTCAACCCATGGATAGTCCCAACAAACAATTAATTTAATTATGTTCAATTAGCACGAAACATTTCACTAAAACGACCAATCGATCACATAACACACCTTGAACATAAATTAAATCACCATTAAACTCGATCGTACATTTCCTAATTAATATTGACTAGTCTAACGTTCACATAATCAACGGTTCAAATTTCATAAATGTTACATCATTCCCCCTTTAAAGGAATTTCGTCCCGAAATTCGGTCAAAACCTAATCACTAAACAAATGAGGATACTTGGCCTTCATGGAATCTTCACGTTCCCAAGTGAACTCGGGTCCGCGCCTAGCTTGCCATCTCACCTTGACGATCATGTACCGAGTATTCTTTAACTTTTTAGTTTGTCGATCAAGTATCTCTATCGGTTCTTCTACAAACTTTAACGTTTTATCGACCCGTATTTCCTCGAGAGGCACATGAAGCGTTGGATCCGCCAAACACTTCCTAAGATTACAAACATGAAACACATTATGAACTCCACTCAAATCTTGAGGGAGCTCCAAACGATAAGCAACCGGACCAATACGCTCCAAGATCTTGAATGGACCAATATACCTTGGCCCCAACTTGCCACGCTTCACAAAATGAACCACTCCCTTCCATGGGGACACCTTTAATAAAACAAAATCGCCTACCTCAAACTCGAGGGCCTTCGTCTCACATTGGCATACTTCAATTGTCGTTCCCGGGCCACTATCAACTTTTCTTTGATTTGTGAGATCACTTTTGTCGTTTCAACAACAAACTCGGGTCCAATGAGTTGGCTCTCACCAATCTCCGCCCAAGCAAGTGGTGATCTACACTTTCTCCCATACAAGGATTTAAACGGTGCCATTTGAATACTAGCATGGTAGCTATTATTGTATGAGAATTCGACCAAAGGGAGATGCACATCCCAATTGCCACCAAACTCGATGGCACAAGCTCTCAACATATCTTCAAGCGTTTGGATCGTTCTTTCACTTTGACCGTCGGTTTGTGGATGGAACGACGTACTCATATCGAGTTGAGTACCCATTGCTTTTTGGAACGCCTTCCAAAACTTTGAAGTAAATCGGGTATCCCGATCGGTGATTATGGAAAACGGCACTCCTTGCTTGGATACTACTTCTTTGATGTACAACCGTGTCATGGTGTCAAACTTGTCATCTTCCCGAATAGCTAAAAAGTGAGCCGATTTAGTCAATCGATCAACAATCACCCAAATGGTGTCACGACCACTACTCGTTCTAGGTAACTTCGTGATGAAGTCCATAGCAATTCCTTCCCATTTCCACTCCGGTGTTACCGGTTGGACTAGTAAACCGGGTGGCTTCTTGTGTTCGGCCTTTACTTGCAAACATGTAATACATTCACTCACATACCTAGCAATATCTTTCTTCATTCCCGGCCACCAATACAAATCCCTCATATCAAAATACATCTTGTCGGATCCCGGGTGAACCGAGTATGCCGACTTATGGGCTTCATTCATCAACTTCAATCTTAGACCCCCAAAGATGGGAATCCATAATCGTTCCACAAAATACAACCCATCATCAACCTTCCGATCAAATTGTTCCTCTAGCCCATGAAGTGCTTCGTTAATGAAGTTTTCCGGTAGGGTAGCCATTATTTGAGCTTCAATTATGGTGTCTCGAACACTTCTTGGTGCGGTGAGGCTCATGGCTGGAATTCGTCTTGGTTTCACACGTTCTTTTCGGCTTAAAGCATTGGCTACAACATTGGCTTTACCTGGGTGATACCAGATAACACAATCATAATCACTAAAAAGTTCTAGCCACCTTCGTTGCCTCATATTCAACTCGCTTTGGTCAAAAATGTGTTGTAGGCTTTTGTGATCGGTATAAATCACACTTTTGGTGTCATACAAGTAATGCCTCCATTTTCTAGATGCATAAGCTATCACCTTGTCCCGTTGCATCAAAACGCAACCTAAGCCTTGCCCGGATGCATCACAATACACGACAAAATCATCAGCTCCATCGGGCAAACTTAAGATCGGTGCATCACATAACTTGTCCTTAAGCAATTGAAAGGCCCGTTCTTGCATCTCGCCCCAATCAAACCTCCTTTCCCGTTGTGTCAACAAGGTCAAGGGTTGGGCGATTTTTGAGAAGACTTCAATAAACCGTCTATAATAACCCGCCAAACTAAGAAATTGGCGAATCTTAGTTGGCGTCTCGGGTCGTCTCCAATTCTTCACCGCTTCGATTTTACTAGGGTCCACATGAATTCCCTCCTTGCTCACTACGTGACCAAGGAAATGGACCTCTTCTAGCCAAAATTCACACTTTGAGAACTTGGCATACAACCTCTCTTCCCAGAGCAATTCCAACACCTTCTTCAAATGTTCGGCATGATTTTCTTTTGTTTTAGAGTAAATAAGGATGTCATCAATGAAGACAATGACGGATTGATCCAAGTAGGGCCGACACACCCGGTTCATCAAATCCATGAAGACCGCCGGTGCATTGGTCAACCCAAAAGGCATCACCGTGAATTCAAAATGGCCAAATCTTGTTCGGAAAGCGGTTTTTGGAATGTCATCTTCATGGACCCTCAATTGATGGTAACCCGATCGCAAATCAATCTTGGAAAAATATTGAGCACCTTGAAGTTGATCAAATAAATCATCAATCCTAGGAAGAGGATAATGATTCTTCACCATTAGCTTGTTTAATTCTCTATATAATCAATACACATTCGGAAAGACCCATCATTCTTTTTGACAAATAATACCGGTGCGCCCCAAGGCGATTGACTAGGGTGAATGAAACCCTTTTCTTGAAGCTCTTTGAGTTAGGCGGCCAACTCCTGCATTTCGGTCATGGCTAAGCGATAAGTCGCTTTGGCCACGGGAGAAGCATTAGGGATGAGGTCAATACGGAAATCAAGTTCACGAGATGGAGGCAAACCCGGTAGGTCATCCGGGAATACATCCGCAAAATCTTTAACTACGGGCACGGTTTTCAATTCAACTTTAGTAACGTTTACATTATACACCTTCCCTTCCCATGGCTCTGTTGTCTCACCTTGGACCACTAATTCTTCCCCGTTTTCTAAGGGTATCCTCACTACTCTATTACCACAATCGATTACCGCGTTCATAGCCGACAACCAATCCATACCCACGATCACATCAAAACTACTGATATCAAAAGGCATTAAATCTATGTAAAATGGGTGGTCACATAATTCTAACATACAATCACGAACAACTTGATTAATTCTAGACAATCCACCATTTTCCATTTTGAGTTCAAAGTAATATGACAATGGGCTAAGACTATCATCGATCAACGGAATGAAAGCATTGGAAATGAGGCTATAATCGGCCCCGGAATCAAATAACACGGTGGCATATTGGTGATTGAGAAGAAAAGTACATGCCACGACATTGGGGTCCACACGAGCCTCGGCCGCATTCACGGCAAAAGCTCTTCCACGAGGGGCTAGTTGTTGTTGTTGAGGAGCTTGTTGTTGTTGGCCTTGTTGTCCTCGATTTTGATTGGGACCGGCGATTTGTTGTTGTTGAGGAGCTTGTTGTTGTTGAGGCGCTTGTTGTTGTTGAGGAGCTTGTTGTTGTTGAGGCGCTTGTTGTTGTTGAGGAGCTTGTTGTTGTTGAGGCGCTTGTTGTTGTTGAGGAGCTTGTTGTTGTTGAGGCGCTTGTTGTTGTTGAGGAGCTTGTTGTTGTTGAGGCGCTTGTTGTTGTTGAGGAGCTTGTTGTTGTTGAGGCGCTTGTTGTTGTTGAGGAGCTTGTTGTTGTTGAGGCGCTTGTTGTTGTTGAGGAGCTTGTTGTTGTTGAGGCGCTTGTTGTTGTTGAGGAGCTTGTTGTTGTTGAGGAGCTTGTTGTTGTTGAGGCGCTTGTTGTTGTTGAGGAGCTTGTTGTTGTTGAGGCGCTTGTTGTTGTTGAGGAGCTTGTTGTTGTTGAGGCGCTTGTTGTTGTTGAGGAGCTTGTTGTTGTTGAGGCGCTTGTTGTTGTTGAGGAGCTTGTTGTTGTTGAGGCGCTTGTTGTTGTTGAGGAGCTTGTTGTTGTTGAGGCGCTTGTTGTTGTTGAGGAGCTTGTTGTTGTTGAGGCGCTTGTTGTTGTTGAGGAGCTTGTTGTTGTTGAGGAGCTTGTTGTTGTTGAGGCGCTTGTTGTTGTTGAGGAGCTTGTTGTTGTTGAGGAGCTTGTTGTTGTTGAGGAGCTTGTTGTTGTTGAGGAGCTTGTTGTTGTTGAGGAGCTTGTTGTTGTTGAGGAGCTTGTTGTTGTTGAGGAGCTTGTTGTTGTTGAGGAGCTTGTTGTTGTTGAGGCGCTTGTTGTTGTTGAGGAGCTTGTTGTTGTTGAGGAGCTTGTTGTTGTTGAGGAGCTTGTTGTTGTTGAGGAGCTTGTTGTTGTTGAGGAGCTTGTTGTTGTTGAGGAGCTTGTTGTTGTTGAGGAGCTTGTTGTTGTTGAGGCGCTTGTTGTTGTTGAGGAGCTTGTTGTTGTTGAGGAGCTTGTTGTTGTTGAGGCGCTTGTTGTTGTTGAGGAGCTTGTTGTTGTTGAGGCGCTTGTTGTTGTTGAGGAGCTTGTTGTTGTTGAGGCGCTTGTTGTTGTTGAGGAGCTTGTTGTTGTTGAGGCGCTTGTTGTTGTTGAGGAGCTTGTTGTTGTTGAGGCGCTTGTTGTTGTTGAGGAGCTTGTTGTTGTTGAGGCGCTTGTTGTTGTTGAGGAGCTTGTTGTTGTTGAGGCGCTTGTTGTTGTTGAGGAGCTTGTTGTTGTTGAGGCGCTTGTTGTTGTTGAGGAGCTTGTTGTTGTTGAGGAGCTTGTTGTTGTTGAGGCGCTTGTTGTTGTTGAGGAGCTTGTTGTTGTTGAGGAGCTTGTTGTTGTTGAGGAGCTTGTTGTTGTTGAGGAGCTTGTTGTTGTTGAGGAGCTTGTTGTTGTTGAGGAGCTTGTTGTTGTTGAGGCGCTTGTTGTTGTTGAGGAGCTTGTTGTTGTTGAGGAGCTTGTTGTTGTTGAGGAGCTTGTTGTTGTTGAGGAGCTTGTTGTTGTTGAGGAGCTTGTTGTTGTTGAGGAGCTTGTTGTTGTTGAGGAGCTTGTTGTTGTTGAGGCGCTTGTTGTTGTTGAGGAGCTTGTTGTTGTTGAGGAGCTTGTTGTTGTTGAGGCGCTTGTTGTTGTTGAGGAGCTTGTTGTTGTTGAGGCGCTTGTTGTTGTTGAGGAGCTTGTTGTTGTTGAGGCGCTTGTTGTTGTTGAGGAGCTTGTTGTTGTTGAGGCGCTTGTTGTTGTTGAGGAGCTTGTTGTTGTTGAGGCGCTTGTTGTTGTTGAGGAGCTTGTTGTTGTTGAGGCGCTTGTTGTTGTTGAGGAGCTTGTTGTTGTTGAGGCGCTTGTTGTTGTTGAGGAGCTTGTTGTTGTTGAGGCGCTTGTTGTTGTTGAGGAGCTTGTTGTTGTTGAGGAGCTTGTTGTTGTTGAGGCGCTTGTTGTTGTTGAGGAGCTTGTTGTCATGGAGAGGCTTGTAAATTCTTCTTGTAAATTCCTCATTTCATGCGGTGGGCAATACTTAGCAATAATCATTTGTTTGAAGTTTTCCTAAGGTATAGAGTTAGCAAGATCAATACCCAAGGTATCCACTTCCACATTCCACCATTCTAGTGCATCACCCCCTAACATGCCGGTGGCGTGAGAAACTCTTTGATCATGAGTACACCCACTTCTAGCAATAACGGCTTCAATCTTCTCTAGCCACTCCAAACAACCGGTGGCCCCACCTTCTCCCTTCCACTCCGGAGCCCCACAAGCCTTGAAATCCTTGAATATGCAACCTTGTCGGTAAGTATGGTTGATTCTTGGACCAACAAATGCTTCCCCTCCATTCTCACCGCCATTCACATTCACATTCTCCTCCTCCTCATCTTCCACTTGAACCGCTTCGACCTCCGGTTCTTCTTGTGCACCCCTATTATCCATGGCCGCTGAGATTCGGGCCACAAGTTCCGGCATAAGCTTATTGAGAGCTTGGGTGATAACCTCGGTCCTTACCGGGGGGTTTGCACCACCCCGACCACCTCGGCCACCACAACCTCCTCGATTACCCCTACGTCCACGACCACCTTCACCGGCACGATTTCCACCTTGATTCTCTTGAACAACCGGCTCTTCTTGCTCATTTTGACGCCTATAGTTAGTGTTAGCTCTCCTTGGTCTAACCATCTTTCCTGAACACACGTGTTAGATTAACAAGTTAATTCTACAATTCACACACGAATATCAAAAATCGACCTTCAAGTAACACACAATTCTTACTTAAATCCTTCTAAGTCATTGCAAGAATATGATTATCTCTACGGGGATATTATCATGGCAATAATCTAAGGCTTCATCGATCATAAAATTTACAATCAACAACACAATCACAAGCCAACTAACACCTTATAAAAGGGGTCAAGTCATAACAAGGCGGGTAAAGCATAGTCCGAATCTAACTTCAACATTCAAAACATTAAAGGTGTTTGTATACAGGTGATACCAGCGGCTTTCCCTACACACCGTTAATATATTGAATGGATGTCGGGACTCGGTTCCGTTATGCCCTCTAAATATTGGTTGGGTATGTATACATGGTGTACCAGTGGCTAACCCTCCACTCAACCAACACTCATTAGACACACCAGGTTACCTACTATACTTCATCCGCAATGCGCAATCCACGAGATCATTAATTTTCATATGACATAGGGTAACCATAGATTCGTTGATCAGGCTCATCTAGAGTTACCGAGTGTCATACTCCGTTAATGCCATTATTTCACTTTGCTAAGGACAATCAATAAATGGTTCCAAGAATCCACACATCAACATACATCACAACAATTCAACAATTTACGGTGTATCCTGACACTATTACGAGCATCAATTAATAAGTTTATCAAAACCCTACGAACTCCGATCAAACAAATCCACACATTCCATACAATTCACGTTGCACACATAATTCCCTATCATGCACGCTAAATATGAAGTGTTTATGCAATGGTTATAGTCTAGGTCATTCCACCGAATTCTCTACAACCACGGCTCTGATACCATTCTGTAACACCCCAACAAGGCAGAAATATGGGGCATTAATAAGAAAGCTTAGCGTGACGTGGAAATTAAGTAGAGATAACTAAATGCATTCAAGGATTAGAGCAATCCATACATATATCAAGTATAAATACAAGTATCGGATCAATAAATGCATAAGGAGCACAACACCATCAATAGTTTACAAAAATAGATGAAATGATGGCTAACGATCCTAGGCATAACCCATAAACGGGTGCAATGAATCACGGATCCACAAAAGTCCAAGCTCAATCCTATCACATGAAATGAAATCATCCATCACGTCATTGGTTCACTTGATTACCTGAAAAGTGTACTAAAATGCGTCAACATAAAGTTGGTGAGTTCGTAGGTTTTGACAATAAGAAACAAGTGTGGGGATAACAACCGTTTAACCTTGATTAAAATCATAACGATCACATAACCTTGAAACCTTGATTGGATCATTAAATGATCACATAACCTTGAAACCTTGATTGGATCATTAAATGATCACATAACCTTGAAACCTTGATTGGATCATTAAATGATCACATAACCTTGAAACCTTGATTGGATCATTAAATGATCACATAACCTTGAAACCTTGATTGGATCATTAAATGATCACATAACCTTGAAACCTTGATTGGATCATTAAATGATCACATAACCTTGATACGAACATATAACAACCATACAACCTTGATTCAACAATTAAACGAGCATATAACCTTGATAAAACGATTAAACGAATATATAACCTTGATAAAATAGTCAAACGATCATATGACCTTGATTACTTAATTAAACGAACATGCAACGATCAAACAAGCCAAAGAAACACATTGTACACTTTTCACCCCAAAATCATGTAAAGAGAAGGCGCTACGAACTCACCTTGGTTCAGATACAATGAGTTAATATCGAGCTATAAGTGTTCAATACTCGCCACACGACCTCAACCTATGTCACACATGTTACATACATGGGTCAAGTTTCTTTCGAGTTTTTAAATGTGACATTGAACTTTAAACGACTACCAAAACATAAATACACTACTAAGGAGGCTGAGGAAGGCTTAAATTGAGGTTTGACACGACCCAAGTACATTTAAATCGAAGCTAGATGACGAAACAGGAAACACCACAAACCAGGCCACCGTAATGGACGGTCCTGGTCGGCGTCCCAGACAGTGGGCCAAGGTGGCACGGCGTCCCAGACGGTGGACACCACCGTCCCAGACGGTACCCCGCAACTGCATGTTTTCAGCGTCTCAACCCCCAGATTTGACCGTAAGACAGAAGAGGCCACCGTCTCGGTAGCGTAAAGGTCGAATGTCACAAAAGAGACCACCGTCTCACACGGTGGTTTTACCGTGTGAGACGCCACCACCAAACCTTCAGCGTGCCAGACGCTAGAGAAGGCGTGCCAGACGGTGGGTCTAGTCCAAGTTGAGCAGCAGCAGCAAGGGCACCAAGAACACGATCAAAACCCACCAAAACCCTAATTTCGGAGCTCAAATCGATCTAGGAGGGTTCTTAACTCAGTTTGAAACGTAACCCAACATGAAAGGACACGAGTAAACACAACCCACACCACGGTTTCATTCCATAACAATGAACCTTTGCCTAAAATTCGCATTTGACCCATTTCGAATAACCAAAAATCCTAATCGACCTACAATCGGTGTAGAAGGAAGCTAAGACTCATTTTAGAGTTTAAACATCAAGTTTTGACATATATGAGCATAACCCATTTCACAATTTCGCTTCAAAACATCAAATCGAGCTTGAATTCACTTTGACCCGTTTGAAACCCTAGTGAAACCCTAAATTGACCAAAAATCCAATTTTGACTTTATTTTGACCAAGACTCTTATGAGATGAACTAGAAACATGATTTTAAACATAAATTGGTGGATTTGAGATGAGTTTACCTTACCAAATCTTCCACCAAGGTGCTAAACCCGAAATTGACCCGAATTTGAAGTTTTCTTGCACTTGAAGACTAAATCTTTTGATATGATGTATAGATGATGATAAAGATGCAAAACCCTAACAAAATCTAGCTTGAAACATTCAATATGGTGTATTTAATTTAGAGAGAGAGAGAGAGAGAAATGTGCAAGAGTTCTTGCATTCAAGAAGAGAGAGAGAGAGAGAAAGAAATGGATGGATATGGTGGTGGTGTAAGAGATAAAGTTGGGTTGGGGGATTGGGTAAGGATCAATGGGTTGGGTCAACCCATGGATAGTCCCAACAAACAATTAATTTAATTATGTTCAATTAGCACGAAACATTTCACTAAAACGACTAATCGATCACATAGCACACCTTGAACATAAATTAAATCACCATTAAACTGGATCGTACATTTCCTAATTAATATTGACTAGTCAAACGTTCACATAATCAACGGTTCAAATTTCACAAATGTTACACATGTGATTAGACAAACATCATTTTTAAACCACATATCCAATTTATCTGGTCTATTTTTCGCCATCAGGCAGACGTGCTGAGTATGTGGTGCCCAATGCTTCCGTATCAAGTACTAATATACGGAAACTAAATGCTTTTAGGAGGGAAGAATGCAAAGTGGTAAGTGAAGGATGGATTCCTCATATATATAGACCCTCATCAGGAACCAAACAAATTCTATAATCCCCAACTCAATAAACTCTCATTAAACATCTATCTATTTACCACAAACCTCACGTTTATTTACATATACATATACATTACTTAGTTTCTTTCACATTCCACCCTTTTACATTACTTATTCTCTTTCATATTCCGCCCTTTTAACTTCCTAATCATCATCAATATAATCAATTACTACTCTTCCAATAATGCACATAAACCACATAACAAATCAAGAACTTAATACACATGCTAGATACATTTGTAAACTATGCAATTAGAGCTATAATAACAATTATGAAGAGAGATTATTTAAGTTTTAGAGTTGCTTCATGACTCAACTTTTATATTATATAAGGATAATAACGTGTCATTATAAATAGAAACAAACTTTAATTGGAAAAAATCAACTATACAATGAATGATACTTTGTAACATGTTACTCATATCTCTTATAATTGATTTGTCCAAAATATGTTTTTATTAATGGTAACGTGTTTATTTTAAAACAATAATGAAAATTTATTACTAATAATGATAAGGTCAATGTTCATTTGAATCCTTCATTTTACTTAAAATCTAAGGGCTTTTTTTTTGGAACAGCATCAAGGACCTAATTCTATCCATTTGCTCATCTCTATCAATGACTAGGATTGAAACTTATGCCTTAATTAAAAAAAAACACGGAGAGGTATTTTTGTAAATTTGCTAAACACAAAAAAATCTCCCCCTTTCCCCCTATGAACAACACACAGAGAAACACACACACATACACACACAAACACACATTTTCCCTCTCTCTCTCCCTCTCCTTTACTCCGACGACGGCAGCCACCATCATTGTTGCCACCATCATCTCACGCTCCCCCCTATATGGATCTCAACCTCAAACCACTAGCAGCAACAACAAATGGATGATGATGTTTTAGATATCATTAGAGTGAGATTTTATGTAGTTATTTTTATTTATTTTTTGTAGAAAATTGAAAAGCAAACCATTTTTATCCATGATTTTTAGTTTGTTTTCTATTATTTTTGTTTTTTCATATGCTAAGAAGTTGTATCTTTGATTATCGTTGTTTAATATTTTTCTAAAGAGTTTTGCCCACAAAGTGTTTGATGAAATGTCTAAACCAAAGTGTGTGTACTAAATCAAATTTGATTATATACGTATTTACTGATATACACCAATCATAAATGATTGTACACAGATTATTGGCCAATCCAATTTCCTCATATTGGGGTTCACATTAGAGAGTTTGCCTTGACCAATCAAATTTGATTGTATGTTATATTGCGTTTGATTCCATATCAAATGTATTTGCCTTGACCAGTCAAGTTCGATTGACTTGAGCAATCAAATTTGTATGTATACTGTAATAAAAATTTGTTTAAATGGACCAATCAAGTTTGATTGACTTAACGAATCAAATTTGATTGTATACTGAATGCAAATTTGTTTAAATGACCAATCAAGTTTGATTGCTTACAATCAAATTTGATTGTATACTGAAATGCAAATTTGTTTAAATGACCAATCAAGTTTGATTGACTTCACCAATCAAATTTGATTGTATACTGAAATGCAAATTTGTTTAAATGGGCCAATCAAGTTTGTTGGGATGATGTTAAACTGAATGATTTTGTATTTTAATACACCTATATAGTTGAATGTGTTTAAAAGTCTATTATATGATCTGCTAACAATCTAATATTTTTATTCAATCTAATATGATTATGTACAGAAATAATCAAATTTTGTATTTAATCAAATAGGATTGTATTGTAGATAACGACTGTCGCCAATCATTCCGTATCACGGTGCAACCCTGCCTCTAATATCATGTTTGATACAGAGTTAAAGTTATTTCAAAAAAAAAACATATAACGACATATGTAATTAATCAACCTTGATTGTCTAATGCAAGTTATTTTGAACACAGAACATATAGTCCCAATGTCCAATCAAATTTGATTGTTTGAAACATGTTATTTTTAATCCAAAACATATATTCCAATATGTAACCAACTTTGATTATTTCGAATAATCAACCATGTTTGGTTAAGGCGGGTTATTTCGAACAAACATCATGTTGTACCTTTTCGCAAAAACATCATCCAATCAGTTAATCAAATCACATTTATGTTATTTAAACAATAGTAAAATTTTACTGATTTTATATATAATCAGATTTGAATTGTATACAAAACATGTATACTAATACTAGATTAAACTCATGCGTTGCATAGTAAGACTAGTATTATATTATCATACAATAAAACAATTTATCTACCAAATTTAGAGTATGCAATAACAATATATTTTTTATCAAAGACAGTGTATAAATATGTATAATTACTTATTAAAATAGTAATACTTTTATACAAAATGTAATTATTAATTGTAACACGGGAGCTAGGCTCGCAATGCCACTGAAAAGATATAGCGTATGCATGGAATTATCGTAGAACATGAACTATATGACATAAAAGGGGTTCGGTGAATCCAACATCGAACATTCAAGGCACAATATACATAAAGAACATAAAACCATAAAAGGGCGAATGAATCACGGATCCACGTAAGTCCAAGCCCAAGCAAATGCAACAATCAACCAACACGTCTCGGATTCACTTGATTACCTGAAAAGCGTACTAAACAAAGTCAACACTAGGTTGGTGAGTTCGTAGTGATGGTTCACAAGGAACCGTCGTCAACAATCACAACATGTATAAAGAAAAAGTAATGTCTTACAAGTAGCCTTTACAAGGCACAAGGTCAACCAAGATAGGTAAACCGATAGTAAACCTCGTTACATAACAAGCCCAAGATGATAGGAAGTAAAATCGACGTCCACGATAGCTGAAACATATCATACACGTATCACATTAATCCTAAAGCATATAAAGAGGTAAGTTCCTATCAATATTGACCTAATATTACTATAAAAGCTTTATTATGTCCATTTTATAAGGCTTTGATCCAACTGAGGTGGAATCATTACGTTTTGTTTCACAATGACATGTCAGGACTTGACCACTGTTGCTTAATCAGAACTTTTGGTATGATCAAATTAAGTTTTGGACTCATAGGCCTATACCATTAGAAAGTAGACTCATTTACGGTTCCGTGGTCGCTTGAATTATCAAAAACGGACTTACGGTTCAAAAGGTATGATCGTTACAAGAAAAATAAGTTTTGGCGTAAAGACTAGCGTAAAATAGAACAATCTGGCGTAAAGCTGGCGTAAAGCAAAATTAGACCACCGTCTGGGATGCCGGGACCACCGTCTGAGATGGTGGCCCAGAAAAGTCATTTTCCTGCACACCCAAAACTAAGACAAACACAACCCAAATTCGATCCAAACCGTCGAAAACAATAAATCAATAATCAATCAAAACCATCCATCAATCAACAATCAATCAAAACCATCCATCAATCAACAATCAATCAAAACCATCCATCAATCAACAATCAATCAAAACCGTCCATCAATCAACACTCAATCAAAACCATCCATTAATCAAACAATCAATCAAACAATCAATCAGTCAATCAATAAGACGTCAATCAAATCAACCAAACAATCAAACAAGCACGTATGTGTACACTTTTCAGCTCGAATCTCAATTGAGTAGGGAGCTACGGAACTCACCTGCGATGAGCAATAACAAGCCCAAGATGATAGGAAGTAAAATCGACGTCCACGATAGCTGAAACATATCATACACGTATCACATTAATCCTAAAGCATATAAAGAGGTAAGTTCCTATCAATATTGACCTAATATTACTATAAAAGCTTTATTATGTCCATTTTATAAGGCTTTGATCCAACTGAGGTGGAATCATTACGTTTTGTTTCACAATGACATGTCAGGACTTGACCACTGTTGCTTAATCAGAACTTTTGGTATGATCAAATTAAGTTTTGGACTCATAGGCCTATACCATTAGAAAGTAGACTCATTTACGGTTCCGTGGTCGCTTGAATTATCAAAAACGGACTTACGGTTCAAAAGGTATGATCGTTACAAGAAAAATAAGTTTTGGCGTAAAGGCTAGCGTAAAACAGAACAATCTGGCGTAAAGCTGGCGTAAAGCAAAATTAGACCACCGTCTGGGATGCCGGGACCACCGTCTGAGATGGTGGCCCAGAAAAGTCATTTTCCTGCACACCCAAAACTAAGACAAACACAACCCAAATTCGATCCAAACTCGTTTTTGAACATCCAAAGACCATTTTGAAGCTAGGAAACATGTTACAAACATATTTTTGACAAAACCCATCACCAAATTCGTTTCAAAACACAATCCAACAAGAATCTAACCCTAAAACTCAAACTCAAACCCTAGAAAACTAAAAATTTGATTTTTGACAACCAACGAGACAAAAGATGTTTAAATTCGACCAAGAAACATATTATGCAATGTAAAATGATGAATTTGAGCTAAGAAATGCTTACCAAATCAACCCGAAGCTTTAAATCCCCAATTTGGAGCTAAGAAATGGTTACCAAATCAACCCGAAGCTTTAAATCCCCAATTTGGAGCTAAAATGGTGAAGAACACTTGATTATACCCACAAATCTTGAAGTTTTGAAGGAAAGGATTATTATTAAACTAATTTCTAACACTTTTAATGTTAACCCTAGTCTTAGATCCGAAAATTAGAAGAAAGTAAGATGAGTGTGTGTTTGGTGTGTGTGTTCTTACACTTTGAGAGAAAAGGGGGAGAAGAGATAGGGTAGAGAGAGAGAGTGTGAGTGGAGAAATGAGAGGAGAAAAGGGAGGGAGGGAGGTTTTGTTCCCCTCTTGAGCTCTCGCAACTAGTTCCAGTTTCTCCCGAGAAATGATTCGTTTCGTTAAGACTTTTAACACGAGACTCGTTCAAATTGTTCGTTGACATATTATTATCTTTTTCGAAATTACGTTTCTAATGGCTATTCATATGCCTACTTTTTTATTACAAAAGTTTATTTACTTCAATTTAACTAATTTCTGTTTTGCGAGTTCGCTAGCGTTGACCGGTCAAAGTGGCGGGTGTTACAAAATGTAATTATTAATAGATAAGCGTAAAGGAAAGTTCAATTTAAATACATAAAACTTGAACAAATCGGTTATTATTATTATTATTTATTATTATTTTATTATCATTATTTCTTGATGTATCTAATGATAACCATTATAAATAATTTAAACTATCAAATATCTAACATATATAAATGCAATGTTTTTGTTAGACCGCCATGTATTTGACAACTTAGAGAATTTAGTAAAACTAATGAATTACTTTTATGATCAAAACTATGACTTATTGATTAATTTAACTAAATCACTATCTATTTGATTACAAGAGTTTATTTACTTCAATTTAACTAATTTCTGTTTTGCGAGTTCGCTAGCGTTGACCGGTCAAAGTGGCGGGTGTTACATCATTCCCCAGTTAAAAGAATTTCGTCCTCGAAATTACAATGATTCTCGCTCTCGACAAGGTTTAACTTCCCTCGATGTATCCACACTTGTCAATTCCCAGGGTCACAACCACATTGATCACCAAACTCACAAATCGCCATGGAACACCAATCATACGGAGGTATCAAGCATCAAAACGGGAACCCGTCCCAAGTTTCCATCACAACAATTAATGTATACAACAAGTACTATACGCAACAACTAAAGATCGCCTAATCATCGGTAGTATGTGCTCCCGTTTACTGTCACATGCGAGTCTAAGATTTCACTCATATGTCGTTCACCCCTAATCGCTTCGCCTCACGCACGCCATGGTTGATTCCCCAGTTAAAAGATTTCCCCTTCACTTCCGAACTTTACTTTACTAATCCAACTTGTATGACTCAAATGTTTGCGTTTATTCGCATCTGTATTCACTAGTTTTTAAGTTTTTACTCGTTCTTAGACGTCATCACATTGTTTTGTTCAAACGGGAATTTTTAACGGTTCTTATCTTGTCACTCTTAACTTAACATTTGCACACTCTATAAGTTAAAACCGATTCTAAATTAAAATCGAGAATCCTCAAGCTTTTGGAATAGAATGTAATTAAAAATTCTTTTCATAAGTTATAATTTGTTACACAATATTTTATTTTATTTTAATTTTTTTGAAAATTACTAAAGACATTTACCAAGAAGTCATTGGTCCCTTTCATTTAAAATTCTTCACATATGTCTCAAAAACATCTCACTATTATATTAGCAAAATTTATACGATTATAGGAGCCGTATTAAAAACTTGTTAGATTATTAAAACCGGGTGACGTCGCACGCATCCTTCATACCAAGTGTTAGAATCTTTCGCCATGATTCATCGATCTTCGGGTTATAATTCCATTTTCTCAAACGAGATTATTGCCAACTTCCAGTAATTTATTATTTTTATTATTATTATTATATTATATTATTATATATATATATATCGCGGTTAACATTAAGTGCAATTAGTTGTAACATGTAACACTTATTATGACGATTTGACTTATAGTCAGCGCACTCGTGACGTGTTTCACCCATTGGTCGGCGGCTCATTCGCTAAAATCACATGTTTGCTCCCACTTCTGGCCATCTGTCTAACAATGGGAGGGTTTGTGTCCACGACATCCAATCATGACGGAACCTCATTCGTGTGATAGACAACGATCTAGTGATCCGTTTAAGGTCGAGAAGATTTGAGAATCGCACACTATAAGCACTCGAGCTTCTTACATCTTACGTGTGACTCGCACTATGGCACTTAACTGGCTCATTGTTCCCATGCTTATGAACTCTCGGTTCTGCGTTAAGCTAGGCGTTCAATTAGATCAACTTTCACCAATCGGATTCATGTATATGTACCACCCAATACCGTTTACACCTCAACTCCATCTCTGCGACGTTCGTGTTTGTGAAATTTTACGTGTTGGATAGACTTTTAGATTTCAATTTATTTGTTCAAATTTATGGTTAGCCTAACCCAGGTCGTTCCTCCTCACTCAATAAAGTTTATAGTTGTATAACAGCTCAAAATGAAATCATTACGTCTCGTTGTCGCCATCGATATTGACTTCGCAGTTAACTCCACTGTTATTCGTTTATTCTAATCAACCTACCTTAGTTAACTCAGGCATTGTCCTAAGGTTAAATCTTAACGGCTTATATTACAATGAGGTTCTCATAATCATAATACAACTATACTTATAATCTCTACGTTGTTGACTAAGTTATAAAGTAACAGTAGGGGGATAACTCAGCCAAGTAATCTTTAATCGCCCTACTAATTTATACTTACAATTGTTCACGAAACCATTTACATCTATGCATGCATCTTGAATTCCTAACTATGTATTCCATAAGCAAGTTAAGCAACAAGATTCTGAGATATTCAAATAATTAGGCTAGCATGGCAACCTATACACACAATTGCCCAAGATTTTAATTACCTTTACGCATGTATTACCAAGTCCTAACGATTTATCTCACCAAATTAGTTAGGCAACGAAATTCAAGCATATTCATTAATTAGAATATCATGGCAACCATACTTGTTCTACCGCATATTCTAACAATTCATTCACATAATCAAGTTAGGAGGTAAGATTTTGCATGTTTTATCAACTAATCCCGCATACCAAGTCATACATACGATCTCTCATACGTTAGGTACAACTATGCATGAATTATCAATTCATTCTTATAGCTAAGTTAGGAATAAAGTTTTGGGCATACTCAAATTATTAAACACGTCTACCATTCTTATTCATATAATTGTCCATTGAGTAAGTATTTATACATGCATCACCCTATTCGCTTATCTCATGTATACAGTTTAGCTTAACAACAAAATTTATACATGCTAAAAGCATCAAACTAGTACACCAATCCATTCATGAAAATGCTCTCCGATTAACACACCTACACATGCATTATCTATTTCCGTTACATTATGCATAATATCACGCTTAACAACATTGTTTCTCATACTCATGCAATAAAACTAGTATGTTAAATCGATTCATATAATTCTCCGTTGATTAATACATTTTACGCATGCATCACCAAATATCTCATATCCTGCATACAACCAAGTTTAACAACGTCTCATACATGTTCAAGTTCACATACTATTAAACAAAATATCCTCATTGTTCACCCTAATGTCAACACTAGTCCAAATCATGGATGTATAGGCAAATCAATACCAAAATTCCCCAGCAACTAAACGATTCAAATTGCACCTAAAACATTTAAAACAACATGTCATTCTACTACCAAATTCCAACCATAATAATAGTCCGAGAGTTTATGACCCGGGGATTAGCCTCACCATTGCTCTCTTGTTAGTCGCACTAGTGGTTAGTGCTTTCATGCCAACACACTACACATGTTTAATGTCTTTACACTAAGGCCAACATATAAATGTTCCCAAGTAACTGTCATATATCATGCTATCATACCAACATATCATACGTGCTTCATATCACTACGCTAAGGACAATATATCAAAGTTCTCAAGTAATCGTTATCTTTCATGTTCTCGTGCCAAGTTCACAAGAATTGTCCACCATCAAAACCAAGTACTCATATTCAACACATCACATCACACGCAACTAAAACAAGTCAACTAAAACAAGTGGTTTAAAGTATAATCTGAATCCGATATGCCCTCTAGTTATTGACCGGGTATGTATACAGGGTGTACCAGTGGCTAACCCTCCACCCAACTAACTCCCATTAAGCATATCGGTTCCCTATTATACTCTAAGCCAAACATGTGTAATCCGTGATGTCATTAACTTGTTATAATACCGGGTGACCATAAAATAGTTGATCAGGCTCTTTTAGGGTTGCCACAATATTATACTAAGTTAATACCATAACTTCATTTTTCCCTAAATCATCAAACTATCACCAATTAATAACAACAATCCATCTTAACCACAATCAAGCTCAAATCAATGTACACATTAATCACATTGTACTCATCACACATTTGTCACGTTGTACTTGCCACTACATAACACATTGTCCACCTTGTACACATCACAGAACAACACGTTGTCCCATTGTACCCACATTATCACATAAATGGTCCCGTCTACGAACTCACAATACACAATATTCAGGGTTCATACAATTTCACGTTGCACACAAAATTCCTAACCATGCATGCTATATGGAGAGTTTTAACTTAAGTCATAGTCTAGGTCAAACCGCCTAATTCTCTACGACCAAGCATGGGCCACCATTCTGTAACACCCGGAGTCATGTACGTCTCATCAATTCAACACAAGTGTATACATCTATACACTTGGATGTACATATCCGTCTCACCAATATCCATATCATTACATATGCGTGTTTACCTCAATCACAATTCCATCAATCATCAACCATCAAACCAACCAAACTATACGTACATACACTTAGGAGGATTCTACTTTCAACGAGTCCTAGATGCTTATATATAGGGTCACCCGCAGCCTCCCACCACATCTAAAACTCTTTGAAGGCATAACCGAATTCCATGTATGTACGACTATCCTAAATAATCACAATATCACAATCATATGCGTAAACCATCAAACAATCAATCAAAACCATCCATCAATCAACAATCAATCAAAACCATCCATCAATCAACAATCAATCAAAACCATCCATCAATCAACAATCAATCAAAACCATCCATCAATCAACAATCAATCAAAACCATCCATCAATCAACGCTCAATCAAAACCATCCATCAATCAAACAATCAATCAGTCAATCAATAAGCCGTTAATCAAATCAACCAAACAATCAAACAAGCACGTATGTGTACAATTTTCAGCCCGAATCTCAATTGAGTAGGGAGCTACGGAACTCACCTGCGACAAGCAATAAAAAGCCCAAGATGATAGGAAGTAAAATCAACGTCCACGATAGCTGAAACATATCATACACATATCACATTAATCCTAAAGCATATCAAGAGGTAAGGTCCTATCAATATTGACCTAATATTACTATAAAAGCTTTATTATGTCCATTTTATAAGGCTTTGATCCAACCGAGGTGGAATCATTAAGTTTTGTTTCACAATGACTTGTCGATCAGGACTTGACCATTGTTGCTTAATCAGAACTTTTGGTATGATCAAATTAAGTTTGGACTCAGAGGCCTATACCATTAGAAAGTAGACTCATTTACGGTTCTGTGGCCTCTTGAATCATCAAAAACGGACTTACGGATCAAAAGTTATGATCGTTACAAGAAAAATAAGTTTTGGCGTAAAGGCTAGCGTAAAACAGAACAATCTGGCGTAAAGCTGGCGTAAAGCAAAATTAGACCACCGTCTGGGACGCCGGGACCACCGTCTGAGATGGTGGCCCAGAAAAGTCATTTTCCCGCTCACCCAAAACTAAGCCAAACACGACCCAAATTCGATCCAAACTCATTTTTTGAACATCCAAAGACCATTTTGAAGCTAGGAAACATGTTACAAACATATATTTGACAAAACCCATCACCAAATTCGTTTCAAAACACAATCCAACAAGAATCTAACCCTAAAACTCAAACTCAAACCCTAAAAAACTAAAAATTTGATTTTTGACAACCAACGAGACAAGAGATGTTTAAATTCGACCAAGAAACATATTATGCAATGTAAAATGATGAATTTGAGCTAAGAAATGCTTACCAAATCAACCCGAAGCTTTAAATCCCCAATTTGGAGCTAAAATGGTGAAGAACACTTGATTATACCCACAAATCTTGAAGTTTTGAAGGAAAGAATTATTATTAAACTAATTTCTAACACTTTTAATGTTAACCCTAGTCTTAGATCCGAAAATTAGAAGAAAGTAAGATGAGTGTGTGTTTGGTGTGTGTGTTCTTACACTTTGAGAGAAAAGGGGGAGAAGAGATAGGGTAGAGAGAGAGTGTGAGTGGAGAAATGAGAGGAGAAAAGGAAGGGAGGTTTTGTTCCCCTCTTGAGCTCTCGCAACTAGTTCCAGTTTCTCCCGAGAAATGATTCGTTTCGTTAAGACTTTTAACACGAGACTCGTTCAAATTGTTCGTTGACATATTATTATCTTTTTCGAAATTACGTTTCTAATGGCTATTCATATGCCTACTTTTTGATTACAAAAGTTTATTTACTTCAATTTAACTAATTTCTGTTTTGCGAGTTCGCTAGCGTTGACCGGTCAAAGTGGCGGGTGTTACAAAATGTAATTATTAATAGATAAGCGTAAAGGAAAGTTCAATTTAAATACATAAAACTTGAACAAATCGGTTATTGTTATTATTATTTTATTATCATTATTTCTTGATGTATCTAATGATAACCATTATAAATAATTTAAACTATCAAATATCTAACATATATAAATGCAATGTTTTTGTTAGACCGCCATGTATTTGACAACTTAGAGAATTTAGTAAAACTAATGAATTACTTTTATGATAAACTATGACTTATTGATTAATTTAACTAAATCACTATCTGAATATTAATATGTCCAAATATTAAAATACTAATACTAATAACAAAATAATAATAATAATAATAATAATAATAATAATAATAATAATAATAATAATAATAATAATAATAAAAATAATAATTTTAATAATAATAATAATAATAATAATAATAATAATAATAATAATAATAATAATAATAAAATAAAAAATAATAATAATAATAATAATAATAATAATAATAATAATAATAATAATAATAATAATAATAATAATAATAATAATAATAATAATAATAATAATAATAATAATAATAATAATAATAATAATAATAATAATAATAATAATAATAATAATAATAATAATAATAATAATAATAATAATAATAATAATAATAATAATAATAATAATAATAATAATAATAATAATAATAATAATAATAATAATAATAATAATAATAATAATAATAATAATAATAATAATAATAATAATAATAATAATAATAATAATAATAATAATAATAATAATAATAATAATAATAATAATAATAATAATAATAATAATAATAATAATAATAATAATAATAATAATAATAATAATAATAATAATAATAATAATAATAATAATAATAATAATAATAATAATAATAATAATAATAATAATAATAATAATAATAATAATAATAATAATAATAATAATAATAATAATAATAATAATAATAATAATAATAATAATAATAATAATAATAATAATAATAATAATAATAATAATAATAATAATAATAATAATAATAATAATAATAATAATAATAATAATAATAATAATAATAATAATAATAATAATAATAATAATAATAATAATAATAATAATAATAATAATAATAATAATAATAATAATAATAATAATAATAATAATAATAATAATAATAATAATAATAATAATAATAATAATAATAATAATAATAATAATAATAATAATAATAATAATAATAATAATAATAATAATAATAATAATAATAATAATAATAATAATAATAATAATAATAATAATAATAATAATAATAATAATAATAATAATAATAATAATAATAATAATAATAATAATAATAATAATAATAATAATAATAATAATAATAATAATAATAATAATAATAATAATAATAATAATAATAATAATAATAATAATAATAATAATAATAATAATAATAATAATAATAATAATAATAATAATAATAATAATAATAATAATAATAATAATAATAATAATAATAATAATAATAATAATAATAATAATAATAATAATAATAATAATAATAATAATAATAATAATAATAATAATAATAATAATAATAAACAGAAGCAGCAATAATAATAATAATAATAATAATAATAATAATAATAATAATAATAATAATAATACTAAGAAAAAATCATAATTGTCATTTAAATAAAGATGCCACATAAGATTTTTCATGTCCTCTCTTAGTTATATATAAAGATGTTCAATTAAACTTGATTGTATGCGAAATATGTATGCAATCAAATTTCAAAGTATACTTTACATGTATACAATCAAATTTGAAGATCTCCATGGATTAGCTAATTGTAGGGTTTAGGGTTTGAAGTTCTAGGGTTAGCCTTGGCTAACCCTAGAACTTCTAAGCCTAAACCCGTACCGTATCAACACATCTCCCCCAAAGGGTAAAACAGGGTCGAAGGCCCTTTAGGGTTTTAGAATGTAGTTTCCCTTTAAGAAAATAAGCTCTAGGGTTTAGGGTTTGAAGTTCGAGGGTTAGCCATTAGGCTAACCTTCGGACGTCAAACCCTAAACCCTAGAGCGTGGGCTGAAGGCCTCGTAACTATAGGGTTTGGGGTTTGAAGTTCTAGGGTTAGTCGCTAACCTTAGAACTTCTAAGCCTAAACCTGTAACGTATCAAAACGTCCCCCTGGGTAAATCAGGGCCGAAGGCCCGTTAGGGTTTTAGAATGCATATTCTCCCTCAGATAAGCAAGCTTTAGGATGGATGAACCGTCTTCGAATTAGGGACAATCCATTCTTTCATATTATAGGCAATTTATTCCGTCAAGGATTAGAGGCTCATTCCCCTCATATTATGGGCCAATCCAATTCCCTCGGATTGGGGTTCACCATTAGGAATATTGCCTTGACCAAATTTGATTGTATATTGGGATGTGTTTGATTCCGTGTTAAATGCATTTTCCTTGATTAATCAAGTTTGATTGGTTTAACCAATCAAATTTGACTTTATGCTGGAGTACTAATATGCTTGTTTCAACCAATCAAATTTTATTGGCTTAGCTATTCAAATTTGATTATATACTAGTATGTGCTTGATTCTGTATCAAATGCGTCCACTTTGACCAGTCAAGCTTGATTGGTTTAACCAATCAAATTTGATAGTATATTGGAATGCAAATATGTTTAGATTGACCAGTCAAGTGGAGTAGCTTATTCAATCAAATTTGATTGTATATTATCATGTGTTTAATTATGTGTAAAATGTGGGTAGAAAAGCCAATTAAGTTTATTGTTCTTAATTAAAACAGATTAAATACTGAAATTAGTTTTATTCTAAATCAAGTGCGTTGTTCTTAGCTAAATCAAATTTGATTGGTTAAGCCAATCAAATTTGATTGTATATTGGGATGTGTTGTTTCCGTGTCAAATGTATTTGTCTTGCTCAATCAAGTCTGATTGGTTAATCAATCAAATTTGATTGTATACTGGAATACTAATGTGCTTGTCTTGACAAATCAAATTTGATTATCAAATTTGATTATATACTGGTATGTGCTTGAATCTGTATCAAATTTGATTGGCCTTCAAACCCTAAACTCTAAAGCGGTGGCTGAAGGCCCCGTTGTCATGATTCCCCCTCTGAATCAAATTTGATTTTACATGTCCGTCCTCCGAAATGGTAAAAACAGGGCCAAAGGCCTTTTTAGGGTTTTAGAATGCGTCTTTCTGCTACGATAACAAGCTCTACGATAAGAATGTTTGCAATGATGTGGTAAGTATACTATTAATTGTCTTTTCTGTTTTTATTTCAAAGCTTTTTGGGTTCTTATATCTATCACGAAATTGTTTATATATAGCAAAAAGCATTTGGTGAGATATTTGAAAGATAATAAGCGTCGTGCTGCTTTCGTTGTTGCAAAAATTCATGCTATTCGGATGAAAATGAAGTGGCATACAAAGTCAAACTTTGTCAATTGTGGTGTATTTATCATGCCCCGCATGAAGTTTATATCTACAAACCTATACAAAATCAAATTTGATTGTATACATACAGTTTCAAAAAGATATACAAAATCAAGTTTGATTTTAGAAGAAAATTACATTTTTGGTCCCTCAAGTTGGCAGGATTTTCAGTTATTGCCCTTAAGTGAATTAATTACAGAAAAAACCCTGAAGTTGGTCAATTTTTTCACTTTTCACTCCACGACTAACAGCCGTCTATTAGGTCCGTTAAGTGAGGGGCATATTCGTCATTTCACCATGATCCCTCCTTCTTCTTCTTCTACCACACTCACACACAAACCGAGATTTTCTAAGTAATCACTTCGGTAAATGACTTTTTGGTTTGAAAATTTTTCTAAGTAATCACTTTGGAAATATGGGATTTGGTGATTTACTGAACTCGAGTTCGGTAAATGAATTTTTACAAATAACACGGTGGCCGGAAAAGTTAAACATTACGCCGGAAAAGTTAAATTCGCCTAAAAAGTGTAACCGTCAACAGAAAACAACCGATCAAAAAACTGAAACCATAATCATGATCAGAATTCGACCGTGATTATAACTTGATGAATTTCAAACTGATTTGACGAAAAACGCGGCGAAATATATGAAAGAAGTTACGAAAGCTTGATAAATCTGGTTTTTGTGTTTGAGTGTGGAAGAAGAAGAAGAATGGATCACGGTGAAATGACGAATATGTCACTCACTTAACGGACCTAATAGACGGTTGTTAGTCACGGAGTGAAAAGTTAAAAAATTGACCAACTTCAGGGTTTTTTCTGTAATTAATTCACTTAAGGGCAATAACTGAAAATCCTGTCAACTTGAGGGACCAAAAATGCAATTTTCTCTTGATTTTATTCATACATTTACACAAACAAATGGAGTTTATATCAACAAACCTATACACAATCAAATTTGATTCTATATGTACAGTTTTAAAAGGCTATACAAAATCAAATTTGATTTTATTCATACTTTTACACAAAACAAATGAAGTTTATATCAACAAATCTATGCACAATCAAATTTGATTGTATACGTGCAGTTTCAAAAAGCTATACAAAATCAAATTTGATTTTATTCATACATTTACACAAACAAATGGAGTTTATATCAACAAACCTATACACAATCAAATTTGATTCTATATGTACAGTTTTAAAAGGCTATACAAAATCAAATTTGATTTTATTCATACTTTTACACAAAACAAATGAAGTTTATATCAACAAATCTATGCACAATCAAATTTGATTGTATACGTGCAGTTTCAAAAAGCTATACAAAATCAAAATTTGATTTTATTCATACATTTACACAAACAAATGGAGTTTATATCAACAAACATATACACAATCAAATTTGATTGTATACGTAGAGTTTCAAAAAGCTATACAAAATCAAATTTGATTTTATTCATACATTTACACAAACAAATGGAGTTTATATCAACAAACCTATACACAATCAAATTTGATTGTATACGTACAGTTTCAAAAAGCTATACAAAATCAATTTTGATTTTATTCATACATTTACACAACGGTGTTTTTATCAACAAACCTATACACAATCAAATTTGATTGTATATGTACAGTTTTAAAAGGCTATACAAAATCAAATTTGATTTTATTCATACTTTTACACAAAACAAATGAAGTTTATATCAACAAATCTATGCACAATCAAATTTGATTGTATACGTGCAGTTTCAAAAAGCTATACAAAATCAAATTTGATTTTATTCATACATTTACACAAACAAATGGAGTTTATATCAACAAACCTATACACAATCAAATTTGATTATATACGTAGAGTTTCAAAAAGCTATACAAAATCAATTTGATTTTATTCATACATTTACACAAACAAATGGAGTTTATATCAACAAACATATACACAATCAAATTTGATTGTATACGTACATTTTCAAAAAGCTATACAAAATCAAATTTGATTTTATTCATACATTTACACAAACAAATGGAGTTTATATCAACAAACCTATACACAATCAAATTTGATTGTATACGTACATTTTCAAAAAGCTATACAAAATCAAATTTGATTCAGAATCATAATGTTGATCATATTATCAAACTTTGGTTTAGACATTTCATCAAACACCTTACCAAATGGTACATGGGATCAGGGGGTTTCCATCCAATTACCCTTTTTTTAATACTCAATCAAATGTGATTTGATACTAAATCATATATAAGAAACTTTGGTTTAGACATTTCATCAAACACTTTGTAATCAATATTGTACCAAACAACAAAGTGAATTAAATAACCAATAAAATTTAACAAGTTCAAATGTTAGAATAAATCTAATCACATGTAATCTAATTACATTTGATTGTCACCTGACAATTTCGAATTTACATAACAAAAAGTCATATATCTGTATTCAATAGATCCTCTATTGTTATTAACATCTTCAAGATCAATTGATGATGAATGGAGATGATGACGACGACGGAGCCAACGATGGTTGTACCATTTCGATTGGAACTCGGGGTTACCTGAACATGGTGGTGGTGGTAATTTTCCAAGAGAGGGAGAGAGAGATCTGTGTGTGTAAGTGTGTGTGTGTGAAAATAAGATGAGATAGCAGGGGAGCGGATAACGTGCAAAATTACCACATTACCCCTCTACGTGTTTTTTTTATATAAAAAAAATTAACCGTAGATCGTTTTTGATCCAAAACTAAGATTTAGCCCATGGATCTCACCAATTTCAAAAGATTCTTTGGATTACAACCCATAATGATAATCTTAGTAGATCGTTTCTATTAACTACAATGTGACTAAAGTCCATTATAATTTTACGCATTCATCCTAATTATAAATATAAATATATCTGATATATTTTCTTTTGTTAAAAGGAAAGATAATAAACTTCTGTCTATATCTATATCTATCTATATATACTATATAGGTTTTAGGTAAAATAAAACAAGTATTAAAGTAAAACAAATAAAACAATAGGTTTCTCTTCATTGAAAATCACCGTGCATCATGAAAATCATCGTGCATCAATTGTTTCGTGAATCTTCGTGCATCAATTTAACCATGATCTAAGGGTCAAGATCTTGTCCTATTTGTTTTACTTTAATACTTGTTTTACAATACCCAACCCCATATATATATATATAGAGTTAATGACATAAATCGTCCCTGTGGTTTACCTAAATAGTCACCTTTCGTCCTTTAAAATAAAAAACCTCAAGGACAGTCCTTTATAGGAGGATAAGGTTCACGTTTGGTCCTTTGACTATTTGACCGTCACCTTCTCTCCGTTAAACCCCTCACGTGCCTCCCACGTGAGGGGTATTCTAGTCATTTCCACTCTAAAGGACGATACATGACTATTTAGGTAAACCACAGGGACGATTTATGTCATTAACTCTTTACAAAAACCTGATATTTTTTCATCTTTTTGTTTTTCTTACTTAAAGCCTGGATATTCTAAAATTAAATACATTTATACACATACATAAACACAATAATACATATATCTCTATTTGAAGATCAATCTATCCAATTTCATTCATCCATTCAAATGAAATGGTTGCCATTAATCAAAGGCAGAGAACACAACAAAAAAAAGATGGGTTAAGTGCTACGAAATGTAACTAACTATGACCAAATATCTATAGTGTGAGTCCCAAATAAGATGGTATACCCGACTGGCAAGTAATTCTAACTGGAAATAGACCAGTTCAGAATACGATCCAGATATGGATAGAAACAATAAAGTAAATGACTGAAAGTAAATAACGAGAAACAAAAAGTGCTGAAACTATATAAATAATATTTATAATTCAAGTATGTAGCATTGAGACACGATGTACTTTTTCAATGTATTTGATTTATTGATATAAACAAATACAAAGGTTGTTGCGGAACAAAGATAAACACAAGAGTGTAAATATCTAAACAACCTAGAAATACAAGTGATCTAATAACTTGGAAATACTCGTAAGAATTACTTAGAGTATATCTCACAAGTTGCAATGCCAAAGTTTCAAGCATTTTGCAAGTTGTGAGAAGCCTTTATATTTATAGGCAAGGTTCATGCTGATGTGGACCAGGCCGTACAAATATGGTTGGGAGCATTTAAGGAATTAAAGTCAATTCCTTAACATGCGTACTTTTAAGGTTAAGTGTGAAAGTTATTTGATGTGACATTTCACACTTTATTCCCAACCTTTTACTCAACCTTGTACTTGTTAATAGATAAAGTTATTAACTGGGTAAAGGTTGGTAAAGTAAAAAGGCTTCCTCGTAATCAGTGTAAAGTGTTGTAAGTACTTTACACTGAGATGCTTCAGTCGTCGATCAGGTAGAATCTTCTCTGGTTTTTGCTTCTGAGATGATTCTCTTTCTTCAGTCTTCAGTCTTTGACTTCAGAATGAATGCTTTCAGTTTGGCTGATCTGAAACTTCAGTGAAGCTTCAGTGAACTTAATTCTGAAGAGGTTCAGAATTCTGTACAAGTATCTTCACTGAACTTCAACTATTTCTGAACAAATTATACTTCGTCGATTTTCGACCCAACATATAGTATGCACGAACTATCAGAACTTCTATTGTATGCACGAACTTAATAAAAATGTTCAAATTATGTAACTAACCATGGCTAGCCAATCAAAAACTTGTGCGTGGCAGCTCATATGGGGTGCCACGTATACTATTTACATGATTTAAACATTTTTACTAAGTTCGTGCATACAATAGAGGTTCTGATAGTTTATGCACACAATAGACATTTGCTCATAGTTAATTACATTTCGTAGCACTTAACCCAAAAAAGAATGAATGAAGATGGGGATACCACCACTTTCCTGCTAACCACCGCTGGGCTTTTTCAGGCCATCAGACCGTCGAATATTTCAGGCCATCTGCTATATATATCTAAATGGTGACGACGGAGATGGGGAGGCCGTCGTTATGGTGATCGGATTTTATAGATATAGGTATAGATCTGGATATAAATATCGACCGGAGGTGGGGTGCGGTGGTCGGATTTGATATATATGGATCCAGATATAAATGGTGACAACAGATTTTATAGATTTAGATACAGGCGGCGGTGTGGTGCCCGACGGATATGCGAGCACAACAACATGTGGGTCTCCATTTGCGGCTGCCAGATGTGGTGTGGAGGGTCGAGTGGGGGGTGACGTTGGTGGTGGTGATGAATGGGTCTGACGGAGTTGGTGATGAGCAGGGCTGACGGCGGCGGTGAATTGTGAGGTGCCGATGGTTTTTGGTGGTGTGGTGATTAGCGGTGGCGGTAGTGTGGGTCTTATATGGCAGGTGGGGTTTCTGGATGGGAGAGAGAGAGAGAATGATAGAGAGAGAGGGTGACAGAATGAGATATATGAAAAATTTAGAGATATATGTATAGATTTATACTTAGAAAGAGATAGATGCAGATGTATAGATATATCCATGTATATGTATAAGAAGATGTGTTATAAAGGTTTAAAAGGATCCTGGAAAAGAAGAGGATGATTTTATTTTTTTTGATATTATTAAAAGAATTAATTACACCTTTTGGTTTTTGTAAAGAGTTAATGACATAAATCGTCCCTGTGGTTTACCTAAATAGTCACGTATCGTCCTTTAGAGTGGAAATGACTAGAATACCCCTCACGTAGGAGGCACGTGAGGGGTTTAACGGAGAGAAGTTGACGGTCAAATAGTCAAAGGACCAAACGTGAACCTTATCCTCTTATAAAGGACTGTCCTTGAGGTTTTTGATTTTAAAGGACGAAAGGTGACTATTTAGGTAAACCACATGGACGATTTATGTCATTAACTCTATAATATAATGTAGAAATTGATATGAAACTAAGAGACTTTAAGATTAGAAAAGAGTACTAATATTTTAGCTTTTCACCTAACCATTACATCATACAAAATTTTGTTTCCCCCAATATTATTTTGAATATTTCATATTTATTTTCCTTTCATATTTTCATCCTGAAGACATAAATAACTTGGTCTATTGCGCGAGTTGTGGAAACCAAGCACCACCAGAAACTATTCACCGTTGTTGTATTTCACGGGTACCATTAGAGTCCCGATTTCAATACCGGAAAGTAACACCGAATCAAATGGGATCGGGACCCACTTTCGTTGGTTCCCGGAATCAGTACCAATCAATGGTTGTATCAGGAAAATCATGAAAATACCAAGAGTCCCACTTACCAAACTAGTTTTACCCGTCCAGTTTTGCACCTCTATTACATGTTTTCAAATCATGGATGAATGATGTTCAAACTAGCCAAACCGGTATTGTCATGCAAATCAGATGATAGTCGGTAGCAAATGAATCATGGTAATATGATGGCTATTTTGAACTACTCTACTTATACTTTTGTTAGTCTATACATTATACTCGCCAATATATATAAATAAGAAGTATGTACATATTTTTATACATGAAAATCATGGGTTGTATCTTGTTTTCTTTATAAAGATGCTAATAAAATCATGTGGTGTAAAGATGGTCGTGGCACTAATATCGTTCCGTAGTTCTGGTATTGATGTTCCCAATCTCAAAAATATCAAAACATTGTACAGATCCCGGATCTATATGAACAATTCAATATTGTACAGTACTTTCCCGGTTAGTTATGACTTAACCGTACGTATATTGCATTTTAGTGTCTTCATTTACTAGTTAAATAATTCGGATGACATAACTCTCCTAAAATTTAGACTAAAAATCCTTATAAAACTATATCAACATGAAATGTGAATCCACAAAATCTCTCTTTTAATTTTCTCCTTTGATTTTCTAAATGTTATCATTTTATTATTAGAAAAAATTTTAGGTTAATGAATTAAGAGAATTTATCATTACCCTAAAATTGTACGCCCTAATGACTTCTAGATTGTTTTATCCCTCTAAAGATAGATTTGTAGAAATTAGTTTTTCTTGAGAAAATAGAGTTTTGAATCATTTATGAATCGGTAGATATCACAACGTTTTGTGTTGAATTAATAAAATCATTTATCGATCTGGTTTTAGAGGTGAGTATCGGTTTTGGTCCCTTTTAGAATTCGATACCATCTTTTGATATCAAGATCAAGATTTGGGAAATTATACTCATTTTTAATGTGATGTTGAGATTTTCATATGAAAGGTAATTCTAATATTACAGTGTAACCAAGATTTTAAGAAAATGACTCACAACTTCAAAAACCAAGACAAAAATTATAGATGGTGTTGTTTCAACACAAAACCTTTTCATATTTATCAATGCACAATTCATATTAAAATTCTAGTTAATTATAAAAATTGTAATATGGTTTGTAAATTTTTTTTTATCCCCACATTTCATAAGTTACGGTTTGATCTCTGACTTTGGATCTTTGTTAACACTATTGGTCCAGACTTCTAACGGCCATTATAATCCAAGTCATGTGACTTGCACATGATAGATATAATGGTCATTACATTAAGAGTTAATTACTTAAATGGTACCTAATGTTTAGTTATTAATTTTTTTGTATTTTTTTTATTTTAAAAGGTGAATTTCGCTTTAAGCCAATGTTTTAAAAACCGGTATTTTAGTCATAACGGTGTGAAAAATTTCTGGTATTATCGGAAATTTTTCCACACCGGTATGACTAAAATACCGGTTTTTAAAACATTGGCTTAAAGCGAAATTCACCTTTTCAAAATAAAAAAATACAAAAAAATTAATAACTAAACATTAGGTACCATTTAAGTAATTAACTCTTACATTAATACATTGTTCTGGGACCAAAATTGTGATTAACTCTAAATTTTAATTTTTTTCGTCAATTATTCAACCACCTGTTCTTTTTTATTCACCTTACATTACCAAATCTAATATCATCTTTATTTTTTTTCTTTAACCATATACCAATATCTATCGAATAATAGATATAGTTATGTAGGTAAAGATAAAGAATTATTCGATTGATATAGATATGTGGGTAAAAAAAAGAATTAGAGATGAGATTAGACTTAGTAAAGTAATTGGGTGGTTCAAAAGAAATAGGTGATTGAATAATTGAAGAAAAAAGTTTGGAGTTTAAAGTTAATTACTTAAATGGTACCTAATGTTTAGTTATTAATTTTTTTGTATTTTTTTATTTTAAAAGGTGAATTTCGCTTTAAGCCAATGTTTTAAAAACCGGTATTTTAGTCATACGGTGTGAAAAAAATTCCGGTATTATCGGTATTACGGAAATTTTTTTCACACCAGTATGACTAAAATACCGGTTTTTAAAACATTGGCTTAAAGCGAAATTCACCTTTTAAAATAAAAAAATACAAAAAAATTAATAACTAAACATTAGGTACCATTTAAGTAATTAAGAAACATTAGGTATGAAACTAGCAATATCGTGCAAACGTTAGGTACCATTTAAGTAATTAAGAAACGTGATATTACATCTTTACCCCTCACGTGCAAGTCACGTGGGGGTTTTTTAACGGCCATCAAACGACGTTTGGTTCCAGTATGGTCCGAGTGGAGTTTTGGAAACGTTAGGTATGATCCGCGTAATTTCGAAAGGAAAGGTATCAAACCAGCAATATCGCGCAAATGTTAGGTACCATTTAAGTAATTAACTCTTACATTAATACATTGTTCTGGGACCAAAATTGTGATTAACTCTAAATTTTAATTTTTTTCGTCAATTATTCAACCACCTGTTCTTTTTTATTCACCTTACATTACCAAATCTAATATCATCTTTATTTTTTTTCTTTAACCATATACCAATATCTATCGAATAATAGATATAGTTATGTAGGTAAAGATAAAGAATTATTCGATTGATATAGATATGTGGGTAAAAAAAAGAATTAGAGATGAGATTAGACTTAGTAAAGTAATTGGGTGGTTCAAAAGAAATAGGTGATTGAATAATTGAAGAAAAAAGTTTGGAGTTTAAAGTTAATTTATATTTTTAGTCCTTGAACAAGGTAAATGACTAGTTTTCCATCATTGATGTGTGAAATCGAGTAATAAAATTTAAAAACACGAGTTACCAAAAGACTGACTACAACACACTCACAGGCAGTGAACCTGATCGCATGCAGTATAGTAAATTCGGTAAATCCGAGGTCGATCACAAGGACTTAGTAAAGCAATTGTTAAAATGAAGTAATTCAAATGAAAGGGGGTTTTGTGACCGAATTGTCACTTTGCAAGAATAAAAGTAAATAAATTAAATCCGGTATGACCGGGGCAGGGATCGTCCTCAAACGATAGAAAAATGATTTAATGACAATAATAATTAAAAGGGCACCTACTTGGATCAGCTTACATGTCAATCATCGGGTTTAAACATTACTTGCATTGTTGAACGACTTAAAAGGTAGACAAGATGAACTTCTGTTATACTTGAAACTTTAATTGCTCGAAATATAGTTACCGCTTCCACGAATAATTTCTACTCAAAACAATTAAGCATTAAGAACATATGCTGATTTTATGATTTAATCTTTAAAAGCTTTCTTCCGAACTGATTATTCACCTAATCAGATTCCTCTATCATAGATGTTTACACACTCAAAATGAATTTAATTGTTTAAAATACTTATCGCTAGTTTCTTCCGAACTCCAACGACTTTAGGTTAATTATAGACCGATTAACCATTTCATAAATCAATTGACAATGACATAGATTTCTTCCGAACTTCTAATCACAATTATCAATCAATAAATATAAAAGATAAAACAATATTTAAACTCAAATAAATGCGGTTCTTCGATTAAACATGAAAATCTTGTTCAACAATTGCAAGTAACATTAAATCGACTCTATGACATGTTCACTACCCAAGCGGGTGCTGAGAGATTTAGCTACTCATAATAAGACAAATGAAATTAACAATCATCATATAAATAAAATCCATAATTATAATTGTCAAAATAAGTCTTTCAATAGACTAATCGTAACAATAATAATAAGAGTAATAATAATAAAATAAGAAGATCAAACGAATGCGAATGGTGATGAATGTCGAAGTCGAGTAACTGCTGCTGCCTTTCCTCTGTTCGAACGAACACCAAAACCCTTCACAATTAATATTGACCTGTTTGCTTAATTAATAAAACCTAGGATAATTAATGTAAGTTGCTTAATGATTTTATTATTATTATTAATGATTTGTTCGATGCTTCTGCTCGCCGACCTCACAAGACAAAGGGCTACGGCCCTTTTGGGCTTTCTTTTCCTCGGGCTCACGCAAGACAAGGGCTAGGCCCAATTCTTCTGTTGGGCTGCTGCTAATTAAATGGCCCAAGGTCTTTGATCCTTTCTTCTTTCTCGGCTAGATATCACACACGAGACCACCACCTTTCTCCTAATTAATATTGTTCAGTTCATCGTGCACAGTAGGCTTGTAGTATGATGACTTGTTGATGGCTTGAACTTGGACGTGTTGCGGCGCAACTAGGATAGTTGCGGCGCAACTTAACTCCCTGTAATTTGGTTGCGGCGCAATGCGTCTCCTTTTCAGTTGAGTTTCGTTGACCAGCTTCAATCTTCACCCAAATGCCTCGAAAAACATCCGTAAGCACTTATTTCACCTCAAAAAGGTCGTTTCTTCCAGAAATATGCTCAAGTACCTGTTATTTTCCTGAAACACTAACAAATACCATAAACGCACCAAATGTATACAAAAACGACTCGAAACCATACAAAAGCAACTAAATTCATTATGGGAAATGAGTATAAAATATGACATATCAAATCCCCCACACTTAAGCTTTGCTTGTCCTCAAGCAATTCCAAACTGAAAAACAAAAATAACCTTGGTACATCATGGAAACCACATTTCAGTAATCAAAAAGAAGCTCAACCATAATTGAAAATGAAAGGAGATGGTTAGGCAGTTTTAATCTTAAATGAAAACCGAAATGTTTGACCATACTTGACTAATATACAAGCCTTAATAACACGACTAAGCACAAAAGAATCGAATCAGTGATATCTCGTCTATCCTACTCCAACTAACTTACTTTTGGGGTTGAATATTTAAATAATCACTCAATGCCTAGTCGTGATGCATAATCTTTTACCATAGGCTTGTACTAGGTTCGTTCCTTCACCGCCATGGCGCAAGCACCACAACGTCTATCAGAAGAGGACTTTAAGGGTTGTAATGAACTCTGAGGCTAAACAGGGTATTTAAAAGGGTATGGAAATTTGGGTAAACAAATGGTGTTAAAAAGAAAATAACACAACATTTAACAAAGTTTCACATAATAGTCTAATCCATAAAATCCCATGTCATTAGTTGCCAACGGTCCAAAACCCGATAAGTTGTCCCGACAATACCCCCAATAGAACGATTAAAAACCGACACCATTGTGGTGTATGACACTCAACAACTCAATCAACCAAGACTAACCATGTTGGCTTAAACGAACTTGCCAACCTAAATATGATAATCGAAAAGTATGCAATATAAACCTTTTGTTGGTTATAAAGATGTACCAACTCAACTCTATAAATTGAAGTAACAATGAAGCATTTGTTGGTGTAATTGATGAACCAACTTAACAAAAATGATTTGACCAAAAGTGAGAAATACCAACTGACAGCCCAAGCTCTTTTTTCATTTTTTTTCTATTTTTTTTTTCTTTTTCTGTTTTTCAATTCTTTTATTCCTTTTTTATTCATTTTTTTTGTGTGAGTTATTTTTTTGTGTGAGCTATTTTTTTGGTATTCTCTTAATAATATTGAAACAGTGACAAATCATGTAATAAAATGCTATAAGGAATAATCCAGACTTGATCCAATAATCATGACGAAATCAATCTATTCTCAGGAACCGAGAATATCCCAACCCGACATAAAGGACAACCCCAAACCATCCACTAGCATAGGCAACCAATGACCCACCAGGACTTCGACTATCGGTATGTCTAGGAAAGGTGTAAATTTTAGGAGGATTTAATAACAAAGAACAAAAGGTTTTATCCTAAATTTGCCTCTTCTGATAAATAACACAGAACGATCGACCAGGACAAGTTCTAGAATCAACGCAATCACCGGCACACTCATAGCAAATGAAAATAATCTGGAAATGGAAAAAACCAACCTCAAACTTGCACATCATAGTTCAGAGCTCTAAATAGAACCCTTACTCTTGGATAAATCCAAAAGCCTACGAGAGGGACAAATTTACAAGGCTAATAATTCCAAAATCGTAAACACCTAGCATATCTAGAAGTGAATCAATAATCTCACAAATTTGGTGTTTTGGTACTATAAGTGTGTTAGTCATATTATTAATCCAAAAGAGATTGCCTAATTAATCAGTCAAAACACATTCCTCAAATTAAACTTTGTACCAAGGGTGTAGTCAAATTGCTCATTAATATCTATAATTAGGTGACAAAAGCAATTAACTACAAGGACAAGCATGCAAAAGTTTAAAAATCCTCTAAAAATACCCGACTTTTTCTGAAAGTGCAGTTTGGATCGATCAAATCACGATCAATTCGACTATAAACGTGCGGAATCCATTCATAATCGACTTTGAGGTTTCTGATGAAACATGAACATATAATACACGAATTGAATAAGAACAAGAGATATAAAAACGAATTCCTTGATTATTCAGTCATCTCGATTACAATACAATGATAAATCCGTATAGAAAACATCTCAATGATTACGGATTACAATCAAAGAGACGACAATAATAATGAATTACATGGGCGGACATGGTGTATAGATCTCTACACCGATCCTATGAATAGCTTTCTGACTAGTCTAAAACTATTAACCCTAAACAATAACCTAAGTCTTCTATATATAGGCTGTGGAATGGGCCGGACTTCAAGCACTTTCGTGGGCTTTGGATCTCTTCACACGAATTGCTACTTCGTGCTGACGTCGTCACGAAGTGATGATGACGTCATCACGACCTTGAAGACATCTTCTCTTCATAACGAACGGCCCATAGAATTGTATTGCGATGGACAACAAGTCATGCACGAAACGTGCATCTACATTTTCCTATTTACCACCCCCCACACTTGAGTTGGACAATGCCCTCAATGTCCAATGAACTAAGGCAAACTATGGGAAATAGGGGAAAGTAAACAAAAGCAAAATCAAGAACAAGAAAAACTTGCCGGGTATGCCGTGTGTTCCATACTTGAATCATGCCAACAAGAATATGGACGTTGAACTTACTGCCAGCATATGCATATGACAAACTTGCTATTCAACATGAACACACAATTAAAAGCCAACAGATTATATAAGAAAGCATGAAAATTCCTATCCCTACTTATTCAAAGATTTTATTCACAAACACAAACAAAAACGAAAACTCAAAATTTAAATTTAAATAGCAAAATAAAAGACACGGGTTGCCTCCCGAGAAGCGCTTAATTTATTTATGAGTCGTTAGCTAGACTCTTACCCCAAATAATTATCATGGTGGGGTCTCTGACGCCCCCACACTTAAAGTGTTGGGCGGTCTACCCTTAAATGGTGAAAAACAATTACCTTTCACCTTTTCAAATATCCAATCATTCGCTCGGTCAGAAATATCAACAACCATCATCAACTCCTCTTTCTCATTTGTTGATAAATTCGAGCACAACTCTTCAGAAAACTTTACATTACCATGGGAAACAGCAGACTTCAAACGACTGTATAGTTTACGGATCTTAGCGCACGGGCCATCCGTTGGTTTAGAAACAGTCACTGCTGTTGACTTCAATTCAACCTCCTTTTTCTCTAGTTTCTCGTCCAACCATTCATCAATCTGTGAATCCAAAGAACTAACACAAGCAGTTTCAACAGAGTTAGCAACATTAGGTAAAGAAACAGAACACGTGTTCGAAAATGTCACTAACTCATTTCCTGCTCTCAATGTAAGCTTGCCACGACCAACCTCAAGTTTAGCATCGGCCGTAGCAAGGAACGGTCTTCCTAGAATAAGGGGCACATCCAATGCCTCATCTGCTTCAATAATAACAAAGTCTACAGGAAAAACCAAACCACCCACCTTGACTAAGACATCTTCTAATATCCCAATAGGTCTTATCTCCGATTTATCGGCCAAATGTATTTTCATTTTAATTGGTTTCGGTTCTCCTAAGTTCAGCTTAGAATAAATAGATGAAGGAATTAGGTTAATACTTGCACCTGAATCTGATAAAGAACGTTTTACAGATAAATTACCAATTTTACAAGGGATAGTAAAACTACCTGGATCCTTACGTTTCTCGGGTAACTTACCTGTCACTGCTGCTGAACAAACATCCTCAAGTACTGTAGTTGCTACCCCAGCCAAAATTTTCTTGTTCATCAAAATTTGCCTTAAACACTTTGCATAACCTGGCATCTGCACAATTGCATCTAAAAACGGTATATTAATATGCAACTTACTTAAATGACTTACAAATTTCTCCATCTGCTCCTTCATCTTGTCTTTCACCAATCGCTGAGGAAATGGGATCTTAGGCTTGTAAGGCTTCACTTCCGATTTCTCAGCTGGTTTGGATGGAACGGCCGGAGTCTGCACGGCTGGGTTCGGCTCCATCTCTATCTCATCATCAAACACCTCCTCGTCTTCATGTACCTGCACAATTGGGGTAACATCATCAGGTAAAGGATTAGCTGAGTTATAAGTAATACCTGCTCGAATTGTGAGGGCATTAACATGCTCATTTCTAGCATTCGGAGGGGTGTATTTCTGTCCTTGTCCTTGGTTATTTGATTGAGGCTTCGGGTTCTGTTGAGTGTTACTCGGTAAAGTACCGAGTGGTCTATTGGAGTTCCCGAGCCTTTCAATCCTTCCTTCCAAGTCCCTTATTGTGGCTTGATGGTTCTTCAATCCTTGATCCAACTTGTACTCAAGTCCATCTAATCGAGTAGTCAAAGCATCCAACACCGAACTCACCTTCTTGGACTCTTCTGCAACGTGCTCATTAGTCGCTCTCTGGGCACTAATGAAATCCTTCATGATCTCTCTTAGCTCTGAATCTGGAGCTTGTTGATTGATGAACCTGCTAAACCTGTTACCACCAAATCCAGACCCGTTAGCATTAAAAGAAGAAGAAGAGGGATAAGAACTACTTGATGGCCGGTTTTGATAACCGGTGTTTTGGTAGAAATTTCCCTGTTGTTGGTTCTGAACGTAGTTAACATCTTGAACTGGTTTATCCGGGCAATCCTCCGTGTAATGCAAGTTCCCACAGTAATCACATCCGTCAGCCATGACCTTCACATCTCTTTCAAGGCTCTTAAATCTGCTTTCTTGATTATCAAACCTCTCATTCATTTGCTTAGAAAGAGCCTGAACTTCAGCAACAAGCTTCGAACCCTCACTACTTTCCACTTTAGCAACTGTGCTTCTACTGGATTTCTTGGTTCGGTCATCCCGAGTTGAGCTTTCCTTGGCCATATCTTCAAGAATCTTGTAGCCTTCATTCGGGGAAATGTTGTTCAAGCTACCCCCGAATGCATAACCGAGCTCCCTTTTTGACCTCCGATCCAATCCATCATAAAAAATCTCAAAACTGACTTCAGTACCCATACCATGTCCAGGGCAATTCCTTAACATTTCCTTGAACCGTTTCCAAGCATCTACAACATCTTCACTACTGTCTTGAGTGAAAGCCCTGATTTGATTTTCCAACTGCCTTTGAGTTCTTACAGAATAGAACTCATCAATAAATCCTTCACGGAGTTCAGCCCAAGTGGTGAATGAATTATCAGGTAACTCCTTGAACCAAGCAGATGCCTCTCCAACAAGAGTTAATGGAAAGAGCTCTAACTTAACAGCTCCAGCTTGCCCTTGACCATACTGATACAACCGGCAAATCTTCTCAAATCTCTCAAGATGGGCATAAGGATCACTTCTTCTAATCCCATCAAACTTATCCTCTTCGACACTCTTGAGATGATTACCTTTCAAAGAGAAATCTACCGAAAATGCAGGAGGACGGATGGTTGTGCCCCTGTTAGCCGGTATGTTTCTTCTTCGTTCCCCGTAAGGACGGTTGTTCGGGTCTCTCGGTTGTTCATCACCCATTCCGTTTCTCCTCAGTTGTTGATTAATATTAAGGTTGGTTCGAGGTATGACAATACTGTTAGGTTCAGGTGTTTGAATTTTCTCTTCTGTATCTGAATCTGAGTCTTCACCTGTTTTAAAGAACTTAGCTGCTTGCTCTAACCTATTAACCAACTGATCCTCTGAATTCGGGGTGGGTGGAACACTACTTGCGGTTTCTGAATCTATTTTGACTGTTGTGGATGGTTCCTGGTTGTCTCTAGACACTAAGCGACGTCTGACTTTCTCTGGATTAGACAAAGGGCTAAGCAAAGGTCGGCCAGAAGCTCTTGTGTTCATCAACTAGCAAGAACCTGCACAATCACCACAAACAAACCGTCAACCGCACCTGTGGTATAATTGAAATGAAATAAAATAAAATCTATCTAGTAAAGCAATAACTTTCTCACAAATGAATGTGAAAAATGATCGAACTACAAAATAAAACAATTACTAAACAAAAGTCCCCGGCAGCGGCGCCAAAAACTTGATGTGTGAAATCGAGTAATAAAATTTATAAACACGAGTTACCAAAAGACTAACTACAACACACTTACAGGCAGTGAACCTGATCGCATGCAGTATAGTAAATTCGGTAAATCCGAGGTCGATCACAAGGACTTAGTAAAGCAATTGTTAAAATGAAGTAATTCAAATGAAAGGGGGTTTTGTGACCGAATTGTCACTTTGCAAGAATAAAAGTAAATAAATTAAATCCGGTATGACCGGGGCAGGGATCGTCCTCAAACGATAGAAAAATGATTTAATGACAATAATAATTAAAAGGACACCTACTTGGATCAGCTTACATGTCAATCATCAGGTCTAAACATTACTTGCATTGTTGAACGACTTAAAAGGTAGACAAGATGAACTTCCGCTATACTTGAAACTTTAATTGCTCGAAATATAGTTACCGCTTCCACGAATAATTTCTACTCAAAACAATTAAGCATTAAGAACATAAGCTGATTTTATGATTTAATCTTTAAAAGTTTTCTTCCGAACTGCTTATTCACCTAATCAGATTCCTCTATCATAGATGTTTACACACTCAAAATGAATTTAATTGTTTAAAATCTTTATCGCTAGTTTCTTCCGAACTCCAACGACTTTAGATTAATTATAGACCGATTAACCATTTCATAAATCAATTGACAATGACATAGATTTCTTCTGAACTTCTAATCACAATTATCAATCAATAAATATAAAAGATAAAATCAATATTTAAACTCAAATAAATGCGGTTCTTCGATTAAACATGAAAATCTTGTTCAACAATTGCAAGTAACATTAAATCGACCCTATGACATGTTCACTATCCAAGCGGGTGCTGAGAGATTTAGCTACTCATAATAAGACAAATGAAATTAACAATCATCATATAAATAAAATCCATAATAATAAGTCTTTCAATAGACTAATCGTAACAATAATAATAAGAGTAATAATAATAAAATAAGAAGATCAAACGAATGCGAATGGTGATGAATGTCGAAGTCGAGTAACTGCTGCTGCCTTTCCTCTGTTCGAACGAACACCAAAACCCTTCACAATTAATATTGACCTGTTTGCTTAATTAATAAAACCTAGGATAATTAATGTAAGTTGCTTAATGATTTGTTCGATGCTTCTGCTCGCCGACCTCACAAGACAAAGGGCTACGGCCCTTTTGGGCTTTCTTTTCCTCGGGCTCACGCAAGACAAGGGCTAGGCCCAATTCTTCTGTTGGGCTGCTGCTAATTAAATGGCCCAAGGTCTTTGATCCTTTCTTCTTTCTCGGCTAGATATCACACACGAGACCACCACCTTTCTCCTAATTAATATTGTTCAGTTCATCGTGCACAGTAGGCTTGTAGTATGATGACTTGTTGATGCTTTTGAGTTTTGTTAGTAATTAAATATGTTTCAAAATTTTGATTGCCATACAACCATTGTGTATAAGTTATTGTGTGTTCAACAAATCATGCCTTCATACGACTGCGTTGTTTACACTTTTTTGCTTTGTAGATATCCAGAAAGAATTCAAATCTTTCATTAAACAGGCCGTAAAAAATGCTGGGTTGGAAGTTTTAAGAGCACTTGCTATGATCCAAACGTGTTTCTTCTTCGACTCAAACTTGAGCATTTTTGGACTCGACTCGACTCATTTCCCCTCAAAAATCATGAGTTAATGACTATCATGATATATGAATTACAAAAATACATAAATAACATCTTATATATACATAGAAGTATACAACAAACAAAAGACCAAAAACTGAAATATCATAACTCTCAAACCATCTATTTTGATGTCATTTGGTTCAATTCCATGGTTGTTGGATTCCTTTTGCACCCCTTGTTACACAATACCTTTTTTCAACCATATATGAAATTAAATATATATAACCTATACATACCGTATTATATTGAGCAAAAGATTGGTAGGGGACTAGGGATATTGGTATAGATGTGATGTGAAGCTACATTAAATGCCCACAAAAAAATTTAAAGTAAAACATAACTCAAAAAAATTATTTCATGGTCACCAAGGGTCGGACCCGTTTAGCCACATACTCTCTTGATTACTTGCATTCATGAACTCCATTTAGCCATGTTAACCGAACCATCAAGTTTACTTGACCTTAGGCATCCTCTACAGGTTAAGTTTTCGTGACATTTGCAGCTTCAGGTTAGCGTTTTTTGAGCTATCCGTGTCAAGTAACATATCCGATTTACTAGCTGACTTTCTTTCCTGCAGAAACAAAATTACAGTTAAATATAAAGTTCGGTTTAAGATGTTCACCTAAACACAAATTTAATTGGTAGAATGGGATGCCAATAAAAGGGAGAGGGATCCTTGTTCAGAGTTCAGACTACCCAGGGAAAGTCGAGCATTTGGCTCTCATGTACGAATAAGATGGCATTAGGATGTCTTTAAAAGACTGTGAATGCAAGTTATTGCTAAGCCACTTAAGTACTAAAAAACTTTTTCTTTACTACAACTGTTATTGCACACTTTATACGTGGCAAAATAGACGAAATGGGTAATTTTTTAAAACAGACGGCTTTTTCGTACTGGTCATAAACAGGATGAGTTGACCAAGAAGACTTTTTTTTCGACTTATTGTAGCTAAATAGTGTATTAAATATGATTTGAAGTTGACTATCTCAACATTTCTTTTAAAAGAAGAAATGACCCGAAGGATGTTTTAGCCATTTTTACGCGTTTGCGTTTTGGCTAATTTGTATATGTTACCTATTTGCCCCGTTGGTGATAATACATAATTGGATAGCCGGATGAATTCATTGATAAGCAGCTCTAACAATTACTAATCAAGCCAAGAGAAGTCAAATTTGGTAATAACATAAGCAACTATATGAGTTTCTACCTCTTTGGAACCATGATCTTCTTACTGCTTGGCGAATCTGGCGCTCATGTCTCTCTAGCAGTTCATCAATTCGGTTTGGTTGAGATAACAAAGGCCCTGAAAACTCGACCTTATCTTCTTGATCTTGATACATCTGTCTCATCACAACGTTCAAATACTTCAAAATTTCATACACACAAATTAATGAAATGAAAATATTGAAAATTCAGAATTTATTCATAATGGGCTTACCATATTGATTTTTTTGACAAATCCATCAGACCCTGCATCATATGAATCGGGTCGATCTAACTGGAGCCAGTTCTTAATAACAAGTCCATCTGACCCCTTCCCATATGACTCACGACCTCTTGAATCACTACGGTCAACATTTTCATTACACTTGGATTCAAAGTTTTTCAACTGTAAAGTGCCAGAAGGTTCAGAAATCAGGCTTCTTGAACTAGACCGGCTCTGTGATCTTATAGACAAAGAATCATCTAATCGCCTTCTCGCCCATGCAAAACCACTTGAACCGGGAACTTGTAACGGCCCAGAATATGGAATGTCTCCTTGAGATGCATGCTTTGTGTGTGAACCGTCATCCGTTGTGTTCAAAGACCGTTTACGTAGCTCAAAACCCAAGATTATCTCTTCTTTCTTTTGATCTAAACTATTTACATTGACTTTACGCCGGGTTTGATTTTGACTTTTAACTAGTAAACTCTGTGAAAATGTTTATAGTTCATTAATAAGACTAGATGCACGACAAAAAAGAGAGCATAATATTTGTGCAGGTAAGAGATAAACCTCTTCGGGAGCCAGTTTAGTCTGGCCATTTTGTTTTCTGGCTAATCTTCTTGAGACTTCGGGTCCACGGTTTCTTCCAACCGGCTTTTTACTAGAAATACAAGAACAGTTTATCAGTTAACCATAACTAGATTTAATATGAAATGGTTATTTTCCAATTTCAGTTTATGTCACACACCCAACAAATTACAATCAAGATTACAGTTGTGAAGAATCTATTTAGAGTCACGATGTCTTGTACACAATGTGATCAGAACTCGAATCTATATGGCCATTTGACAAGTTCAAGACATACACCTAAATGTTGCAAATAGGCAGGTCCTTGGGTTGGGTCATGGGTCAAAAGAAGTATTTATTTAATACGGGCCAGTTCTCGTTGACTAGCCAATATCTTATCCTTTTGTAATTTTCTTCTTTTGATACATAGCTAATGTGCTAAATATGATTTCAACGACTACATTATCTAAATATAATCTAATCTGTTTTAATAAATTGATTTAAAAGGTTGAAAAGCTTTGAATACCACATCAGGGGCTTCAACTGTTTTGAACCGTTTGACCAGTTCATTTACAAGTACGATTTCTATGTTGACTCATTTGTAACTTTAGAGACCAACATCACCCATTTTCATGTACATGGATTAAAACTACCGCCTCTAAGTATGCATGATTAGAAATGAGAAAATGTTACCTTTTTGAGTCTTCACGATGTTTTGCATCGATCTCTTTGTTTGGAGGGTATTTTGGTAAACTTGATGGATCACAGGCATACGGCTTCGCCTTGAAATACTGTATTTTATATCAAGGAAAATTTTTGATCAAAATAGGTATTAGCATGCAGCAAGAATGTGCATATTGTTAAGATATTTCTAGACTTTCTTTTTCAGTAAAATTTGACTATATAATGTCAAATCTGTATAACTTCTATGATTCTTACATTCTCCACACCAGGTCTAATTCTGTTTTACACTAATGCTCGTAATATTGATGTATTCATCGAAACTTTAGACGAAGGGTTACAAACAAACTCCTACATCATTTGACTTCCAAACTTAAAATATTACAACTTGACAAAAAGTTTTCAATGGTACCTCAGATGCAAGAGCAGAAGAGGCAGTCCCACGCTTATACGGTTCCACTGATAACAATGTTCCAATAAGTTCCACGGCACATTTTGGCATGTCCTTAAAGGTCTCCCATAAACAACTTTCGTACCGATTTTGAGGTTTAAACAATGTAGCATGTGGAAGTTTTGACTTTTTCCAATAATCTTCCGGTGGTGATCCACAAAGCTTAAATATTTTGTGCAATTGTTCCACCTGTAGAAAAGAATAAACTTAAAAAAGTTTTCTACAAATACAATATAGACTTTCTTGAAAGTCAAACATAAACTTTTTGAGCTCAAAAGTGTCATTCAAAAATTGATTTCATACAACAATGATGCTTTTAGATGATAAACGTATACATATGTTACTTTACTCTTAATATCATCATTTTCATATTAAACTATATTGTGGCAGTTAGCTTTGAAGTTAAGAAGTAGTTAGTTTGACTTTTAAAATTCAAATGAAGCTAGTACCTCAGTTCTTCCCTGAAGAATAGGTGTACCAAGAAGAAGCTCGGCAAATACACACCCAATGCTCCATAAATCCACAGAAGCTTCATAATCTGTTGAACCCAATAAAAGTTCAGGTGGCCGGTACCATAAAGTCACAACTCTGCTTGTCAACGGTTGTTTCTTTTCACCAAAAGAATTACAAAAATTTGCCAACCCAAAATCGCCAATCTTCATAATTCCTTCATTATTTACCAAAAGATTCGCCCCTTTAATGTCTCGATGCATTACACCACGCGAATGACAATGCTCAAGGCCAGATAGCAATTGCTTCATGTAACATTTAATCTGTTCGGCAATGCAGAAAAAAAAGGAAAAATTTTACTTTACCAATTCCAAATTCTTTATAAGGTAAATACGTGAGCCTGTGTGACGAACCTGAGATTCAGTGAATTTGATATCGGGGCAAGATAGAAGACCGGAAATATCATGCTCCATGTACTCAAAAACTAAATATATGCTGCAGGATAACCTGGAAGTTATGATCCCGTCTAGTTTCATAACGTTTGGATGGTCAAGACTACGGAGGATCACTATTTCTCTAGCCATAAAGCGAACGCTTTCAGGTTCAAAATTGTCAAAACGAACCTTCTTTAGGGCAACTATCCGGCCAGTTTCTAGCTCACGAGCACGGAAAACACTACTGTATGTACCTTGTCCAACCTATTCAACAACATCCAATATAAATATCACCAAAGAGCAACAGACAATGTTGTCCTTAATTCCTCACATAGTCACAGATATCATATACAGTTATGAAAATTAAGGGTTGTTTTACATTATACTGACTAGTAATAATGTGCTTCTGCTATTTTAAACTTATACTTACTAAATCTCTAATTATTTGGCAAAATTTTACAATGTATAACATTAACTAGTAAAATGACAAACATATGTTAGGTGGAGTAAGTAGTATACATGGTTTTATACTTTTATTGAAATGGAAAGAAATTTGTATCAAGTGAGTTTAAAATAAGGATAAATAGGTCATTTCGCAGTATAAAACTAATATTCCAAAGTCCAAACTCAACCAATACAATTCCTATAAGGCTAAAAGTAATGATACACTTTAAACTTTTTACAAAAAGTTGTTACATAATAATGTGTTCAGTATAACTTTATTTGGCTTTTCTCTTCACTATATTACTCTATGTTACATCATCATTCTGGCATTCTGTAGAAAATGTTTTGTAAAGTGTTCTATTTTTTAGTAACTTTAGCATTTCTTATCAAATAGTAATTCAAGTTGTTTATAAAAATTGTAAAATTAACAACTGACTATCATTCTATTACAATTTTAACGTCGCAATAATCAGATAATCACATTTTTCAAGAATGACAATCTTTAGAGGTAGGCAAAACCAAAATAGAATTACATATTATCAATTCATCAAACACCAAATATATCTTAGTTTTAATGACGTATGTGTGATGAACCATCAACTAAGTTTTGGGTTTTGGTTACAAGATGGACAACTTGTAAATACGCGTTAATTTGGATCAGATATTTGTGAAATTGAAAATTAAAAAACACACAGTGTGTGTTAGTGTGTGAAAAAGAAAAAACGAACCTTTTCTAACTTCTCAAAGGATTCCGCTCTAAGTGGAACCCAACCATGAATAGCTTGACCAGCAACAGCACTTAACCAAGCTGGCCAACCAGCAGCAACTTGTTCTGCCACAACATACTTTTGCATATTCCCCAGCCTAAAACTCACTGACTCACTACCACCACCATTTGTTGAACTCGCTCTCCCTGACTCACCCAACTCACTCCCATTCCCACTCAAACTCACCCCTGACTCACTCCTTTTATTCTTCTTCTTATTATTATTAACTTCCACCACCACATCATTCCGGCCAGAACCAACCACCGCATTATCCCGGAAACAGCCGGAATGATCAACCGCCGGCGTTACAGAAACTGCTTGTTTTGATGACATACAACCCATGATGAAAAAGAAGAAAAACAAAAGTTGGAAATTTGAGATTTTGAGACTGACCCAGATCAAGATTCAAGTCATACTGAAATGGGTCATTTTTGGTTTTTGGTTTAGATTATGGGAAACTATATATTGATTGATTTTTGCCTTGTATATATATATGTGTATGTGTATGTGTGAACTGATGAAAGAGCATTAAATGTTAGAAACAGATATTGCTGTTTTTTTTCATTTTTCTCTCACTAGAAATCAGAGCGAGGTTTGCGGAAGAGTGAGAAAATTGTGGGGTTTAACAGGTCTTATAACAATGGAAATCTTTTGCTAAATTAACGGGGAAAGTAAAGTAGAGAATCATGTTTTGGTTTTTATTACAAAAGTTAGTATACATGTCTTCTAAAATGCATATCTTTTAAGTTAAAAGGAAGGGTTTTGTTAAACGAAGTTTAAGGCTTTTGTTAAGATGCATTAAATAATTGTACACTTACCATAAAATTCGGGGGTGTGTTTTTGATATGAAAAGGTACAACTTTTCTATATACGTTAAATGCAGCCCTAATGACCGCGTTTAGCATTTTCCTAAAAAGAATCGTAATCTTTATATTAAAATTAAAATTAAAAATCATGATTCAAATATGATTTAGTCACTATGAGTTTTATCAGGGATGGACATGGGACAGGTACCGTCCCGTACCGATCCCGAAAAAGAGCAAAACATGGTACCGATCCCGGTACCATTTAAAATGGTACCGGTACCGTACCGAGACGGGACCGGGATATCGGTACCAAATCCCGACTAGTCCCGATAGTTAACCAAAATGTGAAGTAACAAGAGAAGAGATAGGGCTGCATAAATTTCTAGCCATTTTGAACGCATTAACTTGGTAGTAGGTTGTATTAGACATAACCATGTTTGATGCTATTTGTATCTGCAGATTATAAATGAAGTATATTGTCTTTTTAATTGCTTTTAACTGGCTTTTATTAAGATATAATTCAGAAGTTTAACTAGAGACTAGTTTCATCATAATCCTATCTCTTTATTCCACAAATTCAAATCATTTCCTCTAAGAAGTGACTGAATATGGATATAGAAATGTTTGCAGATGCGCTAAAAGTTCAACTGCTGTGACTGGAACATATATACACCCATTACCCAACTTGCCATTTTTCCACCTATAATTAGCTCCTAAAGCTGACTTTCAAAATTATTCAAATCCATATTGTACAACAAATATTGCTACAGCCCTTGCAAACTATCATTTCATATGAGCTTATCCCACTACGCACAACAAATATCATTTAAAAAAAGAACAGGATGTTTGGATGGGTGTCAACATGTTTATTGCAAGTTTGCAGCTGCAAGAATCAACTTTTAAAGTGAATGATACTCGGCATAAATTTCCACATTTATATGTTCTAGTGGACTGATCGATTGCATATATGTTCCAGTGGACTATTGCATTCAATGTAATAATTTGTATTCCAATTCTCCTAGCATTTTACATTCCTGTAATATTTATACAGTTTGAGATATATACATAGATTTAGATATACTGATACATGGATATAAATATCATATATAAATACATACAAATTTGAATATGTCAGATATCAATATAGATAGCGTTTATAAAATGTGAATATAAGATGCTACTTTCCTTGCATGTCGGGACCAAACGGGACTATCGGGATTTGCTCGGGATTTCCCGGTCCCGGTACCGATTAGTCCCGGTCCTGAAAACTATCAAAAGTGGGTACCGGTACCGATCCCATTCGGGATTCGGTACCACTTTTCGGTACCGGTACGGAATCGGGATTTGGGACATTTTGCTCATCCCTAGTTTTATCTAATGGATGTTTGGTACAATGGAATATAATGAGGGGAAAGGTAATGGGAAATATTTCCATTGTTTGCATACCATGAAAAATGAGAAAGAGAATGAAGAAGTGAGAATCAATTTTATTCCCTTCATTCTCTTCATTCTCTATAAATTATAGAGAATGAATGAGAATGAAATATATATTTTTTGGTTTATGATGTTAAATGTATTAAATTTAATTATTATTTAAAAGTTTGTATTTTTTTTATATTCATTTTCTGCTTGTAACAAATAAAGAATCTCTTTTCAAATACTCATTCTCTTTTTTACTATTTTCATTCTCTATTACATTTTCAATCTCTTTGATTCCCCCATACCAAACACAGTTCTTGAGTTCGATCCTCGTGGATGAAAAACCTTTAGGGTTTTTTCCTTCGAAAACTTTTCCAACATTTCATTGTCTAGGGTACGTGCAAGGATTCATCATTATACGATGAGGTTTGATGTTAGAAAAAAAATATGATTTTAATCGAGATTCTTGAACTTGAGGGGAACCTATCTCTTAGTGAATACTCGTATTTGATAAAAATGAAAAAAGATATAAAAAAAAAAAGAAAAAAAAAAGAAGAAGAAAAAAAATTGACATATCTTTTTTAACTTTTAGATGAAATTCAAGTTTTATTTAAAGACATTGGATCAAGATGAAGATGTGATATATCTTTTTTAACTTTTTTAAATTTAGTTTCAATTTAATAAATTCTAATATGGTTATTAATCATGAAAATCAATTCATACATTTTCTAATTATAAAAAGTATTTACTTAAATGATATATGGAAAATAACTGCTAAAATTTATATTAATGTAATAAATATTGGCTATGAATATTTAATTTTATATCATTAATATCTTATAATATTTAAATAAAAGATATTATCGATGTATATATATGGTGCCTAAAATAATCAAAAAAATACAAATAGCCTTTATTTATGTTTTTTAAATTATGATATTATAAAATTTAACATATCAATAATTTTATATGTTTACACGTGTATTAAGCAAGATAAAAATTTAGTTTATTATTGATTGTTCGAGTTTAAAAGCGGATGATTATTTCAAGACATATCAAAATACAAAGATAGAATATAAATAAATGTGAGTAAGGAGTAAAGCATTGTGTCAAAAGCATATTTTTTTTACTAAAAAACTTTCAGATGATGACATTCTCGATTTTATTTAAGGTTTTGAGTTTGATTCTTAGGGATGTCAAGTCTTGAGGTTTTTCCCTCTGAATATTTATAACGACCAATGATCAACATCTCGTTGTCTAGGTACATGTTATATTTCACCATTATTAGGTGAGATTTCCCTAATATAATATCGTGTTCTGATTGAATATTGGAAGAAAAGAAAAACATAAAACTAAATAAGATGTTGTGTTTATCACAAGTCAATAATAAGGGATGTGGGTGGGTCCCTAATGTCTCCACTAGCCAATATTAAGCCTTTTAGCCGAGAGGGTGGATTTGGTGGATTTGGTGCTACTATAGGACTAGGTCTTATTTCTTTCCTTTTTTTTCTCTTTTTTGTTCGTTATCATATTATTTTACATAGGAAAGAATTTGAATCGATTTTGTAGTGTTTATACAAAAACAAATTTGGATTTCCATAACATATTTTCGATATCAAAAGTATATAAAAAGTGATACGAAGGTTAGTTCAATTTGAAAAGACCTTTGACTTTATGAAATGAAGGCAGTGTGACATTACAATTTTACTCTATTAATATTGCTTTCAGAATTTTGATTAGAAGGGATAATCTCTAATATGTTTCATACTGATAGGGTGAGATTTCCTCTCATAAACATTTTCTGTCATGTAGTGTGGAGGAAGTCCCTCCAAAATAGTGAATTAGACTATGAGGAGTGAGGGGGCTTTGGGGCACCTTACATGGGGGCCTCTTCCGCCATGTGACTCCTCCCCCAATGAGATGCCCCTCATTTTTCTTGGAGTGAGACAACTCTTTGGGGCTCCCTTTGGGGCATCTTTCAATTATTATTATTTATTTTTTTACTTTACACTATTTATTTGTATAAAAATATAAAAACTAAACATTTTAAGGGTAGGTTTTTTTTAAATTACATATAAAAATGATAGTTTTTTTTTAAACTTGAGATTTTAGGGTAGTTTTTGTTTAAACATGAAAGTTTAAGGTTTAAAATGAAATAAAACTAAATAATAATAATAATAATATATAAATTGTCTTTATCCTCATTCCATACCCACCGCCACTTCTTCACCATCTCTTTCTCTTTCTCTTTTTCTCTCTCTCTGGTTTTTATACTCCAGCAGCAGATTTATATATATATGTATATATTAATGGGTTCAACGGCTAATTTTTTCTTGGAAAACACTCACACAAAGGCGGAAGATATCTTCCGGGGAAATTTTTTTGGGCTTTGCCGCCCCTCGGGGCAATGTTCCGGGCGGCAGTTGGGCGGAAAAGGGCGACGTCGGATGATATGGCGCCTCACTCCGAACAGTCTTAAGGCTTCTCCAAGGAAGTGTCCTTAATAACGCCCACAACACACACACATGCAACCAAACATGCATATATAACAACAAATATTAAAAAATTGGTATGTGAGGGGTTCCACACCTAAGCTTAGGTGCCGGACAGCCTTATATTCACTTTTCCCATATATATATATATATATATATATATATATATATATATTATAAAAATATAAACTTCCAAGTTTAGGTATAAAACTTTTCACAAACTAATTTTTTAATATTTATTGTATATAGATAAATGATTGGGGTCATATGTATTTCATGGATTAATATATTAAGATGTGAAAAATTTTATACTCAAGCTTATGTATCTAACAGTCACACATTATCAAACCTCTTCATTTCATATATATATATATACAACAAAGGATGCCTAATCCATGTCGGGCTCCCCTTTTTCCTCTCAAACTGCCCCTTGAGGCAATGTCTGGGGGCGTCTACGAGGTTTCTAGAGCGGCGCGGGATGTGAGAAGGCCTCACTCCGGTCAATCTAATGTGTTGCATTTTAGATGTATGATATAAGTTTTTTAAAGTTTTTAATTGTATAATTTAATAAGCGTGTAGTTACTTGTTAGAAAATATCCAGCTTCAAAACCTATATTTTTGTACTAATTCAAAGTTGTAAAACCATAAACTTATTTTATTTTTTGAATAGTCAGTCGGTATTCGACATCAGATGACACCTCACCGTATAATGGTGAAACCCGCACGTACTCTAGACTACGAGATGTAGACCATAAGCCGTTACAGGTAATTCAAAGGAAAAAACCCCCAGGACATGTCACTCTAGAGAGTCGAATCAATGATCTGAAGTAAAATCATGGATGACTCCAGCCAGTTGATCTAGCCTTCATTATCTTAAACCGTAAACTTATTAGGTTAATTAAGTTGAAGTATACAGGTGACATTAAAAAGACATTTCTATTTCTATAATAAGTAAAAAAGAGAATGTTTTCCATAAATATTTTTGGAAAATTTATGATATGGCATGTCCATGTTTTTTCTTAAAAGACTTTTATTTTAACTAGCACGGTATCCGCGCAATGTGGCGGTATTCGTGGCGACGACAATGTGGTGGTGGGGGACGAGTATTGGTGGTGGAGGCGGCGTCGAATGATGTAGATAATTGCTGTAAAAGTAACTGATATACATGGTTAATGGAGATATTTTAAAAGATAAAGAACTGATAGTGTAATATAATTATTAAGGATATTTTAGACATTTTCCGCCATATAACTTCAACATGAGGGTTATTTTTTATAGAGTAAAGATTGTATAGATTATGATGTCATATGATTTTTAATTTTTTTAAATGTAAATAACCTATTAAATACTTGATAAAAGTCTTATTTAAAGGTTATTATTTCGTTATTGTATCAATAACAAACATTACATACATTTTTAATATTTTTTGTTTTAAAATTTTAATTAAGATACTCAGATTAATCCTGGGTTGATTAGCTTATTAGACTAAAATAATAAAATGTATATATAAACAAAATATGTCTTTACTCTTCTTTTCTATATTCGAAATAAATTGTTACAAGTCAACAAGAAAGTGGGAAACAAATATAGTTTTCTTTAATCTATTTGGAATCTATGGTCACAAGTCAACAAGAAAGTGGGAAAGAGATCAGCAAGTGAGTCTGCATTTGAAATATTCTTTTAGGAAATAATATTAAGTCCTCCTATATAATCATCTTATAAATATCCTCTTTAACTATTTGATCATAATATCCTCCTAACTATTTTATCATGACACTTGCTAAAATTAAATGATAAGATTAGAAAAAAAATCAATATATTACAATCATAATGATTATATGATTATAGGTTTTTAGACGGATTAGCTATTTTTTAAGAAAAGAATCCTTTCCCATTCTTTTAACTAATATCACTCTATCTTAATTTAATTTGATTCCGGTGAATAAAATGGGGTTATTGTATTCCATATGTTCTAATAACATATTCGATAGTTGTCAACTACTTGCGTTGGTAGACTATAATTAGAATAGAACCGTGTCAATTGAATTATTTTAAAATGTTAACCATTAATATAAATGTTAATCATCAACATATTAATGATTAACTATATAGGTTTTATGCAGAATGGATAAATGGCTAACACCTCCAATTTTGTTGTGTCATGTCGGGTTTGAATTCTGGTAACGTCCTAAAAGGTTTGCTCTCTCATGTGTAGATGAGTATAGCGTTGCTAGGCCCCTCACCATATTTGCATATGACAAGATTTGAACCCTTAACCCCCTTAAAAAGAAACCACAAAGTGAAAAACTCCCTAATCACTAATTAAATTGATTATGTCACCATGAATATGTCTATCTACCTAACTTTTCACTAATTGAATGAATTGAGCTATTTTTGATGTTCAAGGATGCATTAGGCATGTAGCTCAACATGAAACTAGGTTTATCTCAATTACTTTGTTCCAAGGGTCTTCAATGGAGAGCTACTATGCATCAAATCAGATAAATTAAATTGAATGCCATCATGTATATGACACTACCAAGTTCAATTCAAAACATAATATTGTGGGACACTTTCATTTATTCCTTATCAAAGCATCCTTAAATTTAAAGCATAGCCCATGCATGCCTCTAGTTATTTCTAGCATTTTCTAAATTTTAAAATTCTTTTTATGCCTAATACTCTCTCCTAATTACTCTTATGTTCCCTCCTTTTTTTAGATTTTTTTTATTTTTATTTGCTTATTAAATAGATAATTATATTTAAAACTCTATCATAAATCTTTTTCTATCAAAACAATTTTTTAAATTTTAAAATATATAATATACTTAAAATCTCCCAATAAATTATTATATATGCAACCTAAATTTTTATTAATCATTCTCATTCATATTATTCCCCTCCTTCCTATCTTTAATAAACAAATCAAGTTCAGTAAATTTCTCAAAAAAAAAACATACGGTTTTTTATATCACTTTAATTTTATTTTTGGTATTTTGTTCGTGTTTGTTTATTATTTGATATTGAATTGTTATGTTATTGTTATTTTTCATCTCTTTTAATTTAGTTTGTTGTCAATAATAGTTTGATTATGGCTTCTTCTTCTAGTACAAAAGGATTTATTCTTTTAAATTTTTTTCGTTCATGTTTTGTTATTTTTCACCTGTTTTGTTATTTATTATTTGATATTTACCTTTGATATATTATTATATATTATATATATATATATATATTTTGAGACTATCTGTCCATCGGACAGACCTGAAGACTAGTTCAGTTATATAGCCAATATATCTCTATCAAATAATCATACTTTGTATGAATATTGAGAAAAGGCATAAATCATTAAACAAAAGATTGAAGTGAATGCTGAAGATTTTTTAGACGAAAGAAAACTATCATGAATTGCGTGTAATTTTGTATTGACCAAGTTTTGTTCATTCGAAGGATATTCATCAAAAGCATTTGATTCGGTATTACTTGAGGATATTCGGCATGTGACATTGACACCAAAAATCAGCATAGTGATACCTAAGAAGAGAGAATCGGCATAGAGGGGCATACAAGAGAGACTTGTACAATACAAGTCTTTTAAGCTTGGTATATGTAACACCCGTCATTTTAAAACCTGAATTTTTAAATTTTTTTGTCAAACGGCGTTTAAAACGTAGCGGAAATAGATCACTTTAAAAACTGCCCCAACCGAAACGGTTGGTACCTTTCATAAACTTTAATCAACTTATCAACTTATCAACTTTGATCAACTTTAATCAACTTTATCAACTTTAATCAACTTATCAACTTTATCAACTTTATCAACTTATCAACTTTGAATCAACTTCAATCAACGTATCAACTTATCAACTTGTCAACTTTAATCAACTTTATCAACTTAATCAACTTTAATCAACTTATAAGCAACTTAATCAACGTAAGCAACTTAATCAACGTAAGCAACTTAATCAACGTAAGCAACTTAATCAACGTAGCAACTTAATCAACGTAAGCAACTTAATCAACGTAAGCAACTTAATCAACGTAAGCAACTTAATCAACGTAAGCAACTTAATCAACGTAAGCAACTTAATCAACGTAAGCAACTTAATCAACGTAAGCAACTTAATCAACGTAAGCAACTTAATCAACTTATCAACTTTGATCAACTTTAATCAACGTATCAACTTATCAACGTGTCAACTTATCATCTTATCAACTTATCAACTTTAATCAACTTATCAACTTATCAACGTTATCAACTTATCAACTTTGATCAACATAGATCACTTTAAAAACTGCCCCAACCGAAACGGTTGGTACCTTTCATAAACGGTGTTACTAATAGCATCATCAAAATAATGTAAATGAAATCCAAGTCATGACACCATCATAAATGCCATTCATTATTACATGTATCATAAACGTAGATAATGTAGCCGAAACATAGGCTATGGGAAGTCTAAGCATTCAACAACCTATGCTAGTATTCTTTATTGCATCTACCCATCTCACGAGCTAAACCTTTCTCTAGCTCAAACCTGCTTATCCTGAAGGACACAACATTTTCATAAAAGCAAGTGTTAGCTAATAAATTAGCTAAGTAAGATACACACAATTTGATAAAACGTTCTTCATTTTACTTTCATAAAAGTTCTTCATATTTTACTTATTAAAACATGATCATATTACACTTGATCCACAATTATCATAGATCAACTCATACTTCCCTTTTTCCCACATTCCATCACATTTCATATCACATCAACGAGTACATTCAACTTAATGAACATCTCTTAACATATCAACATATCTTACAACTTAGTCGACATCTCATATCATATCATCATATACTTTCAACATAATCAACATCTCATAACTTAGCATAACACACGTAAACATATCCCACGTATACATACTAACACAAGTAGAATACATACTCCTAATTGTGCCTATCAACAATAAATCATACTTATAAGCAACTTAATCAACGTAAGCAACTTAATCAACTTATCAACTTATCATCTTATCAACTTATCAACTTTGATCAACTTTAATCAACGTATCAACTTATCAACTGTTCAACTTATCAACTTATCATCTTATCAACTTTAATCAACTTTAATCAACTTTAATCACCTTTAAGCATCCCGTTACGCTTTTAACATTGGCGGTTAGTCACTCCACCCGAGAATACTAGATCAACAACTATGCCGCAAGAAAACACTCAAGCGAACACTTATTGTATCCCGTCATGATGGTTAGTCACTCCACCCGGAAATACTAGATCAACGACTATGCCGCAAGGAGCCACTCAAGCGACCACATACGCACTAGCTTTTCAACTAGCACGGGTTAATCTTAACACAACTTATGCTCGAGACTTCTTATCTTTATTAGCTTAGGCTACACTTTCACCCAAACTAATCACTTTTATTCATCTTTCTTTACTTAATATTAGCTTAGGCTACACTTTCACCTAAACTAATCACATACATCTTACTTTACTTTATTTTAACTTTAGGTATATTCATTACCTAGTTAATGTCACTTCTACTTCAACGTTTAAATACACTAACGTGCATAACTCATAACATTTCTTTCGTGTATCTAGTGAACTAGATATTTCATACTTAAGATCCACATATAAGTCATCACATATCAACATTAAGTCATAACAACGAAATGAATCAATAACACATATCATATTCATAGCAACATCAACGTAAGCATTATACTACACATGCATATAATTACTTCAACTTTAAACGTCATCACAACATAATTAACTACTTCAACATGCATATGTTCCCACATAACCTCCCGCATAACGCGGATAACCTAACACACATAAGATAATCTGATTAAGAGGTTAATTAAAGAAAACTACTTTTGTTGTGCCTCCAGCGTGATAAAAGTCATGTATCTTACCTGATGACGAGCACAACGATCAATAAGCAACTTTAAAGTATCTTGTTCGAGTTCCCGACTACCTATCACACACATATAATCTACATGTAACATAAACGGGACCTTAAAGAACATCTCCAAGTTCCCTAAACATCAATATAACTTATACCTAAGGTCTATGGGTCAAATGAGCACTAAAACAAGCCTAAACGACAACCAGACCTAAATATGCGCCGCATGCCCCATCCATGCGCCGCATAACACAAGTCAGAAAGTTCCAAATGCACTTTATGCACCGCATGGAATCCCCATGCGCCGCATATCGGGGTTCGACCATCAATTTCGATTTCGTTTCATCTCAAACTCCTTCCAAAGGGATCCCAAACCTCCACCACGACTTACACCCATTAAATTCACATTCATTAGGTCACAATTAAGCTTTTGAAAACATCAATTGATCCTTGAATCAAATACAACAATGATTCACTCTTTAAAACACTCGAAAAACGTAAAATCGGTAACGTTTTGATCAAAAACTCAATACATCAAGTGGGTTTCCAATTAACCACCTGGAATAGGCTTTAATACATCTAATCAATATAATTCATCATTAAAGTTTTCAACTTGATGTTGTTAACCAATTCAATTAACGATTCAATTCACGAAAACGTCGTTTTTACCCGAAAACATCAAGATCAAGCAACCCCAACCCTCATGGCCGAATCTACAAGGACGAAACCTAATTGAAAACTTAATTAACAATCAAAAGATGATGCTATACCTGTAAGGAAGATTAACGGATCAAAAAGCAAGCGAAATCCCTTCCGAAATCCTCCGAAATCGACTATAACTTGAAGAATTGACCTAGGGTTTTGTATGTAAGAAATTTCTAGGGTTGGATCTGATTTCCCAGCATTATGGTCGTGCATAGGGCCCCTTATATACTGGAGAAACTTTCAAACTTTACATCTAGGCCCTCACACTTCCTTATAACTCGTTTCGGCACTTAACGGCTCGTTTAACGCATTCAGAAACACTTAACGACCCTTATATCTTATCGGAAGCACTAAATGACTTCATTATTCATTATTAACTTTAATTTCATTACTTTAAATCACGTTAATACATATCTCACGTAAATCCTTTAATTCACATAAGCACATATAAAACACATAGTGACTAACGGTCGCTAACGACAAGTTAACGGTCAACATCAAAAAGTTTGGGATGTTACAATTCTAACCTCCTTATAAGGATTCTGTCCTCAGAATCATCTCACGATATCAACACCTCCATTTCTCTTCTCACTACTTTCCACACACACGTATAAGTCAACATTTCACCACATTTTCCACCAATTTCTTTCTCATCACCCTTCATTTCTTGTCTTCCATTAATCAACGCGAATACCGTCAAACGAACACGCCCGCATCATGATACATTTATAATTATGTTCCGGACCATAATTATAACAATATCAATCCTCGCACGTGTACTTTTAACTATATCCACACATCATAATGTCCAACATTTCCATTTCAATCTACCATAGCATAATTACACTAACTACGAATCACACAATAGACACACATTTCACATATACATATAAACACATATATAATTAGTTAAACTACTAGAGAACTACTTTGTTAGGTACCTCGTCATCACGCTCTTCCTCCACGGTAGTCATCTGATATGCATGAGTTTTAGCTTTTTGTGTACCATCTTTCTTTTGAGGACAATCAGCAACCAAATGTCCTATCTCACCACACTTGTAACATCGAACCTTATCTTTGAAACTAGGAGCAACATGTCCCTGCTTACCACACCTATCACATCTCTTAGTTTTCTCCGAACATGGTCCACTGTGACGAGCTCTACAAACCGAACACCACTGACTAGCATTCTCATGATTCTTGTCCTCATTAGTTGAACCATTCTTAAACTTCCTTCCAGAATCTGACGACTCATCTGACTTTCTCTTGAATCCACTCTTCTTGTCATCAACAAGTCTTCACATTTACCTTCTCGGACTTGAAATCATCATCCAACTTCTTAGATTCCTTAATAGCACCCGCAAGAGTAGTGTGCTGCCTACAAATACCCCGATAGCTAGCTGGAATTCCATCAACATAAGCAACAACCTTGTCTTCTTCTTCAGGAACCAAGTGCTCAACAAACTTAATCTTTGACATGAACGAACGAGCATATTCGGCCATGCCTCCAACATCAGCTTTAAGAGCACGAAACTCCTTCTCAAGTAACCTCTTCTCCCGTGTACCGATATATTCCTCCATGAACTTTTCCTTGAAAATATCCCAAGTCAAAGCGGATAATACAACATGTTAGAAATCCAAAAATAGTGATAAATTGTAATCTAGATTAGAGGAATTTCTTGTTATTAAATCATAGATAAATGATCACTAAGGTTGAGGGGCTAATTGTGACAATTAGCATAATTGTGTAGTTAGACTATAAATAGCCCTCTCATACCTTATAGATCATAACTTTTGTATAATCCTTTCATAACTTTAATACCTGATAACTTTAACACACAATTCTCTCTCAAAACACACACAAACACCAAGAACACACACTCACCAAATCCACCATTGATGACTTGAATTCGGTGTTATAAATCGTGTTATAACAAGTGGTATCAGAGAAAAACATCGATCTGATGACGATCCATAACTGAATTCAATCACAAATTCATCAAAATCAAATTTATTTACAATTTTAGTTCGTATTTTTCACCTACTGGTTCATGAAAATTCACACTTAAAAGTCACATAAAATCACAGTTATTTGTTCACCAATAGATTCGTGGTTGTTGAAAACATAATCCTGTCAAGTTTTAAGTTTCAATTCAATCTAATTCTCGAGATTGAATTTTGTGTTTTTGGCGCGAATTTGAGGGATTTGAATCTGTTGTGTTTTGTGTTGAATTTTGTTCATACACTTGTTGCGGACGTGAATACAATCAGTTTGCAAGTGATTTCATGATTTAACTCCAGTAATTCAAAAGTTATTGAAGCTTTCTGAAGTTGTTAATGGAGTTTTTCTGGAAAACTGATGAGATGAAGAAGATGACACCAAAACGATCTTCACTAGGACGATCTTCCCAAGATCGTCTTAGTCTTTGAAAGCTCGTTTTTCATTCTTGTGCTTTGTGGCTTGTTAGACGATCTTCACAAGATCATTCTAGACAAGTGTGTGTTGTGTAGTGTTTGTTTCTGGCTAATTAATCCGAAAGGATTGGTTTGGTCAATTCAAATACTTATAAGTTTTGGGAAAGAAACCTAAGACGATCTTCACCAAGATCGTTTCATTTCTTCAAAACCTAAGACGATCTTCACCAAGATCGTTTCATTTCTTCGAAACCTAAGACGATCTTCAATCAAATATCGTCCCAGTTTTTTTTTAATCGTTTCAATCCAAAATCACTTTAATTCAAGATTATTTCACTTCAAGATCATTTCATTTCAAGACCGTTTCATTTCAAGACCGTTTCATTTCAAGATCGTTTCAATTTCAAGACTTAACTAAATTTCATCAAAAATCCTAAGACGATCTCACCTAGGACGATCTTGCTCAGAACGATCTCACCTAGAACGATCTTGCTTAGGACGATCTCTCCCAGAACGATCTTACCCAGGACGATCTTATCAAGATCGTTTCATTTTCTGATCTTAATTCAATTCAATTTTTTTAAAATCAAATTCAAATGGCTTCTCGTGAAGCATTGGCATTGGGTTCAGACACAAGACCTCCAGTTCTTTACCGTGGTTCCTATGGACTATGGAAGAAAAGATTTATGGACTATGTGGAAAGTCAAACAAATGGTCATATGATGAAAGATTCCATCCTTAATGGACTTGCCGTTCATCGCCATCCCACTACTGATGCAATAATTCTAACTCCTGATCTTTTGAATGCTGAACAAAAAGATCGAACAACTGCAGATAACAGAGCTAGGTCATGCTTATACAAAGCTCTACCAGATGAAATCTATGGCTCTGTTGATTCTTATGATACGGCCAAGGAGATATGGGATGAGGTGGCTAGACAGATGGAAGGAGCTGATGTGACTTCGACGATAAGATTGACCAATATTTTGACTAAGTTTGACAACTTCGCCAAATTGCCTAATGAAACTCTTGAAGCTGTCTACTACAGATTTTGCAATGTCATAAATGAACTGAGGAAGAACAATGTCAAGAAAACAGAGATTGAGTTAAACATCAAATTCATCAAAGCTCTTGGTCTAGAATGGGAAGATTTTGGAACACAGATCAAGCAACATCAAAATCTGACCAAGTTCACCATTCATACTCTTTATGAATCTTTCAAACTAAATGAAAACCAAGTCCTAAACAAAGCTTCATCAAACAAAATGCCAGAAGTTGTATCTTCTGATCCTTTGGCATTGATAGTTGAGAAGAAGATTTCTGAAGCTCTTAAGAGGCAAATGGTAGTTGTTTCTTCATCTGATGAGGAGGGAGATGATCTGATGGCTACAAGAGATGGTGTTTCAGATGAACTATATCAAGCTCTTGCCGCGGTAGCAAAGCATATCAAGAGGAAATTTTACAAAGCGAGGCCAACAAAAAACAATCTCCGCACTTCTTCTACAAGTGCATTTCCCAAGAAGGAACACTATCATCCTAAGAGTAATGAGCTAGGTGAAGCTAATGGATCAAGGTATGGTGAAAAGAAAGAAGTATATGAGAAACAAGTTGTTGAGAAGGGTAAGGCATCAGACAAAAAGTGCTACAATTGTGGTATTCCTGGACATTTTGCTGTTGATTGCAAACAACCTCGAAAGCGGAACTATGAGTATTACAAGCAGAAGATGCTGTTAGCCAAACAAGTCGAAGCAGGACATGCATTGCTAGCTGAAGATGACAAATGGCTGTTACTCACAGATGATGAAGATCAAGATCTCTCTGCTAATGTTTGCTATATGGCAAGGTTGGCCAAGAACAAAGTCTTTGAAGCAGAAAGCACTGATGATGAGGTAAATCTCGACTCTACTTTTTCTTTGATTAAGGACAAAGAGTCATGTAGATTAGCTTTATCAGATTTAACAACTCATATCAATTCTTTAGCCAACAAAAACAAAAAGTTGAAAAATAGCATTTCATTTTCTAAAAGTGAATTTTCAAACCTTCTTGAAGAACATTCAAAATTACTTTTTGAACATGATGCTATTAAACAAGATTTTCAAGCTTACAAAGATAAGATGTTGGTTAAAGAATGTGAGTTGAATGTCTCTCTTGATTCTAAGTTATTACAAAAATGTCAAAATCTAGAAAAGACCATTCATGATCTTGAAAAGACCAATCAAGATCTTGAAATTCAAAAGTCCAATGAATGGCTTCGGGCAAATGCAAGACAAATGGATGTTGATATTCTCAATAAAAAGCTTCAAGAAGCTAAACCAAACAATGTTGAATTCGAAAGGAAGATTTCTGATTTAAATCATAATTGTTTTCTAAAAGGCATTGAGATTGAGAATCTTGAAAAACAAGTTGAGGAACTTAAAAAGTATATACTTTTCTATCAAGAAAAGTTATATAAAGTTGAACAAAATCCTCTCTTGAATTTCACTGCCTATTTCAACAAGTCAAAAATTGACAAAACAGAACTTCTTCTCGGGTTGGGATTTGAGAATATCACACCATTACAAAAAGCCAAAGAGGAAATTGAACCCTTGTATGATGAAAAATTCCTACGACTTGGTATGATACAACAATTTATTCGTCCATTGGATGACGAATTTGAGACTGATGAAGTTGAGAGAATACCAAAACAAGAATTTTTGGTTAATTATGATGCAATAAATGATTCATACAAAACTAAGGAATCTTCAATTTTCAAATTGGAAGAAATTGAATCAAATTTTCAAAACCAAGAATCTGTCGGTACTCCACCTAAACCAACTAAAATGTACTTTCCAACCACATTTTTGGAAAAACAAATAGAAGGTTTACAACAAAAGGTGGAATCTCAACAAAAAGTTATTAATCACCTCAAGTCTCAAAGTCCGAATTCAGAGGATAAATGTATTGTTGTTGATACTAAGAAAGTTTGTGAGAATGTTTCTACTCAAACTAACCAAAGTGCTTAGTAGACAATTCTACCCAAACTACTTGTGATTCATCTACCAATACCTCTACCCAGACCTTGACTGATTTTCTTCAGTGTACTTGTGAAAATACTGCTACATTTATAGCTGATGATTATGTGCAATCTGATTTATCTAATGAAGAACTTGCACATAGTTTAGTTTTGATATGGTACTTCTATAGGTTTTTCACATGCAACACTGTTGATGAGTTAGTTGTTCACCCTAAGCCTAGTGCTAGTATAGCTGTTGATACTTCTACTCAATTTTCTTGTGAAACCAAAGATGTGTCAGTTCAAGTTGACCTAATTTCTGAGACTACCCATATTGTGAAGTTGGACACCAAGATTCCTGATTGTTCAAAACTTTCAAATGAATCTGAAACTAATCAATCTCCATTGAAATTTTCTTTTTCCAAAGATTTCAAAAGAATGATTTTGATAAATTCATGGAGGGAGAATATGTTTTTAATTCAGAAACTGAGAAAAAGATTGAATCTACCAAAATCAAAGTGGAAACAAAGTGGAATCTCAAAAACCATGGTCCAAAGCTCCAACTTCATATTACTCAAAGAAACGAGTTAAGACAAACTAGTCAAGACTGAACCAAAGACCATTAAGTTAGAAACCTTTATTGCTACCCCAGTGAAACATGTCAAAAAGGAACAAGCTGAAACCCCAGTCAGGACAAAGTACACCAAAGTGAAACTTCCGAAAGACTATCCTAATGCTTCTCAATCTAGCTCTCAATCTAGCTCTCAATCTAGCTTTATACCTAAAGTGTCTAAGTCTAGCTCAGTTTCGCTAACTAAGGATACATCAAATGGTACAACTAGATATAGGGATAGATATGGATGGTTTTCTCATGATAAACCAAAGAAGCAAGAAGTTTCCTCACCTCCAAAAGATTCCAAAAAGATGAAAGTGTTTAAAACTCCTAGTTCTAATCTTCTTAGTTTCAATTCAACAGGTGGAAAGAGCATAACTAGTGGTGCTAAATGGGTCGCTAATACATTAGTACCTAGGATCACTAGTAATCAAAAGGATGTTGAGAAAAAGAAGAAAAGAAAAAGGAGAAAGGCTGTTAATAGGAGGAAGGGTGTTCATGTTAATCAAAACAATTTTTCTTTGTCAAATATTGTTGAAAATGCCAAGGCAAGACCTTGTGAGCTTGTAAACAATCTTAATTCTCATACTTGTGTATCTGATGATGATGCTTGTAAACATGTTACTTTTAATTCTCATGTGAATGTTCGTACTTTTTATTCAAATGTGTTTGTTGATAATGTGCTTGTTAATGCTTATGTTGATTCGAAAACATGTTTGAATGCATATCCTAAGTTATATACCCTGCCTGTTTTAACTAACCATAAAGGACCCGTCTTCAAGTGGGTACCTAAAAACAGTTAAATTTCTTTGATTGCAGGAAATAACCATCTGTGTTTGGATACTCGATTCCGGGTGTTCGAAGCACATGACTGGAAATAAATCTTTGCTCAAGAATTTTGTTGAAAGATTCATGGAACAGTTCGCTTTGGAAACAACAATTTCGCTCCTATCTTAGGTTATGGAGACATTGAAAGAAATGGAATTATCATCAAGAAAGTTCACTATGTTGAAGGATTAAGTCACAACTTGTTCAGTGTTGGACAATTCTGTGATAACAATCTTCAAGTTATGTTTCGAAAATCTTTTTGCAAAGTCCAAACTCTAGATGGAGTTGATATTCTTTGTGGTGACCGTGATGATAATCTTTTTACCGTCAATCTCGATGATAACCAACCAACCGATAATATTTGTCTCATTTCAAAGGCTACTTCAAAGAATTCTTGGTTATGGCATAGAAGGCTGTCGCATCTGAATTTTCAAACCATCAATATTTTGGTCAACAAGCATCTTGTTAAAGGCTTACCTGACTATAAGTATGAAAGTGAGCATGTTTGTCCTTCTTGTGCTATTGGGAAGATTAAGAGAGCTTCTCATAAACCGAAGAAATCTCCAAATTCTTTAGCACCTCTTCATTTGCTTCACATGGATCTTTGTGGGCCGATGAAAGTACAAAGCCGAAATGGGAAGAAATACATCTTGGTTATTGTTGATGATTATTCAAGATATACTTGGGTCAAGTTCCTTGCATCCAAAGATGAAACAACTCAGATGTTGATAGATTTCATCACTAATACTCAAGTAAATCTTCAACTTCCAGTTCGTTACATCCGTTCGGATAACGGAACTGAGTTCAAGAATGCTGTTTTGATGAATTCTGCAAATCCAAAGGTATCACTCATCAATTCTCAGCAGTTTGCACCCCACAACAAAACGGTGTTGTTGAAAGGAGAAATCGATCGCTGGTGGAAGCAGCAAGAACAATGCTTGCTTATTCCAAATTGCCATCCAACATGTGGGCTGAAGCTGTTGACACTGCATGTCACACTCAGAATCGGTCCATTATCAATCAGCGTTTCGAAAAGACTCCTTATGAGGTTATTAACAAACGCAAACCCAACATCAACTACTTTCATATATTTGGGTGTGTCTGTTATACTTTGAATGATCGGGAGAATCTTGGAAAGTTCGAGAAGAAAGGTGATGAAGGATATTTTGTTGGTTATTCCAAAACATCAATTGCCTATCGAATCTATAATCGTCGAACCAACACAATTCAAGAAACAATGAATGTTTGGTTTGATGAGATGTCAGGCATGATTTTTGAGCAAGTAGGTTTGCTGCCAACAAGTAATGATCTAAGTACTTCAAGTACTTCTACAAGGAATTCTACCTTAGCTTCTATATTCAAGAAGTTTCCAACTCCAACAAGTGATGAATTAGATATTCTTTTTGAAGAATTCTATAATTCAAAACCGATTCATGATCAAGAACCTCAGGTCATCTTTGAACCAATTCAAAACAATGAACCTCTTCATAACAACGATCCAGTTCCTGACAACATTCATGAATCTTCATCAAATTCTTCAGAGCAAGAATCCTCTTCTACTGATATTTCTCCACCATCCTCTCAGGATAATTCTTCTCAAGTGAATGTTCAAGAACAACCTTCTCGATTAACTCAGACAAAAAATCCATTAAACACTCCAAATGTGTATGTACCACTTGATTTTGATCATCCAGCTTATGAGGAAAGAGTTATACCAAGTTATGACTCCATCTCTCAACAAAACTCAAGTTTTAATGATGGTGATGTTGATCTTCAACAACAAGATCCTCTTCCTCATGCTCACAAGTGGACACGAATGCAGAAAGACCATCCTACTGATCAAATAATTGGAGATCCACAAGCAGGAGTAACTACTCATACCTCAGTAAATGAGTGTCTTGTTGCACTTTCTCTTAGCAATATTGAACCCAAAATGGTATCTGAAGCTCTTCGTGATCCAGAGTGGGTTAAGGCAATGCAAGAGGAACTCGCACAATTTGAAAGACTGAAGGTATGGAGATTAGTTCCAAATCCTAGAAAAGATGATCCAATCGGTACAAAGTGGATATTCAAAAACAAAAAGGATGAGAATGGAGTGGTAGTAAGGAATAAAGCTCGACTTGTTGCAAAGGGTTATTGCCAACAACCCGGTGTTGACTTCGACGAAACTTTTGCTCCAGTTGCAAGAATGGAGGCCATTCGAATATTCTTAGCTTATGCAGCATTCCAAAACTTTACTGTGTTTCAAATGGATGTGAAGACTGCTTTCTTGAATGGTGACCTCAAAGAAGAAGTTTACGTTGATCAACCAGAAGGTTTTGTTGATCCTCAAAGGCCAAACCATGTCTACAGGTTAGACAAGGCTCTCTACGGTCTTAAGCAAGCACCCCGAGCATGGTATGATTCTTTAACTACTTTCTTACTAAGAGGTGGCTTTACCAAAGGCACAATTGACCCTACCTTGTTCATTCGCAAACAAGGTAAGCACGTTCTACTTGTTCAAATATATGTTGATGACATTATTTTTGGGTCGACCAGTCAAACATTTTGCCGAAATTTTTCATCTCTTATGGTTAATCATTTTGAAATGAGCATGATTGGGGAAATGAATTATTTTTTTGGGTCTTCAAATCAAACAATTACCAACTGGTATTTTTATATCACAAGGTAAATACATAAATGATATGTTGAAAAAGTTTGACATGACTTCATGTTCTTCAATTTCTACTCCGATGGCTGCTCGAACAAACATAAATACTGATACAAATGGAAAACCGTTTGACCAAAAGAGATATCGAAGTATGATTGGTTCGTTGTTGTACCTAACAGCATCTCGCCCAGATATAATGTTTGCAACATGTGTGTGTGCTAGATATCAAGCTGCTCCAACTGATTTACATTATCAAGCTGTGAAACGAATCTTTCGTTATCTGAAGGGGACACCCGATTTAGGTCTCTGGTATCCAAGGGATACTGGATTCAATCTAACTGCATATTCAGATGCAGATCATGCAGGTTGTAAACTTGATCGCAAGAGCACTTCCGGTACTTTACAATTTTTAGGCGATAAATTGTGAGTTGGTCTTCCAAGAAACAGAATTGTGTGTCTCTATCAACGGCTAAAGCAGAATATGTGGCTGCGGCTAGTTGTTGTGCTCAAGTTTTATGGATGAAGACACAACTAACTGATTATGGTCTGAAATATGATCATATCCCTATCTATTGTGATTCTCAGAGTGCCATTGACATTGCAGTCAACTCAGTAAACCACTCTCGCTCAAAGCATATTGATGTTAGATATCATTTTCTCAAAGATCATATTGAGAAAGGTGACATCGAGCTCTACTTTGTGGTACTGACTTTCAACTTGCAGATTTGTTCACAAAACCACTGGATGAAAAGAGGTTTAACTTTCTTATCTCAAGCTAGGTATGTTAAATCTTAAACCTTAACTCTTTTGAAGGAATTCTTGACACATTCCAGAAAACCAAAATACAAAATTGCATATTTTCAAAAATAAACAAAAAGATATATTTCAGTGGCTTGCATATACTATGTATGCAACCCGTTCTTAAATGATATATTTATTTGTAGAGTGTTTTTACATTCTAAGCTTTTGTTATTATACATACAAATTGATATAAGATAACAAGGAATCGAACGCCTTTGTGTACTTCCAAGTGTTCTTATATGAATATGTATGTGTGATAGCAATCAAGTTGTTCAAATAAAGTTTTCAAAACTCTCAATTGTTGATATGAGACGCAAAGGATCGAACGCCTTTGTGTACTCCCTTGTTGTCTCATCTTGAACAATTGCTTGGGTTAATTTTTTGCTTAAATGTTTTAATTGCCTCCAACGTGTTGTTGTAAGATGCGACGGATTGAACGCCTTTGTGTACTCCCTAGCTGTCTTACTATCAACATTGTTGTTGAAGCAAAACTTTATGTTTTTCAAATAAAAATCTTGTTCACAATAGACTCTCAAATGTTTGATCTCACAAAACCAATTTTTGCTCCACCTTTCTATGAAAATTTTTGATCTATTCTTGCATAGATTAAGGAGGAGTTTGTGATTTCAACAACCTTTAAAACTTCAAATGTGTTTCAAATGTTTTTTCATGCACACATTTGATGTTTTTCCAATGATTTTCAATCAAATGGAGTTCGGTGATTAGTTTGCACATGAGTGATAAGTATTTCTCAAAATTTACTCCATGAATTTCTTCATCGCCGATGAGTTCTAACCCCGGAGTATTCACTTCTTTCATTAGATAGTGAGGGTATTTTGAGTGATGTTGTTTTGTGCAAATAGGATGGAGGGAGTAAAGTCGAAAAGTGAGAGGTTAAGGTGATATGATGTGAGAAAGGGCTAAAATAAACAAAAGCCCTCCCTAAATTCTCAAAAAGCCGGGTAAACACATTTCTATCGGATTTCATTTGTTGATTTCTTGATATTGAAGAAGTCTTCATGGACCCAGTGAAGCGATGCACATCTTTACCTAACCACTCAAGTGTTTCTTAACAAATACTTGTTTCATTTCTCACGGAGATTTTCACATTTCTATTGACTCTTCATTCGGAAGATGTTGATATTGAAATAGGGCAACATTCTACTCCAGTCCCCGACTTCATTTGATCACGCTGTGTCTAGAGCTATTTTGATTGATCATTAATTTGATCATCCTTTTTTTTAGGACACATTAGAGTCATGTCTTTGTGATATTATTGCTTATCTTTGTGATATAGCCGGAACATTTGTAGTGATATCTTAATTGATATTCCACGATGATCGAATGGAAATCCTACCAATGCTAACATCCTTTCCAACATTGAACGTAGGTCTCACATTTTCATTTTATGAATTTGTTGAGTTAACGAGAAGTCTATGTGACCTCAGATGTTATTTCCCAAAAGTCTTTGAGGATAGTAAGACATGGTCATCGAACGCCTTTGTGACACTGACCATGAATTACATTCTTTAAAGCACTCTCGTGGTTGAAAAGCCGCAGATCGAACTATGTTAAAGAATTGTTTTGTGCATATCTCAATGATACATAGGAAATCCGAAAAATGTTATACATTTCAATCGGTCATTTCATTAATCCTTTTGATTTTTGAACATGCTAACGGATCATTTTTATCCGGTTTTACTTCTCATCACACAAACACAGAAAACACCAACACCATGATATAACGTTAGTACCAACAACTTCGATCTTACATTTTAGTCACCCCTAGGATTTCTTGGGTTTGGCTAATGGTTTGGGTTGATGTTTTGATGGTTGACATTTCTTCATGTGCTCATGTTATTGCTTTTCACATTTAATCAATCAAATGTGTACATAATGACATTGGTTCCCAATTTTGTCATTATGAGGGGGAGAAAATATTATGATTGATTTACTGATTGATAAGGAAACAAGGAGAAAAGTTTGTGTTTGGTTGTTTCAATAGGTTTTAGGTTTTTCAAAGTTTGTGTATAGAGGGAGAAAATTCTTCATGATGTGTCAATAGTCTCTTGTATTCAGATTTTCACTAGATTTTAGTTGATTGAGATTTTGGCTTTAAAAGGGGGAATCTGAATTAACTTCAAAGATAAGAATGAAACCGAAGATGAAAGATTTTCACTTAAGATGCTTCAAAAATCCAAATACACTCCAAAATGTTTATACTCATGGATTGAGGGGGAGCATGATTACTTCATAAGAATTTCATCCAAACTTCATTCAAATGCTTACTCTCCAAAGTGTTCAAGTTGATGTGAAAAGATCAAAGCTTCAAAAAGGTTGAAAGATTTGTCAGAAGATTCAAGTCAAAGAAGTAAAGCTTCAAAATAGTCTTCATCAAACACACTTCATGCAAGATCTTCAATTCATACAACTACATTTTATCAAGAAACTACAGTGCATACATCAAGGGGGAGAGTACATATTCATGAAAATTTATTTCAAGAAGATGAGATTCACTCAAGAATCAAAGAATGAAGAATCGATAAGTTGAATTTCACTCAAATTCGAAGATTGAAAAATCAAAACCAAGATTCATACCTTCCGCATTTCAAAGGACAACTCTGATTCATGATTCAACAATCCTCGAAGATTCAAAACACACGCATTCATTATTCTCTGTTCAAAAAGAACATTGAGAATCATCACATGATTTAATTTCAATAAGTCCAAGACCAAGACTGAATCAAGTTTTCAAAGACAAAAGAGAAAGCTTTGAAGACTTGTTTCAACACTCCAATTGTCTTCACCACCAGGCTCATCAAATTCATTCCTACAAGACAATATAACACGTACTTCATTCATTACAATGTATCACTAAGGGGGAGAATGTTAGAAATCCAAAATAGTGATAAATTGTAATCTAGATTAGAGGAATTTCTTGTTATTAAATCATAGATAAATGATCACTAAGGTTGAGGGCTAATTGTGACAATTAGCATAATTGTGTAGTTAGACTATAAATAGCCCTCTCATATCTTATAGATCATAACTTTTGTATAATCCTTTCATAACTTTAATACCTGATAACTTTAACACACAATTCTCTCTCAAAACATACACAAACACCAAGAACACACACTCACCAAATCCACCATTGATGACTTGAATTCGGTGTTATAAATCGTGTTATAACACAACAGGACTCATAGAAACCGTAGTACCCCTCCACCAATCATGGGCACCCTCCTTTAGCAACCTAGAAGCACTTAATACCTTCTTATTCTCAGGACAATCACATGAAGCAAACACTACTTCAGTGTCATCAAGCCACTCCATACAACCCACTGCATCAAGTGTGCCATCGAAATCCTTAGCACCACATCTCTTGAAGCTCTCAAACTTGAACTCCTTATCTCGAGGAACATAACCAACATGAATCCCGCTTCCTCCAACAATAACATTTTCAGGATGTACAACAACCCGATCACTCACCCGTTCATCTTGTATCCTTATCATGGATGGCTCGGCACGATTGGAGCGGTTAGAAACCAAACGCTCTTCCTCGTGTGAGTTAACTTTTCTTTCCGCCCTTGCTTGTCTTAATTCAGCCTGAGTCCTTCTTAATTGAGCTCAGATAGCTCTCAACTCATCAAACATTTCAGCACGTGTAGGAATCCTTTCAAGTACCGGATGCCCTTCATCTTCAAAGCCATTCCTAGGTTGAATGTTCTCCACACGAAATTCCGGTTGTTCCCCACAGGGCTGCCTTTGGTTGGCATCATTGCCATCCCTACCTTGATTCGAAGGAGTAACACTAGCGGTTGCTCGATCCCTTTGACTAGTGTTAGCGCGAGTATTAACCATCTTGTCTACTACATATAACGACGATTATGGACGGATTAAAACAAAAAACAAGAGGTTAGGGCAAACTTAACATAGCAAATCATATAACATATATTGCCTCAAACCTACACTCACACTCTTCCTAACCCGTCCTAATACATTTCAACATAAGGCTAAAGCATTCACTACTTAAGCCTATCGAGTCCTTATCGATTTAAGTCCAAATCCTAAGGCTTTGTTCGGTATTTGGTTCACTTAAACCATTTCTCTGATACCACCATGTAACACCCGTCATTTTAAAACCTGGATTTTCAAAAACTTTTGCCAAACGGCGTTTAAAACGTAGCGGAAATAGATCACTTTAAAAACTGCCCCAACCAAAACGGTTGGTACCTTTCATAAACGGTGTTACTAATAGCATCATCAAAATAATGTAAATGAAATCCAAGTCATGGCACCAACATAAATACCATTCATTATTACATGTATCATAAACGTAGATAATGTAGCCGAAACATAGGCTATGGGAAGTCTAAGCATTCAACAACCTATGCTAGTCTTCTTCATTGCATCTACCCATCTCACGAGCTAAACCTTTCTCTAGCTCAAACCTGCTTATCCTGAAGGACACAACATTTTGATAAAAGCAAGTGTTAGCTAATAAATTAGCTAAGTAAGATACATACAATTTGATAAAACATTCTTCATTTTACTTTCATAAAAGTTCTTCAAATTTTAGTTATTAAAACATGATCACATTACACTTGATCCACAATTATCATAGATCAACCCATACTTCCCTTTTTCCCACATTCCATCACATTTCATATCACATCAACGAGTACATTCAACTTAATGAACATCTCTTAACATATCAACATATCTTACAACTTAGTCGACATCTCATATCATATCATCATATACTTTCAACATAATCAACATCTCATAACTTAGCATAACACACGTAAACATATCCCACGTATACATACTAACACAAGTAGAATACATACTCCTAATTGTGCCTATCAACGATAAATCATTCTTATAAGCAACTTAATCAACGTAAGTGTAAGTCCCAACTTAATAGATGGTACCACTGAAGACACCTCCATGTCAATAGTGAGTTTACTTTGCAATACACACACTGATCTGGAGACGACCAGTTGCAGTGTGTAGTATACCAGGTTAATCTGGAGAGTTACTTTTAAGGTGACAAATGTAAGTAAGTAACGACAATGCAATAAGTAAATACTTGTAAAGTAAATTGGTGAGACAATATGTAATTTTCAAGTGTAATTTATTTATTAATGTTAAATAAATTACAAGGTTGTTGCGGAACCAAGATAATACAATAATGTAAATATCCTAACAACCTATGAAATACAATTGATCTAATACTTGGAAATTCTCTAAACAATCGAAACACTTAAAGTAGTGAAATGTTTCTTTTTGCGATTGAGAGAATATTGCACAAGTTCACCAAGAAATGCAAATGTCTGAATATGCAAAGTTGTTTCTTGGTTGTGCAAAGACCTCTATTTATAGATAAAGTTGTCATTGGGATTCCAACTTTATCGTACAAATATGGTTGAAAGCATTTAAGGAAGCAATACGACTTCCAATTAAATGTTGTATAAAGTATGACATAAAGTCACTTTATTCAACCTGCTTTATGTACTTTTGTACTTTAAACATAGACAATTTCTATTGTCCGGTTAATAGCACATAAAGCATAAAGGTCTTCCTCGTAATCAGTGTAAAGCTTTGTAAAGGCTTTAAACTGATATTCTCCAGTGTCTATCTGAATAGAATGTCAACTGGGCTTCGCTGCCATTGTCATTCTCTATCTTCCACTTATTATCTTGGACTTCAATTGGAATGTCTTCAGGTCTGGTCAGATCTAAACTGGAGGAAGTCTTCAGTTGCGTTAGCTGTACGTTGCAACTGGACTTCATATATTTCTAGACAATTTCTTCAGGTCTCCAGATGCAACTGGAGACTGGATAGTTTATCAGTAAACTGGTCCTAACAAATTCCCCCTAATTGTCCTGAAATATTGCCAAGTCTTTTCAAGTTCTTGTATCTGTACAAGTATGAACTGGAAAGACTTGTTTGACTAAATCTATCTGTTGAGTCATGGATTCGCTGAAGATTACTTGCTGAGTCAAGTAGTCGCTGACAGCCTCAGCGAGAAGTTTCATCAGCGAGCCTTCAGCGATCATTATTATCTTCGAGTTAAAGGATAAGTTCAATGACTCACCGTCATATGTTGTAAGTCAAATATAGGCGGGAAAATGAAGATAAGAAGACTGGTCCCAAGGACACGTGTAGCAAGATCAAGATGGAGCCATGTGACCTTGTACCAAAATGGTACTAAGGTGTTTCTCTTTCATGCCATTTTGGGAAAGAAACAAGATGGCAAACAGAGATGTATGAAGACCAGTCTTACACACCAATAGATAGTTGACAACCTTCATGTGTCAACATCTATTGGGTTGTCATGTGATGCCTTTTCTCCCCTATATAAAGCATCACTTGACCTAGCCACAAAGTTGTTGGTTCATTCTACAATAGTCACTTAGTGTGTTTTTTCTCTCATTGTAGAATTGTATAATTGTTAAGTTTTCGTGTGTGCAAAAACTTAACAATATTTTCTTTCTTTCTTTCTTTGTAAACCAACCATGTATTCACCGTTTAATTAATACTACTTATGATTAAACGTGTTTACTTTCTTGTCTTGCTTTCTTAGTGTAATTTACATTAGTTGTTTAATTACATATCGTTGCAAACTTGGGACTTTCAGTTGGTATCAAAGCGGTGGTTCGACACACCGAATTTGATCTGAGTAAAAGTTTGCAAGATTATCTTTCTTTCTTTCTGTACTTAATTTTCTGCATCTAAAAACTTTTCTTTAAACTTCTGTCTACTTTTCTTTTCTTACTATTATGTCTTCTGTTCCATCTCTGGTTAATACCAGAGATTTTGGGTATGTCTCTATCCCACCCAGATTCGATTCACATGATTTCGGATCTTGGAAGGAGAGAATGCTCCTACACATCGTAGGAGTTGAACCCTATCTTATGACCATTCTAACCAGAGGGCCATATGTACCGGTTCTGGTTACCAGGACACCAGGAGCCACTGCTGATGCTCCTGAAGTTGTCACTGAGCTCATAAAACCAGAAGTACAATGGACAGATGACGAGCGTAGGCTTGTCAATCTGGATGCTCGGTTGAGAAATCTCATTATTACTACCCTTCCTGATGATATAATGAAATCTATCATCAAACTTTCTTCTTCTAAATTAGTGTGGGATAATCTGTGTACCAGATTCGATGGTACGGCAGATGTTCTTGCTACCAAGAAAATAGATCTGAAACGTGCCTATGAAGGATTCTTCTCTCTCCCTAATAAGAGTCTGGATGGCACGTATAATCGCTTTAAGTGCCTTTTGAATGATATGACAAATGTGGGCATAGAGCATAATACACTTGAAATATGCTACAAGTTCATTGACGTCTTGCCCATCAAATGGCAAGGCTTAAGGCAAATTCTTAGAACAACTAAGCAACTGAAGGAGCATGACTTAGAGTCACTCTATGGCACTCTTCAATTTGAAGAGAAAGCCCTCGCTCAAACTTTGAGAGCTGAGGCTGAGTCTAAGAGGCATGCTGGTTCATATGCTTCAACTTCTTCCTCTTCTTTATCTAGTGTCTCTAATGTTCATGACCCTCTTGCCCTGGTCTCTGCTGAAGTTAGTCCTGTCCATCTTGACATGGACATCAGCAATTCTACCCCCTCTAACGTCCAAGATCTTGTCAATGACCTCAATTTCGAGGAGAGACAAGAGATGTTCTCGGACTTCATGAACTTTGCTCTTATCGCTGGTAAACGATATTCTAAAAAATGGAATGGTCGTAGGTCGACTCATTTCCAAAAACCAGTGGTAGACAAGTCTCAAGAAGAATGTTGGAGGTGTGGTCGTAAAGGCCATTACCAAAAGGAATGCAAAGTTTCTATTCCTTCTTTGCAGGCAGCGAAGCCCTCTTCATCATCAGCGAGGCCCTCTTCAGTCAAGCCTGCTGATGAATACAAAAAGAAGTATTATGAGCTTCGTGCCAAAATGGCTGATGTTGAAGAAGCCAAAACTCCCGCCAAAGGTCTTGTTGCTGAAGACCATGACTGGGCTGATTCCGACATTTCTGACAGCGAGAACTTTGTTGATGCCATCTGCTTTATGGCACTCGCTGATGACCAGGCGCTGACAAAAGATCAAGTGTGCTCCAGTCAGTGGTCAATGTCACAATCAAGAAGGTATGCACTTTTTCCTCTGCTTCTGAAGAGGATAAACCTAAAATTCTTGAATCTCTTACTTGTGATATTCAGTACGTCGAATCTATTCGTGCTGATCTTCAGTCTAAACTTAACTCAGTAAGTGCTGAGCTAAGTGACAAGACTGACAAGCTCAAGGATTTGAGAAATGTCCATGTTGAGCTTAAATCCTAAAAGCTTCTCAACCAAACTCTTCAAATCTCAAATGAGAAGCTGAAAAATCAGGTCACTGACCTTGAAAAGATAGTCACCTCCTGGTCTAAAGCCTCTAGGCTTCACTACCAAATCTTCAGTTTGCAGGTTCCTACTCAAATGAAAGCCATAATCGGTGGTGATTATGAGACTGCTGCTGTCATCACCAATATGTTCAGCGAGAGACCTGCTGCTGAAGAGAGGATTCCTTCCAGTGCTCTTACTTCTCGTGAGGAATTGCTTAAAAACTACTTTGTTAAAGGCATGAATGACTATCATTCTGAACTGAATGATGAGTCTCCCTCACCCAGCACTTCCACTTCCTCGTCACAAGTAGAAACTAGCTCATCAGCTAGCTTTGCTAAGACTGTCTTTCCAAACCATCCCATTATTGACATGATGCCAAATGAGGTCGTGTTCAATATTCCTCTTCCCAAACATTTGAAGGGAATATTTCAAGTGATGGTTTCAAGCCTCTTGCTCCTAAGGTTTTCACTGTTAAGCCCAATGGTGGGTTCATTGTTGAACCCTTTAGAAGGAGCAAGGTCGCTGTCCCATATGACTACAGCACCCCTCAGCGAGCTGTGCCTGTTAGTCAACCCGCTGAGAATTCCGTTGTAACATCCCAAAACTTAAACGTATATGTTGACTAACGTCGTTAGGTCAAATTATAAGTCCGTGATACGGTTGTGTGGAAATATGTGTTTATATGTTTATGTACCCTATACGTGAGATTTAATTATCTTTAATGAGTGACAATAAAGTAGATTTAAATGATGTGTAAAAGGCCTTTGTAGTGTGCGAAAGTGCTTTGGTGTGTTATATGTATCCCCAATAGGTGTTTTAATGTGAAATAAAGTCAATATGAAGTCCAGGGACTAGTTTTGCCAAGGTGTAAAGTTAAAAACGGGATTAAGTTAAGATTAACCTAATCTAGGATCATTTTCCAGTAATTAACCTAATTAATAACACCTGCACAGCCTCTCGAATTCCTTAACTAATTTCTAAAGCAATTGATCAAGTTTTGGTTGAATTGATTGAGTATTTTGGGTTACTTTCAATTGGCTATCAAAGCAATCAGGTAATCAATGGGTTGTTATTTGTATTTTCAGATCAAAAGATGTTTTATATTGATCCAAAACTGATTTTAAAAAAGGGTTTTGCAAATAATTAGAGTTTAAAAGATGTTTTGGTTAATTGATGTTCGTAATGGTGTTTAACGGGTTTATAATCGATCTTGATGATCAAAAGATGTTTAAATATGTCAAAAACGTGTTTTGGAAGAAGCCATTGTCGATCGATTCCTGAAAAAAATGAAGAACAGAGCCGTTTTTGAATTCTGGACGAAGTTAGGCTTAAGTTCGTTTGAGCCATCTTCGTAAAGCCTAAATTCGTTTTCTGGAACCTAACTTCGTTTGACAAAACGAAGATCATCTTCGTTTGAAGTATAAATTCGTTTGAG
>CM067173.1:16060996-16165996 GCA_034093135.1 Erigeron breviscapus
TCCAGTTGTTGACTTTCTATCTATCTTACAACCTGCATGATCTAAATCTGAATAACCCATTAGATCTAACCCTGAGCCTTTGGGATACCAAAGACCAAGGCTAGGACACCCTTTCAGGTATCTTGAAGATGCGCTTAACAGCATGCAAATGTGATTCTTTTGGGTTAGCCTGAAATCTGGCACATAGACATGTTGCAAACATTATATCTGGTCGACTGGCAGTTAAATACATCAATGAACCAACCATACCACGATATTCAGTGGTGTTCACTGGTTTGCCAGTTGGGTCAGAGTCCAAATTTAAAGGTGCTGCAATAGGTGTGTTTTTAGATGGGATTGAATCATATTTGTATTTTCTTAACAAATCTCTGACATATTTTTCTTGGTTTATAAAATTCCATTTTCAGTTTGCTTAATCTGAAGACCTAAGAAAAATGTTAATTCACCCATTAAACTTATTTCATACTCAGATGACATGATTTTAGAAAACTTTTTACACATTGCATCATCAGTTGAACCAAATATAATATCATCAACATAAATCTGTACCAGTAAGATATTACCTTTTTCTTTCAAGATAAATAAGGTATTATCTATTGCACCTCTTTGAAAGCCATTTTTGAGAAGATTTTTAGTTAAAGTGTCATACCAGGCTCTTGGGGCTTGTCTTAGACCATACAAAGCTTTGTTCAGTCTATATACCCAGTGAGGATGCTTCTCATTAATGAAGCCTGGAGTCTGTTTAACATACACTACTTCTTCCAGTGTTCCATTCAGGAACTCACTTTTGACATCTATCTGGAAGACTTTGAAGTGCAGGTCACCTGGTGATCCTCTTCTGGTGTTACAACTGGAGGAGGATCAGCCCAAACTACTTCTATATCCTCATCAGAGTCAATGAGGTCACGATTTGCATCATGAAATTCTTCATTAGAAGGCATTTCTTGAAGAACTGGAGAAGTTGGAGTTTGAACTGGTGCTGATATTGGAGTGGCACGTACATCAGATCCAATCACCATTTCTTGTGGTAAGTTGAAACTGATGGAGGGATAGAATGATGTGTCACTGGTGCTTTTCTTCTTAACTGGTTCCAATTTGTTGTAACTGGAAACATCTTCTGGTGGAACAACTACTGATGAACTTGGTCAGTTTCACCAAAATTTATTGGAACGACTGGAGAAGATATCAAGGTTAGGTCTCTTATTGATTGCATCATTTGATTCGTCAAATGTGACATGAATTGTCTCATGAACCTTTTGGAGTCTATAATTATAAACTCTAAAAGCCTTTCGAATATCTGAATAGCCTAAAAATACACCTTCGTCAGCTTTTGCATCAAACTTTCCAAGCTGACTGGAATCATTTAGAATATAAACTGGACAACCAAATACATGAAAATATCCAATATTTGGTTTTCGATTCCTGAGCACTTCATAGGCAGTCTTCTTATGTCTCTTGATGTAGACTGACCGGTTTTGGGTGTGACAAGCAGTTGCAACTGCTTCAGCCCAGAAACTGGTGGGAAGACCTGATTCAGATAGCATACTTCTGGCCGCTTCTATCAGTGTGCGATTCTTTCTTTCCACAACTCCATTTTGCTCTAGAGAATGTGCTGATGAGAAGTTTTGAGAGATGCCAGTGTCATTACAAAATGTTTCAAGTACTTTGTTCTGAAATTCAGTGCCATTATCACTTCGTAACTGACAAACTTTTCGAGTGTACTTGAGCTCAGTTCTTTTGATGAGAGAGATGATTTCAGCAGGTGCATCACTTTTGGATCTGAGGAATACCACCCAGCAATATCTGGAGAATTCATCAACCACAACTAGAGTGTACTTCTTTCCAGCTCTAGTTTGAACATTCACTGGACCAAAGAGATCCATATGAAATATGTGAAGAGGTTCAGTGATGCTAAAGTTTTGCCTGGTCTTGAAACTGGCCCTTTTCTGCTTACCCATCTCACACCCTGGACATGGCTTTTCTTTATTAAAAGAAATCTGAGGTATCCCATCCACCAATTGTTTTCAAGACAATTTGTTAATATTTTTGAAATTAAGATGGGATAATCTTTTATGCCACAGCCAGTTGGTGTCCTCATCAGCCTTGGTATAGAAGCACTGCTCTTTTGGAGCTGGTTCCATATCCATGATATACACATTTCCTTTTCTTGGTGCAACCATCACCACTTTCCAATCCTTGTTAAATATGGTGCCTTGAGCAATATCGAACAAAACTCTGTAGCCATCATCGCAAAGTTGGCTTACACTGATCAGGTTGTATTTTAAACCATTCACAAATGCAATTCTTTTGAATTCGACCTGTCCATTATTGAGCACACCATATCCTTCAGTCTTTCCATTTTGATCATTACCAAACGTCACTGCCGGTCCATCTTGGACAGTGAACTCTTCCAGCAGGGGCTTACATCCGGTCATAGTCCGGCCAGCTGCGCTGTCCAGATACCAGGGGTTCTTTTCGATCGCCCTGCACACCCACAAAAATCATTAGTTATTTTTGTGAACCCATCTTTTCTTGATGGGTTCACTGGACTTCTCCCTGGAAGTCTCAGTTGATTGTTGTGGAGTTGAACTGGATGCTGTATCTGGAGCTTTTTCACTAGCTCCAGGTGCAGGAGTAAAAACGATTGGTACTTGATATTTATTCCCCTTTTTCTTTTCATTTTTAGCTCCAAGTTGAGCAATTTTTTATTTTTGTTTTAAAGGGGTTTTGACATTTTGTTTTTCAACTGGAGGAGACGAGGCTCCTTCCAGATTTTTAATTCTGGCAGTGCAACTCTGAACTTGCCTGGACAAAAGTTGGAGTTGACTTTCCAGTCTTGACAAAATATCATTTTCAGTAGGCTGCTGAACCTTGGACCTAGGTTCAGCTGGAGTTTTAGTCTTAGGATTCTTGGGCTCCTTGGACTTTTGAGGTAAAGGCTTATCACCAGCAGCCTTTTTACCTGGAGTTTTAGCCTGTTCAACTCCAGGTTTAACCTCAGATGGGGTGGTCTCAATGGGTTCAGTTTTGATATCTATAGGCTGGTCATATGGGGTAACTGGCCTAAGAGCTGGAGGCATAGTGTGGATATCTGGAATGATACTGGCCATGTGCACATCTCCAGATTTATAAGCATTTTTCTGTGCATCAATGGTGTTTGAGAAAGCATCATAATTTAATCCAGATGCCCTTATCCAGGATTTGACAATCTTCTGTTCTTTTGCAAGATCAGATTTTAGTTTTTGACTTTCAAAATCCAATGCCTCATATTTCAAAACTGACTCCTTGAGAGCCAACTGGACACTTTGCAAATTTGAAATTTGTGGTTTTAAGTTATTTAATTCTGTCAGAACTGTTTCTAAATATCTTTCACTGTCAGTTCTAACAGTTTCAACGAAAATCAAATCACTGTTAAGTGATTCAGCAAGGTCCAGTTTCAGTTCTGGGTCAAGTTGGTTATCATATTCACAAACCTTTTTTAAAATGATGTCCACCCATCTTCCAGAAATGACATCATCTTTCACCACATGTTGCTGGTCTTCCAAAGCCATGAAACACATGTCCCTAATCTCTTCATCATCATTAGATGAGTCATCAAAGTATTCCCATTTTCCCTCAGTTTGTGCCATCATGCACTGGTTTTTCTCTTTTTCCATAGATAAAAGGGCAATCTGGGCTTTAAGCTTCTTGTATTTAGCTTTATAGCCATCATCAGCCCGATTGTTGTTAGGGACAGGGGGACCAGTTTGATTGTTCAACTGACTAGATCTGCATTCCTTCATGAAATGACCTTTCTTGCCACACTTATAGCATGTAAGATTGGTCTTGTCCAGAGAGTTGGAGCTGGAAGCATTGTTGGAACCATTAAATCTATTAGATTTATGCTTAAATCTGTTAAAGGTTTTAGCAATCATGGCTACCAGATCATCATTGTCAGTTTCATCACAATCATCACTGATTTCAGTGGTCAGACCTGAGTTCAGAAAACTGTTCAACATCTCCTTCATAGAATGTGACTGGACATTCTCAGTAGATATTAAAGCAGCACAAGGTTTCTCAGTTATACTAGAAACCTTTGAACTCTGGGCATGATTTAAAGCATCCTGCTCAGCCACCAGTCTCTGTGCATTGTTATCTTCAGTGAATCTGAAGGCTCCATAAAGAGATGCAAGAGTGTGGTTGTGCAGGGTCTTACCTTGTCTTAGGACAAGAATCATGTTTTCCCATTTGGAAGAAGAATATCACAAAACTTCTCAAGAAGAATATCCTTATCCTTCTCTACACCCAGCCCTCTCAGTTGATTAATCACATTGGTGAATCTGGTATAAGTACCAGTCAGGCTCTCATTGGGTAAAGCAAATAAGGATTCATACTTCTTGTTTAGGGCAACTTTTCTGGTGACAATGGTGTCATCACCTCCTTCAAACTGAAGGACCAACTCATCCCACATTGCCTTGGCACTGGGGAACAACACAAGTGTTGGTATAAGGTCTTCAGGAACAGCCCCAAGGATCATATTCTTGAGTCTGGTGTCCAGATCTACAAGTCTACGATCCTCATCAGACCAATGGTCTTCAGGTTTTTCTCTAGTACCTCTTCTAGATCCAGTAGGGTCAAGAAAAGGACTAACCCCTTGAGACATGGGTACATGTGGTCCATCCTTAAGGATTTTCAGCATATATCTCTCTTTCCCACCAAAATGCAAGAGCATTCTGGCCTTCCATGTACCAAAAGTCTCACTGTTTCCATCGAATTTAGGAACAGGAGTATTTGAATAATGTACATGGACATGATTAGGGGCATTAGGAGGAGGAGGAGGATTGGTGTTAACATTTTGAATAGGTGGATTATTAACATCAGTTTCATTTGGACCAGAACCATTCTCACTTTCAGTAGTAGTCATCTAAGCAGATCTAGGCAAATATATTAGCCTTCTGCTCTGATACCACTTGTAAGTCCCAACTCAATAGATGGTACCACTGAAGACACCTCTATGTCAATAGTGAGATTACTTTGCAATACACACACTGATCTGGAGACGACCAGTTGCAGTGTGTAGTATACCAGGTTAATCTGGAGAGTTACTATAAGGTGACAATTAATAAGTAACGACAATGCAATAATAAATACTGGTAAAGTAAATTGGTGAGACAATATGTAATTTTCAAGTGTAATTTATTTATTAACTTTAAATAAATTACAAGGTTGTTGCGGAACCAAGATAATACAATAATGTAAATATCCTAACAACCTATGAACTACAATTGATCTACACTTGGAATTTCTCTAAACAATCGAAACACTTAAAGTTGTGAAATGTTCCTTTTTACGATTGAGAGAATATTGCACAAGTTCACCAAGAAATGCAAATGTCTGAATATGCAAAGTTGTTTCTTGGTTGTGCAAAGACCTCTATTTATAGATAAAGTTGTCATTGGGATTCCAACTTTATCGTACAAATATGGTTGAGAGCATTTAAGGAAGCAATACGACTTCCAATTAAATGCTGTATAAAGTATGACATAAAGTCACTTTATTCAACCTGCTTTATGTACTTTTGTACTTTAAACATAGACAATTCTATTGTCCGGTTAATAGCACATAAAGCATAAAGGTCTTCCTCGTAATCAGTGTAAAGCTTTGTAAAGGCTTTAAACTGATATTCTCTATTTCTATCTGAATAGAATGTCAACTGGGCTTCGCTGCCATTGTCATTCTCTATCTTCCACTTGTTTTCTTGGACTTCAATTGGAATGTCTTCAGGTCTGGTCAGATCTCAACTGGAGGAAGTCTTCAGTTGCGTTAACTGTACGTTGCAACTAGACTTCATATATTTCTAGACAATTTCTTCAGGTCTCCAGATGCAACTGGAGACTGGCCAGTTTATCAGTAAACTGGTCCTAACAAATTCCCCCTATTTGTCCTGAAATATTGCCAAGTCTTTTCAAGTTCTTGTATCTATACAAGTATGAACTGGAAAGACTTGTTTGACTAAATCTATCTAAATTTCCAAGGCATTTTTATAGATCATTAAATGCCTTGGGTATTTCTTTTAAGTTTGTTAGATTTTAATCTGTTATCTATCATGTTGTTACAATCTGGTAACTTCATTTATACAGGAAAATGAAATTTACATCAGTTACAAGAAAGTAAAATAAAATTACAAGATGATAACTGGAAGGAAAACTTATGCAGATGGCCCTTCGCCAGTTTTCCTTCTCTTGGCAGCTGTAGAGATGGGTTGGTTGTCTTCAGGATCAAAGTTTAGTTTTTCTTCAACACTTTCCTTAAACTTGATCAGACTTTGAAGCACATGAATCCAACCTCTTTCCAACTTGTTCTTCTGCTTCCTAGCCTCCAACACATTCAGCATCTCCACATGCTCAGAATGGCCATACCTATGGATGTCTGGATTTTCAGTTGAGCACATTGGTCCATTGAAGTACTGAACCCCAACTGTAAAGTATTGAGTTTCAGGCTTGATCGACACTTTAACATCAATGATCTTGCCTGGTTTATATCGACGCTGCATTACTTCAGTCAAGTATGCACGTGCTTCAGATTCATTAGCCAGTTGGATCTGGCTAGTGCTCAGTTTTTGCACTGCAACTCGGATATCTTCAGTTGTGGGCTCATTTGGTTGCACCCAAGTCCTCAAATCTGCATCTCTTGGCAGTGGTTTTAATTTTCCTTTGGACTTGGGTGGATTCAGTACTCTTCTGACCACTTTCTTAACATTCTCCATTCTCCTTTGAATTCCACTGGCCCTAATCTCTCTGGCCTTCTCCACTGATACATCAATGTTCTTGGCATCATATTCAGCCTCATCATCAGGATAATGTTTGAGACACGTTCCCGGATCGTTTAACACGAGATCTATACAGTCATAGATGTGCGGAATCCATCTATAATCGTCTTTAGGTTTATATGATGAAAATGGTGATGAACAAAAAAATACACAAGAAGATAATAAGAACATGAGATAAATTCAGATGTATAAAACTCATATCTTGTATTAATCATAAGATTACAATACATAAAACGAGTAGACATCTGATTCTTTGGGCGGCATCTCAAGGTATAGATCTCTACCTTGAGAACCTAGTGAATGACTAACGTTGCAACTAAATCATCAACTGAAAAACTAAACCTAAGATCTCTATTTATAGGCTGAACATGGCTGGGCTGTCAAACTCGTACAAACTGTGCTGGGCCATACGAACTTATTAGTTGGCATATACTTACGAACTTAAAGTTCGTTTGGCATATACTTACGAACTTAAAGTTCGTTTGGCATATTAGTACGAATTTCTCAGCCTTTTAGAATTATTGCATCGGACAACAATTTATGCACTTAACGTGCTCTAACAAACTCCCCCTTGGCCGGTGCAATCAATTCTTCAAGAAGTTCCAATATCAGTTATAGAAAGTCTAAGTGAATAACCTCCCCCTTAACTTGAGACATCGGTTCTTCTATGTCGAGACTCAATCTTCTGAAACTGCAACCTGATCTTCAACCTGCAAAATCTCTATATCTTCATGAAAACCAACCAACCCAACACCTCTTGATGTAGTTCTCCCCCTCAGTAGTAGCACCTCCAAATTAACATCAGCAATCTTCCACCCTAGGATTTATTGCCGGAGACCCTGCTCATCTTGCTTAATTGGCATGTAATGGCGGAGTTGAATTTCCAACAATCAGCATCAAATCAATCAGCTCTCACAAAAATAAGAAACTCTGTAAACTGAATCACAAAATGTAGTCGCATAAATCCTGTCTCAACTAGCAATGTCTGACTCTGTCTTGTATCTTCATAACTCTACCAATCACCCGAAGCCTTTCTAATCCGATATCCTCTTCTGTTGTATAAGCTGCCATACACAAAGATCTTTATCTTCGCAACCATTGCCTGATATCATCTCTATGTCTTGGAATATAGATAAGATTCAATCTTCAAATACTCAACAACAAGTAACCAGCTTCATTACTCCAATACTTCAACAGTTCAAACCGCTATATGTGAAAGATCATCTTTTGATAATACTCCAATAAATAACATGATGATCTTCAAACTCGAACATTATAATACTTTAATCACCATCAACGTTAAACTGAATGAATGAACAGAATAACCTTTGATCTTCAATGAATGTCGAGTAGTTCATATTTTTGCTTAGAAATACCGAGGACAGAAAGTTTTATCCCCCCTATTTCTTAGCAAAAATCTTGAACTTCAGCCTGTCTTAGGTATCTCCTATCCTGGATGAGGTTCCAAATGGCCTAGAGCATATAACACTTGCAACTCTTTGCCGGAAACAGGGTACACCATTTTCCCTCCAAATTTTCTGGGAAAAACACCTTTACGTGAAACATTGGTATTCACGTAAATTTTTATTTCTAAGGCTGTAGGAAAAATTTGATAATTGCCGAAAATTTTCATCCAAAACGTGCCGAAATTTTTCCGCCAAAATACTTTTTTTTTTTTTTTTTTTTTTTTTTTTTTTTTTTTTATAACTACCCTGTTGTGTGCTTCCATGCAATTGATCTTCTGATTAATCTTCTCATGTTGAAACACACTGAACCTCTATAGTAGCTTGAGAACATCTTCGTCGTCTGATAAGAACCATATACGAACTTGTTTCAGCTAGAAAGACTATCTTCGTGATGACATCAGCACGAACTTAGATGCTATCTTCGTAAGAACTAAGTCTGCACAAACGAACTTTAAGTTCGTAAGAACAACTAACTTCGTAAGTGCAATCTAACTTCGTAAGAACAAAGTTACTTTGCAAGCAGAACCTAAGTTCGTAAGTGTAAGTTCGTGAGGTGAAAAATCTTCTTACGAACTTAGTAAGTAAGTTCGTAAGACCATTATATCAGAAAGCTACTAACTTCGTTTTGCTATCTTCGTTCCTATCTTCGTTTTGCAAGATTCAAAACGAACTTAGCGACTGTTCGAATCTTTCATCAATAAAACCTAATTTTTCAGATCTCGTTTGAGGAAAAATTCCTCCCCTTCTCTGATACCATGTTGGAAAACGTGTTGAGACACGTTCCAGGATCGTTTAACACGAGATCTATACAATCATAGATGTGCGGAATCCATCTATAATCGTCTTTAGGTTTATATGATGAAAATGGTGATGAACACGAAAATACACAAGAAGATAATAAGAACAGGAGATAAATTCAGATGTAAAAACTCATATCTTGTATTAATCATAAGATTACAATACATAAAACGAGTAGACATCTGATTCTTTGGGCGGCATCTCAAGGTATAGATCTCTACCTTGAGAACCTAGTGAATGACTAACGTTGCAACTAAATCATCAACTGAAAACCTAAACCTAAGATCTCTATTTATAGGCTGAACATGGGCTGGGCTGTCAAACTCGTACAAACTGTGCTGGGCCATACGAACTTATTAGTTCTTACGAACTTAAAGTTCGTTTGGCATATACTTACGAACTTAAAGTTCGTTTGGCATATAAGTACGAATTTCTCAGCCTTTTAGAATTATTGCATCGGACAACAATTTATGCACTTAACGTGCTCTAACAATATTCAGCCTCATCATCAGGATAATGTTTGTCCAACTCGATATCAAGCATTTCATTCAACATAACAATTATCCTTTGATCAGTTTTAACTTTCAAGTACTGCTCCAGTGGGATGCCTAACAGATTGGCATCACTAGCATCAAGTATCTTCAATCTCTCCAGTTGTCCTCTGGCAACCAATTGGTTAGCTTGCTTTTGCTTCTTTCTTTCTTTTATACCATCACCAATTCTTGCCAGTCTTTTGCTATCACTTTCAGACACTGGAGGAAGCTTATCAGGATTACCAGTTTCTAGCACACTGGAATCAGTACCAGTTGCTTCTGTTTGTGTGTCAGTGGCCAGCTCAATACTCTTTCCCTTGTCAATATTCCCCCTATCAACCACATCTTCAAATTGTTCAATAACTTGCCCACTAGCATCAGTACTAGTGGCCACAACAATTGCCTTATCACCTGGAGCTTCAACAGTTGTACTTGGTGCATGGACTGATCTTTCCCCCTTGGCAGCATCTAGTCCTTGACGAACAACATCAAAGTCAAACTGGCTAGATGGCAAGCGACCTAGAGGCTGCCATGATTGTAAGTCCTTGCACTCCTTGAACACTTCACAAATCATGCGAACTGTCCTCTACAAATGATTCACTTTTTTAGACTGAGTCAGAACATTGGCAGATGTTTGTTCCTGACTAGTCTTGATGGCATTCAAAAGGGTAAGATCATCTGTAGAAAGCCCAGTTGCAACCAATTCTCTTTCCTTCACAATTTCCTTCTTCTTTTCCTTTCCAACTTCAGTTGTCAGTTTGTCTAAAGCTGTTGTGATACGTCTCACGGTGTATCAATATACCAAAGTATATTGAACACAGAATAGCTGTAGAGGGGGGTGAATACAACTTTCCACAATCTTTACAAACTTTTAACACAAAACGTTTTAAGATTCAGATAATGAATATCAAGCAAGTAAGTAAAGTGCAGGAATCATTAAAACAGTAAAGCAGTAAAGGAATAAAAACATTCTTGAACACGGATTGTTATTTTCAAATGTAATCCTTTATTAAGAAATAATCTATACAAAGAATTACAGGGTTGTTGCGGAATAAAGATAGCCTATAGATATCTAAACAACCCTATGAAATGACAAACAACAATCAATTAGTTTCAGCTCAAGAGAATCAGCCCAAGCTAATCTCGTACAGACTAAGCTGTGTGTAAGAGCAGAGAAACTTGTGTGAAGAATGATTCTCAGGAAATGCCACACATATGCAATCCATGAATGAGGCTTTTATAGGCATAAGCGCTCCTTCATTAGGTGTCCGTTGTAGCTACGTGTTCTTCAATCAGTGGTTGATGAAGGAATAATCAATCGTGCCTTTCATGGTACTTGTGGTCCCCCACGTACTGACGCACATTCTTCATCTACCAATAGGAGTATGGACACGCATATGTAAACAACCACCAACCTGGATCCTAGGATTCTTCCTAGTCACGTCATTTGTCCTTATCTTCAATCCAGGTTGTTATATTCACTTGATTGTCAGACACAGATTGGGCCGTTTGTCAAGGCACCAATCTGCCTAAGTGTTTCCAAGCTGACTGCTAATCCTAAGCTGTCTTCCACTAACATCTTGGTCTTCTATCTTCAATCCTCCTCTTCGACTTGGACTGAATGCTAATACATTGTTGATGCAGCTTAAATAACACTTGCTTCCATAAGATATTACAATTACAAGTATGAAGCGTGATCTGGGTCAGAGACAGATCGTAAGTTGTGTCAGCTTAGTCTGACCCAGATCAGATTACAAGAACCAAAAGATTACTAAGTGTTTATAGGTCAGATTTGTCATCATTAAATTTACAATTAACATTGGGACTTAACAATCTCCCCCTATTTGATGATGACAAAACCCAACTACACTTTTGACTATCAGCTTACAAAGAATCAAACGAAAATATGACTAACAGCTTGTGACCCTTTGAATCTTTTGGGTTCTTTTGAACTAAAATGAATTTTAACCAAGAAACTAGATTTGTACAACTGCCTTTGCATATATAGAGAATAAATCAAAGATATTACATGAGACATCACTATTCTCTAAGCATTTCAATAGCTTCTTGCTTAACCTCAAATGATGGGGCAACTCTCACATCTAATTGCCTATCTAACCCCTCATCAATAAGGAACTGCTCATACCCATTACCTTCTTCACTAAAGTTTCTGCAGAATCTGTATAAGGTAAATAGGTGCATAGATGGTACCTGTTTTAGTTCAGCAGTCCTTTGGAATACCAAATTCCTCTTGCATCTACAAAGTACATCCCATGTTCAGGTTCAGTGATGAACTTCCCACATCTTGCATCTTCAACACCAGCAGGTAGAGACAGATTAAGATTATCAAGAATCTTGTCAATTGCACCAGAAGATAATTGTGCAAGCAACTCTGAAGGAGACAAGTTTTGGAGAAAAACTGAATGGTCACCTCCAGGAGCATCAATTCTTTCAAACCTTCTTCTTTTCTTCTTCAGTGGCTCAACTGACTCATCTTCATAATCCATATCATATGCAATTGGTCTTGGAAGGCCAGATATATTAATCTTGTACTTCACAATAGCAGCTAACTTCTTCTCAATGGCTTCCAAGACTGTCTCTTTGTGAACTCCAGACATACCAGTTATGATATTATGTAGTTCCACCCACTCTGTGTATCCTAGATCAAGCAGTTTGTCAAGATCATGGGTTTCCCAGCTGGTTTCATAACCTCTCCTTGTAAACCTTATTCTGGGAATGTTCTTCCCTTTTCGCCTTTTCAGTAAAACCTGGAGGATTGGTTCTGGATGCCTTCTATAATGGATCTTTTCAGTAAATTGCCTTTTCTCCAAGGCCTCTAACCAATCATGAGCTTCACGACTCTTCTTCACATCTTTAACCTTCTGTGATGGTTTAGAATGAACCACCACTTTCTTCTTTTTCTTTCCTTTGCCCACAACTTTCTTTTTGGAACCAATGGCTGCAAGATCTTCTTCATCTTCCTTATTTAATTGTTCTTGAACAGCCTTGGCAATTTCAGAATCAGACTTAGTTGCAGCAATTCTCTCTCTTTCTAATCTGTCCTCCTTAATCATTTTGTATGCCACCTCAACTGTTACCCCAAGCTGTGGAGCAGTTTCAGTTGCAGGCTCCCAATCCTTTTCTTTATCAGTCAAGACCTTCACACCACTTGACCCAACTTTTGTAGTTCTTTTCTTGATCATGAACTGGGACAGAGTGGCTGTATCTTCACTAGATGAAGATTCATCAATTTGTACTTTGGGAGCTGGGTCAGCTTAAGTTGGCACAGCTTGCACAGGAATAGCCTTCTTACCTTTTTCAACTCTAACTTCCTTCCTTATATCTCCCATTTCAGCATTAACAGTCTCCCCCTTGGTTGTATCACTCTCCTTTTCAGCCTCTTCATTTGTTTTTCCAACATATTCACCACCAGACTCAGATTCTGGTCTTTTTATCTCCTCTACTGTTTCTTTCTCAGCTTCCACCCTAGAACCATGCACAACCAATCTTCTATCATTTAGTGCCTCTTCAGCTCTAGCCTTATCCAGTCTTTCTTTCAGTCTATCAAAGTATTCTTCAATCTCCTTGTCAACCTGAGCTTGTTGTCTTTCTCTTTCTAGCTCCATTTCAACTTCACTCATTGCACTCCTTTTTCTTTTAGTAGCATTCTTCTCCCCTTTTTTGTCATCATCAACAGGGAAAGAGCTCACTAGAGTAGCAAAGAGGCCTTTGAGTTCTTGGTTGATCAAGTCAATCTTTATATTAGTCAGATAGCAGGCTCTTCTTAGCTCAACATAATCCTCATGGAGGAGTTTAATCTTGGATTTAACACCCTTAGAAGCTTCAATCAGATCATTTATGAAGTTAGCTTGTGACTTATTTGCAGATCGAAGTTCTATGGTGACTTCCCTTTTAAACTTGGTTGCAGCATTCTCAATCTGACCCAGAGTATTCTTGTTTCTTTCATTCTCTTCATTTACTGCCTTTGTAAGACAGTCAAGAGACTCTGTCATCTTGCTCTGGTTCTGCTGCATCAAATCAACTGCTTTCTTAACATATTCTTCTAATGCAGTCTGATCATGACTTAGCTTATCCACCTTCTTATCCGTCAAATCCTGATCCTTTTGGATCTTTTCCAAGCATTCGGTCAGCTTTGAGCTCTCAACCTTAGAGGTTGAAATAAACTCAGTGAGCTGACCCACCACATCTGAAAATGAGATAGTGGCAGCTTGGGAAGAACTTGCAGTTGGCTTAAAAGCCACTGACTCTGGAAAGAGCAGCCTGCAATCCTTAATATCAGGGTCATTGGGCATATTTAGAAGGGGGTGGAGGTTTAAGGAGTTTTGGAACATTTGCTCATGAGAGTGAGTCTCATGAGTGGATCTGTCAGAATTGATGATGAGTTGGTCAGCCTGAGAAAGATTAACGTTTAATTCAGGCTGAGGGCCAGTGGGAATGTGTTGATCTTGATTTTGATCAACTCCTCCACTGGCATCTTCCATCAGAGCATCCCTTGAGGATGGATGGGCAAACTCATCATCGAATGAAGAATCACTTCCGGAGATAGTGATCAGATTCTCATTGACATCGAGAGGACCATCAATGGTTCCCTTTGCTGCACAAGGGGCTGACATGACTGCCTTAAAGACAGTCAAGTAACCTGCAGAATCCCTCTGTCCGAGGACAGATGCAGACATAGACGCTGCAGGTGTAATGTTTTGTGCATTTGATTTCCCTTCAACAGAGGTGTGTTGTTGCACCAAAGTATCCTTAGGGAGAATTGAGGCCTGTACCCCTCCTTGTGACATAGAAGGGGCATTGACAGCCTGTGCAGACTCAGAGTGTAAGATAGAAGGAGTCTGATCAGCTTGGGGAGGAGAAGCAGTGTCACCAATGCGTTCGATACTTCTCTCCTTAGGCTGACCATCCTCAGAAATGATGTTCATTGACTCTGACTTACGTTGGATCTGGGCTAGATCCTCTGTTACCCCTTTAATGATATCATCAACCTTTTGGGAGGCTGATGATGGTGAATTCGGTTTAGACACTGTATGACCTTGGGAGGAGGTCTTTCTTTCAATACCGTCACCCTGTTTGGAGGGTTGGGTAGCAATGGGTGTTCCCTTTAACTCGTCTACACTCTTTTGGGAGAGTGTAGATAGGCGTGGTGTTTTCGGCTTGTCAGCTTGGGTGGCAGGGACAGCTTCGGAACGTTCCTTAGCTTTCCCTGCACCTTGGGGGATCTCAAGATTGGATGAAGCATTATCAACCCCAGAAGCTGACACAGATTTCTTTTGCGATCTTTTCTTTTTGGCCTTGTGAGGTACTAAGTCCTCAACAAGGGGTCTTTTAGAGTAGGATTTTGAGCGAGTGGACGAAGGTGTGGCTAGGGAGGCTGATGTTTTGGCCAACCCTTCACCCTCTTTTGTAGGAGTAGAATGTTGAATAGATTCAGAAGAGTTTGAGGGTTCAGAAGCATGTGTACCTGGGTCCCCCTGATTAGCAGATTGAGTGTCAGACTCAGATCGCGTCAAAGAAGGGACAGCTTGGAACGTTCCTTAGCTTTCCCTGCACCTTGGGGGATCTCAAGATTGGATGAAGCATTATCAACCCCAGAAGCTGACACAGATTTCTTTTGCGATCTTTTCTTTTTGGCCTTGTGAGGTACTAAGTCCTCAACAAGGGGTCTTTTAGAGTCGGATTTTGAGCGAGTGGACGAAGGTGTGGCTAGGGAGGCTGATGTTTTGGCCAACCCTTCACCCTCTTTTGTAGGAGTAGAATGTTGAATAGATTCAGAAGAGTTTGAGGGTTCAGAAGCATGTGTACCTGGGTCCCCCTGATTAGCAGATTGAGTGTCAGACTCAGATCGCGTCAAAGAAGGGACAGCTTCCCTAAGTGCTTCTTGATCCTCTTCTCTTTTCCTGCAAAAATCAAGGTAGATCTGCATTGCTCGGGTCAGACCCTGCACAGATACCTTGGGACTATTGAAGATGTTGTTATTGATAGACTTGCATTCCACAGTCTGACCAGTTGCCAGACTGTAATCATTGTCAAGAATAGCTTCAATGATAAGAGCAAGAATCCTAGCATAAGGTATGGTAAGACTCTTCTTATGAACGCGATCAACAAGGTCCTTAAAGATTAAAGTAGCAAAATCTATTCTGGTCATGGTGACCATTGCATGAAAAATCTGCAATTCTAGGACATTAGGCTGATCAAAGCTGCCTGCCTTTACTTGTAAGGTTTTCGAAATTGTGCTCAATAAGTAGTTCCAAATACCAGTTAAATGTTTCATTTTAACTACTGAAGCCAATGGACCAGTATATCCAACTTCTTGTAAAACATTTTTGGCTTCAGTATGAGACACAACAACATCATATTCATCATCAGGCATATAAGACAGCTCAAAAGCAGACCTAAGCCTCTCATAAGAAATGTATACCTTTTTCTTACCGTTGAGGATTGAGCCATAGATTGCAGCATCTCCTTTCTTGTTTTGTTTCACAACACAGCTCGCCCAAAATTCACACAAAAGATCTTGAAACACCCAGTCTGGCTTCTCAATCATCACCTTGCCGAAAGGATGATGCCATATGAAAGCCACAATCTCATCGTATCCTTTTGCCCATGAAGGAGGATGAATATTGGCATAAACCAGACTACCAATCTTGATTTTACCAGTATCAAGATCAGCCGGAACCACTACTACCTTATCTCCCACCACATAAGGTGAAAGCTTATTGGCGCTTATCGGAGCTGGGTATAGACTTTCAGGTTCAGAACTAGATGGAGAATCATTAGAATGAATAGAAACAGATGATGATGCCATTTTGAAAACAAATTTTAGAAGAAATTAAATTTAATAAAACAGTAATCAGATTTGAGAGAAAAATTGATTTTAAGAAAATATGAACAAGTGATTTGGGATTTAGGTTAATTAAAGTTATATACAAAACCCAAAATATCTCGTTTGAAAAGTTGGAGAGAGAAATGTTTTGATTATAGGATCAACAAGTATACTAAATAAAATAATGAAAGTAATAAAACGCACTGAGATATTTAATAACAAAAATAACCACGAAGCTGGGTCAGATTCAGCTTACCCTCAAATTTAATATAACTCCAAGGGGTCAGATTTGTTATTACTTAGCTCACTACATTCTACAAATTAAGCATACCTAGCTTACTTATGAGGTAGTTGAACCTTGATTCATCCAATGGCTTTGTGAACAAGTCAGCAAGCTGATTGTCTGTTGGAATGAAGTGGAGTTCAACATCTTCTTTCATTACATGATCCCTGATGAAATGATATCTTATATCAATGTGCTTGGTCCTTGAATGAAGCACAGGATTGTTTGAAATTGCTATGGCACTGGTACTGTCACAAAAGATAGGAGTTTTTGTTGCAGTGACACCATAGTCTTGAAGCTGATATTGCATCCAAAGAATTTGAGAGCAACAACTTCCTGCAGCAACATATTCAGCTTCTGCAGTGGAGATAGAAACTGAATGCTGCTTTTTGCTGGACCAGCTTACAAGTCTATTGCCAAGCAATTGACAAGATCCTGAAGTACTTTTTCTGTCAATCTTACAGCCTGCAAAGTCAGAATCTGAATAGCCAATTAGATCAAATCCTGAGTCTTTGGGATACCAAAGACCCAGATTGGGACTACCTTTAAGGTATCTAAAGATTCTTTTCACAGCCTTAAGATGAGATTCCTTAGGACTAGCTTGATATCTTGCACAAAGACATGTAGCAAACATAATATCTGGTCTACTAGCAGTCAAGTAAAGTAATGATCCTATCATACCCCTATGAGTTGTGATGTCAACAGATTTGCCATTTTTATCTTCATCCAGCTTATCACCAGTTCCCATAGGAGTTTTCATAGGTGAGCAATCACTAAAACCAAATTTGTTTAAGAGATCTTTAACATACTTTCCTTGGTTTATGAAAATTCCATTTTTAGTCTGTTTAACTTGTAAACCCAAAAAATAGTTTAGTTCTCCCATCATGCCCATTTCATACTTTTTAGACATTAATTCAGAAAACTTTTTGCAAAGTCTTTCACTGCTAGACCCAAATATTATATCATCTACATAAATTTGTACAAGCAGAATATCACCATTATACTTTCTCACAAACAAAGTCTTGTCAACATTACCTCTTTTGAAGTTATTAGCCAATAAGAATTTAGACACAAGTATCATACCATGCTCTTAGAGCTTACTTCAACCCATAGAGAGCCTTGTCAAGCTTGAACACATGGTCAGGAAACTTTGAGTTTTCAAAACCAGGAGGCTGTTCAACATAGACTTCTTCTTCCAATTTTCTATTGAGAAATGCACTCTTCACATACATTTGATAGACTTTGAAACCCTTGTGAGCAGAGAAGGTCAAGAACATTCTGATTGCCTCTAATCTGGCCACTGGTGCAAAAGTCTCATCATAATCAATTCCATCCTCTTGTCTGTAACCAAGAGCTACCAATCTTGTTTTGTTTCACAACACAGCTCGCCCAAAATTCACACAAAAGATCTTGAAACACCCAGTCTGGCTTCTCAATCATCACCTTGCCGAAAGGATGATGCCATATGAAAGCCACAATCTCATCGTATCCTTTTGCCCATGAAGGAGGATGAATATTGGCATAAACCAGACTACCAATCTTGATTTTACCAGTATCAAGATCAGCCGGAACCACTACTACCTTATCTCCCACCACATAAGGTGAAAGCTTATTGGCGCTTATCGGAGCTGGGTATAGACTTTCAGGTTCAGAACTAGATGGAGAATCATTAGAATGAATAGAAACAGATGATGATGCCATTTTGAAAACAAATTTTAGAAGAAATTAAATTTAATAAAACAGTAATCAGATTTGAGAGAAAAATTGATTTTAAGAAAATTCCATTTTTAGTTTGTTTAACTTGTAAACCCAAAAAATAGTTTAGTTCTCCCATCATGCCCATTTCATACTTTTTAGACATTAATTCAGAAAACTTTTTGCAAAGTCTTTCACTGCTAGACCCAAATATTATATCATCTACATAAATTTGTACAAGCAGAATATCACCATTATACTTTCTCACAAACAAAGTCTTGTCAACATTACCTCTTTTGAAGTTATTAGCCAATAAGAATTTAGACACAAGTATCATACCATGCTCTTAGAGCTTACTTCAACCCATAGAGAGCCTTGTCAAGCTTGAACACATGGTCAGGAAACTTTGAGTTTTCAAAACCAGGAGGCTGTTCAACATAGACTTCTTCTTCCAATTTTCTATTGAGAAATGCACTCTTCACATCCATTTGATAGACTTTGAAACCCTTGTGAGCAGAGAAGGTCAAGAACATTCTGATTGCCTCTAATCTGGCCACTGGTGCAAAAGTCTCATCATAATCAATTCCATCCTCTTGTCTGTAACCAAGAGCTACCAATCTTGTTTTGTTTATGGTCACAACTCCCCTTTCATCCATTTTGTTTCTGTAGACCCACTTGGTTCCAATCACAGTCTTGTGATGAGGTCTTGGAACAAGTTCCCAAACCTTGTTTCTTTCAAACTGTGTTAGCTCATCTTGCATTGCATTAACCCAATAGGGATCTTCCAGAGCTTCATCAACCTCAGTTGGTTCCATCTTGCTCACAAAATTGACAAACATGCAAAAGTTGCCTGTTGCCTTTCTTCTTGTTTTCACACCAGGGAATGGATCACCAATGATTTGGTTAATTGGGTGACTCTTTGTCCATCTAGTAACTGGGACAATGGACTGATTCAGATTAGATGGTTCAGCATGATCAGCTTGAGGAAGAGGCTGATTAGCATGGACAGGAATGGAGGAGTCTGAACCAGATGGAGAGTCATTTAATGGACTCTGAACAATAACTTCAGTAGGAGTAGGATCAGCTTGTGCATCTTCAAAGATTGGAACATCTTTTTCTTCTTCAATGAGTTGCTCCCCCTGAGTTTGAGCATTCACATCTCCAACTGGAGGATTAGTTGGAGGCTTATTCTCAGGTACAGCCAGTTCTTCAAAATTGAAGTCTTCATCTTAAGGAGGAGAGCAGTCTGGCTTAGAACAACCTTCATCAATGCTTACATTTACAGAGTTCTCAATTGTTTTAGTTCTCTTGTTGTACACTCTGTAGGCCTTCATCATTGTTGCATATCCAAGTAGGATACCTTCATCTGATTTCTCATCAAACTTTCCAAGATGGTCTTTCTGATTCAGAATATAGCAAGGGCTTCCAAACATTCTTAGGAAACCAATCTCAGGTTTTCTCCCCCTAAGAAGTTCATATGCAGTCTTCTGGTGTCTTTTTACAATGAGGGATATGTTCTGGGTAAAGCAAGCTGTGTGTACTGCTTCAGCCCAGAAATGAGACTTGACATTGTTTTGAGCCATCATGGATCTGGCAGCTTCAATAAGAGTTCTGTTTCTTCTTTCTGCAACACCATTTTGTTGAGGAGTTCTGGCAGCTGAGTAGACTTGTGAAATTCCCTTTTTACTGCAAAATGAATTAAGAGTGATATTCTTGAATTCAGTACCATTGTCACTCCTTAATTTCCTAACAGGCCTTTTGTAGAGAATTTCAGCTTGCTTGATGAAATGAATAATGCTGTCAGCAGCTTCACTCTTGTGTCTTTGAAAGAAAACCCAAGTGTATCTTGAATACTCATCAACAATTACCAAGGAGTCGTCATTCCAGTGAATGATGGAGTACTGATTGGTCCAAATAAGTCCATATGAAGCAGATCCAAATAATTATCAATGGTTGAGCATGTTTTAGACTTAAAAGTAGCTTTATGTTGCTTGCCTTTCTCACAAGCACCACACAGCTTGTCCTTCTCATAATTGATCACTGGAAGACCAGACACCAACTCTTTCTTACACAGCTTGTTGGTGTCTTTGAAATTCATATGAGACAGCCTTTTATGCCACAACCAGTTCAGCTCATCTTGAGACTTTGACATGAAACAGACTTCTCTTGTGACAGTTGGATTTCTCATGTCAAAAGAATACAAAGACTCATCCCTCTTTTCAATAAGAACCACATTGCCTTCTAAATCAAGAACAATTCCCTTGTCAAACCTGAATCTCACCTCATAACCAGCATCACACAACTGACTCACACTAATCAGATTGTGCTTCAAACCATTAACATATGAGACTCTTCTGAAAGTAAGAGGACCATTTGAAAGTACACCAAAACCTTCAGTCTTTCCTTGAGAATTATCTCCAAAAGTAACATTAGGACCAGCGCGAATCCTAAAGCTACATAGCAGGGACTTACATTCGGTCATATGCTTGGAACATCCACTGTCCAAGTTCCAGGTGTTATCGTCATGACTGCCCTGCAATTATGATAAGAGATTAGTTCATTTTGGGAACCCATCCAAAGATGGGTTCACCAGAGCTGACCTTCTGGTCTGACTCAGATTGGGTAACTAAACACAGACTCTTATCACATTTTGAAACCCATTGTTGCTTGGTCTGTCCTTTACCAGATTCAAAGTTCTTTCTAGCAACATTTAGAGTTTCCTTCTGTACAAAACCTTTGCCTATTCCAGCTTTCTTACATTCAGTTCTCAATTTTTTTTGATCAACAGTTTTTGGATCAGACACCCTCTTAAGAAAATTGGTTTTCATTGACACCTTATCAGTTCTGGTCTCAACATATTTTAAGATCATCTTTTCAGAATCAGATTTGGTGTTACTTGAAACAGACTCAGATTTTGCTTGTGACTCATTTCCTAGAGAACCAGACTTCTTACTCTTTAAAAACTTTATTTTATCTTTAGGAACACTGTGATCTCTATCCTTTCTTTTATTTCTCTTTAAACTATTCTTGTTTGTTTTAGTCTTTGAATCTGACACAGATTGGGTGATGGTCAGCTTGGACAAGTCAAGACTTTCCTCAGGTTTTAACTCAACAACCTGATCAGCTTTAGACACAGCTTCAGCAATGGTCTGACCAATGGTTTTAGGATCTTTAAACCCAATACCAGATTTCTGAACCAACTTAATTAGTTTAGAAATAGTCTCTTTGGTTTGGACTTTGGGTGGTGAAGGAGGCTGATAACAAGGCTCCATAGCACATACTTCTGCAATGGTTATGGCCCTATCATAATCACCATCAAAGATAGCTTGGATCTGATGAGGTATTTGTTCATTTACACATTTAGCAACTCTTTTAGAGCTTATACACCATGTTTCAGTAATCTGTTTAACCTTTAAAAACTTTTCTTCTGCAGTTTTAGATTCTTTAATCAAAATGGAGTTAAATTGATTTTGAGCTTTAACTTCAGGTTCTAGTTTTTCAATGGTGTGACTCTTAGAGCTGTTATCAAGTTTCAAAACATGTATTTCTTTTTTGAGTTCTTGACTAAAGTGTTTTTGTAGTAAAATCGCATCACCAAGTTTGTTCAGTCTGGACAGCTTCTCATTATCAGACAGATTGGAAAAAGAAGTTACCTCAGGTGGAGCAGTCTGACTGGTGGATGCCTGGTGAGCTGACTCAGATTGGGTAACTAAACACAGACTCTTATCACATTTTGAAACCCATTGTTGCTTGGTCTGTCCTTTACCAGATTCAAAGTTCTTTCTAGCAACATTTAGAGTTTCCTTCTGTACAAAACCTTTGCCTATTCCAGCTTTCTTACATTCAGTTCTCAATTTTTTTTGATCAACAGTTTTTGGATCAGACACCCTCTTAAGAAAATTGGTTTTCATTGACACCTTATCAGTTCTGGTCTCAACATATTTTAAGATCATCTTTTCAGAATCAGATTTGGTGTTACTTGAAACAGACTCAGATTTTGCTTGTGACTCATTTCCTAGAGAACCAGACTTCTTACTCTTTAAAAACTTTATTTTATCTTTAGGAACACTGTGATCTCTATCCTTTCTTTTATTTCTCTTTAAACTATTCTTGTTTGTTTTAGTCTTTGAATCTGACACAGATTGGGTGATGGTCAGCTTGGACAAGTCAAGACTTTCCTCAGGTTTTAACTCAACAACCTGATCAGCTTTAGACACAGCTTCAGCAATGGTCTGACCAATGGTTTTAGGATCTTTAAACCCAATACCAGATTTCTGAACCAACTTAATTAGTTTAGAAATAGTCTCTTTGGTTTGGACTTTGGGTGGTGAAGGAGGCTGATAACAAGGCTCCATAGCACATACTTCTGCAATGGTTATGGCCCTATCATAATCACCATCAAAGATAGCTTGGATCTGATGAGGTATTTGTTCATTTACACATTTAGCAACTCTTTTAGAGCTTATACACCATGTTTCAGTAATCTGTTTAACCTTTAAAAACTTTTCTTCTGCAGTTTTAGATTCTTTAATCAAAATGGAGTTAAATTGATTTTGAGCTTTAACTTCAGGTTCTAGTTTTTCAATGGTGTGACTCTTAGAGCTGTTATCAAGTTTCAAAACATGTATTTCTTTTTTGAGTTCTTGACTAAAGTGTTTTTGTAGTAAAATCGCATCACCAAGTTTGTTCAGTCTGGACAGCTTCTCATTATCAGACAGATTGGAAAAAGAAGTTACCTCAGGTGGAGCAGTCTGACTGGTGGATGCCTGGTGAGCTGACTCAGATTGGGTAACTAAACACAGACTCTTATCACATTTTGAAACCCATTGTTGCTTGGTCTGTCCTTTACCAGATTCAAAGTTCTTTCTAGCAACATTTAGAGTTTCCTTCTGTACAAAACCTTTGCCTATTCCAGCTTTCTTACATTCAGTTCTCAATTTTTTTTGATCAACAGTTTTTGGATCAGACACCCTCTTAAGAAAATTGGTTTTCATTGACACCTTATCAGTTCTGGTCTCAACATATTTTAAGATCATCTTTTCAGAATCAGATTTGGTGTTACTTGAAACAGACTCAGATTTTGCTTGTGACTCATTTCCTAGAGAACCAGACTTCTTACTCTTTAAAAACTTTATTTTATCTTTAGGAACACTGTGATCTCTATCCTTTCTTTTATTTCTCTTTAAACTATTCTTGTTTGTTTTAGTCTTTGAATCTGACACAGATTGGGTGATGGTCAGCTTGGACAAGTCAAGACTTTCCTCAGGTTTTAACTCAACAACCTGATCAGCTTTAGACACAGCTTCAGCAATGGTCTGACCAATGGTTTTAGGATCTTTAAACCCAATACCAGATTTCTGAACCAACTTAATTAGTTTAGAAATAGTCTCTTTGGTTTGGACTTTGGGTGGTGAAGGAGGCTGATAACAAGGCTCCATAGCACATACTTCTGCAATGGTTATGGCCCTATCATAATCACCATCAAAGATAGCTTGGATCTGATGAGGTATTTGTTCATTTACACATTTAGCAACTCTTTTAGAGCTTATACACCATGTTTCAGTAATCTGTTTAACCTTTAAAAACTTTTCTTCTGCAGTTTTAGATTCTTTAATCAAAATGGAGTTAAATTGATTTTGAGCTTTAACTTCAGGTTCTAGTTTTTCAATGGTGTGACTCTTAGAGCTGTTATCAAGTTTCAAAACATGTATTTCTTTTTTGAGTTCTTGACTAAAGTGTTTTTGTAGTAAAATCGCATCACCAAGTTTGTTCAGTCTGGACAGCTTCTCATTATCAGACAGATTGGAAAAAGAAGTTACCTCAGGTGGAGCAGTCTGACTGGTGGATGCCTGGTGAGCTGACTCAGATTGCTGTTGTATTCTCACCAGATCTTCAGCAAATCTTTGAGTAGCTTTTTTAGCCATGAAACACTTGGCATCTTTGTACAGCTCATCATCAGATGATGTGGCACTTTCAGCCCAGTCTTTGGCTACCAGACTCTTCTCATTTTTGTTCACCTTCTCAGTCAGCTCAGCTACTTGTGCTTTCAAGGCTTTGTACTTAGTCTTGAGCTTAGAGTATTTTTCACCTCTTCCACCTTTGGCTGGCACAGCTTGAGCAGTTTCTTTGGATCTACAATCTCCAGCCATATGTCCAGTCTTGCCACACTTGTAACAAGTGACTTTGGACATATCAAATGGCTTCTTGGTCTTATCAGCTTGGCCACCTCTTCCTTTTCCTTTAAACTTGTTAAAGGATCTCCTTCTGATCCTCTCAGCCAACATAGCTACTTCATTAGCTAGTTCATCACCATCGGATTCATCACATTCAGATTCAGCACAAACAGAGTTAGGATTTGACATCACAGGAATATCATCATTAACATAAGGAATGATCTCATTACTAATTGAACTAGGGTGTTCAGTCATAGAAGCAACAAGTGCAGCAGCAGGCTGACTATAAGAATCACCCATAGCAATTAACTTTTCAGCCTCTGAACATTCTTGGTTATGAAGTAAACCAAAAAGTCCAGGGAGATCAAGATCATGATAAACAGAACTTAATTTAACAGAAGAAATATAGTTGTTCCATTTGGGTGGTAATGAATCAAGAAATTTGCTCTTTAAAACCTCATTTTTCTTATTAATTCCAACAGCAGCTAAATCATTTACCAAAGCATTAAAGCGGGTATGAGTGTCAGTCAAGGATTCATTTCTCAAGGAGAAAAATCTCTCATACCTCCTGGTCAATGTAGTAATTGTGGATTCCATGGAGGTAGAGCAACCCTCAAACATAACAGTCAATGTACCCCACATTTTCTTTGCTGTTGAACACATTTTAATTGAATGGTAAAGGTCTTTGGGCACAGCTTGGACAATGAAATTTCTAGCCTTCACATCCAAGTTTTCCAACCTTCTATCCTCATCCCCCCAATCTGCCTTATCCTTAACAATAGATTTGACTGTGGCAGGAATGGTTGGTTAACCTTCCCTGACCACAGCTTCTACCACAATGGTTTGTGTAGGAACATAAGGACCATCCGCAAGGATGTCAGGCATATTGTTATCGATGGATTCAAGGAACAAAGACATTCTACCTTTCCACCCACTGAAATCATCTTTGTCAAACATGGGTGGTCGGGTTGAAGAACCATTATCAATATAAGATGACATTATGCTTTACTATAAATGAAAATATGCAAGGATCAAGTCAAGTTAATTCTCAACCACCGCTCTGATACCAATTGATATGTCCAACGGTGTATCAATATACCAAAGTATATTGAACAGAACAGTTGTAGAGGGGGGTGAATACAACTTTCCACAATCTTTACAAACTTTTAACACAAAATGTTTTAAGATTCAGATAATGAATATCAAGCAAGTAAGTAAAGTGCAAGAATCATTAAAACAGTAAATCAGTAAAGGAATAAAAACATTCTTGAACACAGATTGTTATTTTCAAATGTAATCCTTTATTAAGAAATAATCTATACAAAGAATTACAGGGTTGTTGCGGAATAAAGATAGCCTATAGATATCTAAACAACCCTATGAAATGACAAACAACAATCAATTAGTTTCAGCTCAAGAGAATCAGCCCAAGCTGATCTCGTACAGACTAAGCTGTGTGTAAGAGCAGAGAAACTTGTGTGAAGAATGATTCTCAGGAAATGCCACACATATGCAATCCATGAATGAGGCTTTTATAGGCACAAGCGCTCCTTCATTAGGTGTCCGTTGCAGCTACGTGTTCTTCAATCAGTGGTTGATGAAGGAATAATCAATCGTGCCTTTCATGGTACTTGTGGTCCCCCACGTACTGACGCACATTCTTCATTTACCAAAAGGAGTATGGACATGCATATGTAAACAACCACCAACCTGGATCCTAGGATTCTTCCTAGTCACGTCATTTGTCCTTATCTTCAATCCAGGTTGTTATCTTCACTTGATTGTCAGACACAGATTGGGCCGTTTGTCAAGGCACCAATCTACCTAAGTGTTTCCAAGCTGACTGCTAATCCCAAGCTGTCTTCCACTAACATCTTGGTCTTCTATCTTCAATCCTCCTCTTCGACTTGGACTGAATGCTAATACATTGTTGATGCAGCTTGAATAACACTTGCTTCCATAAGATATTACAATTACACGTGTGAAGCGTGATCTGGATCAGAGACAGATCGTAAGCTGTGTCAGCTTAGTCAGACCCAGATCAGATTACAAGAACCAAAAGATTACTAAGTATTTATAGGTCAGATTTGTCATCATTAAATTTACAATTAACATTGGGACTCAACATGTTGAATGTTCAGACACTTTGGCAGCCAGATTATCGAGACTACCCTTCAACAAATCAACCCGTGTAGTGATTGGGGTCAGGTCAACTGGTGAAGGGGTAATCTTGGTGATCTCAGACATCACCCTTTGAACCAATACTTCTTCCCTCTCTGCCAAGGTATCCTTAATGATCTGACCAACTGAAGTTGCCAACTTTTGCCCAAGCTCAGTCACATTAAGAGCAGGTCGATCAACTAATTCCTTGACTTGTCTTTCAATCTCCTTCAGTTCAGTTTCAGATGATCTGATAGTTGTGCCAAGTAAACTGGAGATTGATGAGGTGACTTTTGTTTGAGTTAGGTCAAAGGCTTCCTTTAGAGAAGTGGCCAGATTGTTACAGCCAGTGACCAACTCATTGAGCTTTTGAAATACCAAGTCTTCATTCTGTGCAAACCTATTAATCCCCAGGTCCACCACTTTTTGATTGGTCAGACTGTCTTTGTTGTACATGGAGATTGACTTGGAATTTTTCTTAATTGTCTTATGAACATCCTCCAACCGTTTGATCAGGTCTTGGATATCGGTTGAGAAAGAGACAAACTGAGTGTCCAGTGACGGAGGGGGAAGTGTCACTGGACCAGCAGCAGGGACTACTGGAGTAACTGGAGGAGGCACATGAAGGGAAACCTCACCAGGTGACTGACCAGTAGTCAAAGAAGTAGAAACAGAAGGGGTTAAAGAAGAAGAGGTAGGAAAAACAAGTGGCTGAATGTACTGAGTATTCTCAGGTACATTAGCCGGCGGCGGTGGTGGCATGTGTCTATTTCTAGGCACAAAGAGTGAAGATATAAGGGATCATGGTCTTTCTTGTGGAATTCTAGTGAGCGTATCTGTTGAGGAAACTGAAATTGTTTGTTCTGGGGGCAGATAAAGAGATGAAGGGAGTTGATCTTGTACAGAAGCATCAACTATCTCTTGATCAGAAGCCGTTCCTTCATAATCCGAAAACTCTAGCTGGAACTCATCAACATCCATGCCCAGATTCATGAATGATAGAGATGGTTGATCAGATTGATCAGTCTCCTGATGACCTTCTCCAGTTTCCTGGAAGGTTTCATCAGTTGGTGGTGCAGTTGCCGTAGCAACTTCACCAGGAATAGAGGTCACTGGAGATGCCTCAGTTATAACTGCTCTATCCACAGTCATAACATCACTGGCCGTAGAGTTTGGAGCTTCAGTCTCCAGTTGTGACTGGCCGAAGACATCGTGCAAGAAATGTCAGAAATTTGGCCAGACTCAAATTGTGCAAACACGGACTCTACTCTGGGTTGGGGTAGCCCAGTATTTTCTTCACCACTCTCTCCTACAGAAAATTCGAGAGTGGTTGCTTGCGGTTCACCCATTTGACTATCTCCAGCAACCTGTTGGGAGGAAGCTGGAGGGCTGGTTGGGTTTCTACTGTCAGTGGCAAGTTCTGACTGTTTCCTAAGACGACGTGATCTGGTTGCCTTTGGAACACCCTGGAGACCCGTTGGGAGGTCTCCAGTGACAGTTGAGGGAACTGACAAGCTGGAGCTGGAAGGGTTAGACAGTTGTTCAGGCCCAACAACTGTCACTAATCCAGTAGACGAACTGATGGGTCCCTCATTATTTTGAGGCCCGCCCAGTTGCCTTTCTGACTCATCTTGTACTGGTGCATCAGTTTTAGCAAATGCCATTCGCATTCTTTCTGGAATCTCAACCTCCCCAGTTATTGATGCTAGGGAGTCAAGATTCCTTAACATTTTTGGGGCAGTGTACAAAGATAGAGTGTTATGATATTCAACACTCCCCAGAACTTCAAGGAAACAGAGGGATAAATACCTGGAGAACGGGATGCACAGTCCCCTGGTGCCCTTCAGCTTTTGAGCAAGGCCCCTGAACAGGATATCAGCAAAATCCACTCTGAGTCCGTACCACAAGCAGTAGGCCATTTCTGCTTGTGTGAAGTTTATCTGGTCTAATCCACCAGAACTCCCACCCATGCTCTCCACCAGATGGATGAAGAAGTACTTCCAAGATGGAGAGAGACCTTTCATGGTCATGGGTCCCTTTGTCTTCAACACCCCATTTTCCAAGCAATCCTTGTGTCCCATGTCAAGGAGAACTTGTCTAAAATTTTGGTTGGGGGAGATGACAACTGGAGATTCTCCTTGTCTCCAGTAGTTGAGGTGTAAAGCATTCCTCAATGTTTCTGCCGTTAATGTACACTCGACTGTTCTATTTTTAAGAGTGAAGGAGATGGATGAACAGTCGTCGGAGAGTTGTGCAGTGTACCAAAACTCACACAAGTAATCATGATATAACTTGCGTGGGTTAAGAGAGAAAGACTCGCCGATTGGAGAATCACGAAGAAAGTGTTGGATTCGTCCAATGAGAGTATCGGCAGTCTGAACCCCTTGCAAACTAGCCATCGGATTATTTGGGTTTAATTTGATGAGCGTAGTATTGCCAGGAGCACCAGGTGCCTGTTTGACACCTGGTGAGGGAACATATGGACAGTAAGGAGATTTATATCTCTTGATCTGGATGATTTAGGTGCCATTGAAAGTGAAATTGAGAATTTGTGAATTAGGGTTCTTGATTTATTGAGCAGAGAGATAAAAGAAGCAATTTTGATGATGATTGGAAGTAATGAGAGAATGTGAAAAGAAAGTAAATGGTAACCGGAGTAAATGTGGGGTATTTATAAGGGTAGTAAATCCCACTATAAATATAAAAACATTATTTTAATCCCCAAATTTTATAAAACAAAAGATATTTTGATTTATGAAAAATTTGAATTTCAAAAATATTTAATACCATCAAGTCAGCATTAAATGCTACGACGGCTGGTATTCCCACGCGCCCACTATCCTTTCACAATCCCCATAAAAGGTGCATCTTTTTACAAAAAAGTCTTTCACACGTCATACGACGGTTGCAAGTGGGAAAATACACTTGAGTACCATCACGTGTCACAAATATTGACCAAGTATTTTTCCAACGTTATGAAATCTGGTTGACTACCAGTTTTAAGATAAGACTGAACATGTACACTAGAGGATTAATCCAGTGCCAGTTTCCAACTGGAGATTTCTCCAGTTGCCATTTTCAAACAAAAAGAATTTTAGTAAGAAAACTATTTTGAGTCTTTCCCCCTAAAATGATGATCCAGAAATCGATTAGTGCCAGGATAGTATCACAAAGGCGTTCGATAGCCTGGCGAGCAAAGATTATCTGGAATTCCTCAACTGGAGAACTTCATCAGTGTCACTGACGCATTCATAACAAAATCTCCAGTTTTAAGGATTTAACATTCTCAATTCGCTGATGAGATGTTTAAAAGTTTTCTCATCAAGAGGGTTTGTAAAAACATCAGTGAGCTGTTTATCAGTGGGGATGAAATGAATTTCAATGTCTCCTTTCATAACATGATCACGAATAAATTGATACCTGATGTCAATATGCTTGGTCTTTGAGTGCATCACTGGGTTGTGAGATATAGCAATTGCACTGGTGTTGTCACAAAAGATCTCAACTGGAGGAAGTCTTCAGTTGCGTTAACTGTACGTTGCAACTGGACTTCATATATTTCTGGATAATTTCTTCAGGTCTCCAGATGCAACTGGAGACTGGCCAGTTTATCAGTAAACTGGTCCTAACAGTAAGCAACTTAATCAACTTATCAACCTATCATCTTATCAACTTATTAACTTTGATCAACTTTAATCAACGTATCAACTTATCAATGTGTCAACTTATCATCTTATCAACTTTAATCAACTTTAATCACCTTTAAGCATCCCGTTACGCTTTTAACATTGGCGGTTAGTCACTCCACCCGGGAATACTAGATCAACAACTATGCCGCAAGAAAACACTCAAGCGACCACTTATTGTATCCCGTCATGATGGTTAGTCACTCCACCCGGAAATACTAGATCAACGACTATGCCGCAAGGAGCCACTCAAGCGACCACATACGCACTAGCTTTTCAACTAGCACGGGTTAAGCTTAACACAACTTATGCTCGAGACTTCTTATCTTTATTAGCTTAGGCTACACTTTCACCCAAACTAATCAATTTTATTCATCTTTCTTTACTTAATATTAGCTTAGGCTACACTTTCACCTAAACTAATCACATACATCTTACTTTACTTTAGATTAACTTTAGGTATATTCATTACCTAGTTAATGTCACTTCTACTTCAACGTTTAAATACACTAACGTGCACAACTCATAACATTTCTTTCGTGTATCTAGTGAACTAGACATTTCATACTTAAGAGCCACATATAAGTCATCACATATCAACATTAATTCATAACAACGAAATGAATCAATAACACATATCATATTCATAGCAACATCAACGTAAGCATTATACTACACATGCATATAATTACTTCAACTTTAAACGTCATCACAACATAATTAACTACTTCAACATGCATATGTTCCCATATAACCTCCCGCATAACCCGGATAACCAAACACACATAAGATAATCTGATTAAGAGGTTAATTAAAGAAAACTACTTTTGTTGTGCCTCCAGCGTGATAAAAGTCATGTATCTTACCTGATGACGAGCACAACGATCAATAAGCAACTTTAAAGTATCTTGTTCGAGTTCCCGACTACCTATCACACACATATAATCGACATGTAACATAAACGGGACCTTAAAGAACATCTCCAAGTTCCCTAAACATCAACATAACTTATACCTAAGGTCTATGGGTCAAATGAGCACTAAAACAAGCCTAAACGACAACCAGACCTAAATATGCGCCGCATGCCCCATCCATGCGCCGCATAACACAAGTCAGAAAGTTCCAGACGCACTTTATGCACCGCATGGAATCCCCATGTGCCGCATATCGGGGTTTGACCATCAATTTCGATTTCGTTTCATCTCAAACTCCTTCCAAACTGATCCCAAACTTCCACCACGACTTACACCCATTAAATTCACATTCAATAGGTCACAATTAAGCTTTTGAAAACATCAATTGATCCTTGAATCAAATACAACAATGATTCACTCTTTAAAACACCCGAAAAACGTAAAATCGGTAACGTTTTGATCAAAAACTCAATACATCAAGTGGGTTTCCAATTAACCACCTGGAATAGGCTTTAATACATCTAATCAACATAATTCATCATTAAAGTTTGCAACTGTATGTTGTTAACCAATTCAATTAACGATTCAATTCACGAAAACGTCGTTTTTACCCGAAAACATCAAGATCAAGCAACCCCAACCCTCATGGCCGAATCTACAGGGACAAAACCTAATTGAAAAATTAATTAACAATCAATAGATGATGCTATACCTGTAGGGAAGATTAACGGATCGAAAAGCAAGCGAAATCCCTTCCGAAATCCCCCGAAATCGACTATAACTTGAAGAATTAACCTAGGGTTTTGTATGTAAGAAATTTCTAGGGTTTGGATCTGATTTCCCAGCATTATGGTCGTGCATAGGGCCCCTTATATACTGGAGAAACTTTCAAACTTTACATCTAGGCCCTCACACTTCCTTATAACTCGTTTCGGCACTTAACAGCTCGTTTAACGCATTCAGAAACACTTAACGACCCTTATATCTTATCGGAAGCACTAAATGATTTCATTATTCATTATCAACTTTAATTTCATTACTTTAAATCACGTTAATACATATCTCACGTAAATCATTTAATTCACATAAGCACATTTAAAACACATAGTGACTAACGGTCGCTAACGACAAGTTAACGGTCAACATAAAAAAGTTTAGGATGTTACAGTATAGCAATGCCAAATTTTGGTATGGAGTAACACTAACACCTTTGCTTTTGACATGAATTGATATGGTTTAAAATATTATTTTGAAGGCTAGTGAAACAAGGCCATCACTCTAATACGAATCGAAAGAATCACTATAGGGTTTGGTACCAACCAAGATTATCGTGGTTGAAATACCATCAATTTTGAATAGTTATTAGAGCTTCTAATTAAGTCGATTAAAATAATCTTCTGATTCAATCAGTCTTATCTCGTTCATGCTCCTCACCTGAGAAGCATTTCACTAACCACCTGAGGAGCAGTAACAAGTACCTCCCTTGGGGTCGGGTAGCTACAGTCACACACAGTTCATGTACACAGTAAGACAGTAGCAGCAGTAGCTACTGTTGTGACATCCATATTTTCATTCGCTACCATCATTTCAATCATTTAATTCACATAAGCACATATAAAACACATAGTGACTAACGGTCGCTAACGACAAGTTAACGGTCAACATAAAAAAGTTTAGGATGTTACAGTATAGCAATGCCAAATTTTGGTATGGAGTAACACTAACACCTTTGCTTTTGACATGAATTGATATGGTTTAAAATATTATTTTGAAGGCTAGTGAAACAAGGCCATCACTCTAATACGAATCGAAAGAATCACTATAGGGTTTGGTACCAACCAAGATTATCGTGGTTGAAATACCATCAATTTTGAATAGTTATTAGAGCTTCTAATTAAGTCGATTAAAATAATCTTCTGATTCAATCAGTCTTATCTCGTTCATGCTCCTCACCTGAGAAGCATTTCACTAACCACCTAAGGAGCACTAACAAGTACCTCCCTTAGGGTCGGGTAGCTACAGTCACACACAGTTCATGTACACAGTAAGACAGTAGCAGCAGTAGCTACTGTTGTGACATCCATGTTTTCATTCGCTACCATCATTTCAAATTTTAGCATATTGGTGACGACATCTTTTCACCCGACAAAAACTGCTAATAAATGTGTTGAAAGAAATCTTTTTTAGCTTTTTATTAACTTGGATACCTCGTTAATAATGTTATAAGAAACCTAAACATTTAAAAATCGATAATGTTGAATAACCTTTTTGTATCATTTTGTCCTTTGATAATCTATATTTTAGATAATAGCTTCTGTTTCAGTGCAACATACAGTTTAAGAACTTGTTAGATCATGGATCTAGTTTGATCAGAGGCGGCTCAAGCCACTAGGGGGCCTAAAGCATACTTTCGAATCAAGGCCTTTTCCCCATATGCAAAAAATCGATGAATTCCATAAAAAAACAACTTAATCGAGATAACAATATTACATTTTAATGATATAATTAGGCACAGGGTAACACCACCAGGCAAAAGTCAACCCGACCAAGGCATTAGCGGCGACGTCGCCGCTAATACTCTGACACCGACAGGGGGCCCGCTAATTTCTCTGCCAGATTTACCATTACAGACATGGGCCCGCAGTATTAGCGGCGACCGCTAATACTCTGACACCGACAGGGGGCCCGCTAATTTCTCTGCCAGATTTACCATTACAGACATGGGCCCGCAGTATTAGCGGCGACCGCTAATACTCTCTCTGGTGGGGTTACATTTTTTATCTGGTGGTGTTACACTCCTCGTATAATTATAACTTATTCAAGTACCACGGTAATCAATATGAGACAAAATGAAAAGTATGCATATGTTGTATAAAATTCATTTAATTAGCCTTTAAACTTTATAGTTGAAATTAGTTAGCGTGAATATCATAGAATATAAAATAAATTTTCTACCTATACTTTTTTTTTGAAAGGTAAATTTCGCTTGAAACTTCATGTCGCGATTCGACAGCGGAAGGTCTAGCATACGTTGTCTTAACCGGGTCCGCGCTAGAGAGCTCTCTCGAAGTAGAAATCCCTATTTCAAATACCCGATGGGGGGAAATCCCCTACTAATCCGCCCGAAGGCACGACGATCAATAGGGGTAAACCCTGCCCTTTCAGACTTGAACCTGGGTATACCCAAGCCAAACCCTCATAAAGGGACTTCCTATGTCCTCCCCAAGGCTTGAACACAAGACCTCATGAATAGGGGGATTGTATTTCAACCATTAAGCTAATGTTCAAGGACTTTTCTATATACTTTTTTTTTGAAAGGTGAATTTCGCTGGAAACTTCATGTCGCGATTCGACAGCGGAAGGTCTAGCATACGTTGTCTTAACCGGGTCCGCGCTAGAGAGCTCTCTCGAAGTAGAAATCCCTATTTCAAATACCCGATGGGGGGAAATCCCCTACTAATCCGCCCGAAGGCACGACGATCAATAGGGGTAAACCCTGCCCTTTCAGACTTGAACCTGGGTATACCCAAGCCAAACCCTCATAAAGGGACTTCCTATGTCCTCCCCAAGGCTTGAACACAAGACCTCATGAATAGGGGGATTGTATTTCAACCATTAAGCTAATGTTCAAGGACTTTTCTACCTATACTTAATCATGTTCATATATCATCAAATCGACTTGTTAATCAATTAGTCATTAGATCACCCAATGACTTAAATTGGACAATAACTTAAGTGATCCATTCTCAACAATTTTTTAGCACAATTATTAATGTAAGACAAATGATAACCTAGGTATATATTCTACGAGTATAAAATTTTGTAATCATTTTTTAATGAGTTCATAGAAAACACATGTATGTAAACATATAACTTGGGGCCTTTCAAACTTAAGGGCTTAAAGCCCTTGCTTCATTTGTTTTACCCTTGAGTCACTACTGAGTTTGATCTGAAAATCAAATCACTCATTAGGTACTTGAAGTAAAGCCATGAAAGTAGAGATGAAAGAATACAAGTCCACAAGTATAGAATTCATGAATGTTACTTATGAAGTTATGGCCATTTTCATAGCACTTTAAAAGGTGTCCCACTTTTGGTAGCTTTGTAACAGGGCGGGGGGGGGGGGGACCATTCCCGTATTAAAAAAAGTGCATGTGGTGTGCTCGTTTTATCTTTTATACACTCTTTAACTTTTTCACTATAATCCTATCATTGTTGTCCCCCATGTCTCAACACTAAAATTGACAAATTACCAATATGTTGATTGAAAGATCAAATCACTCATTAGGTACTTGAAGTAAAGCCATGAAAGTAGAGATGAAAGAATACAAGTCCACAAGTATAGAATTCATGAATGTTACTTATGAAGTTATGGCCATTTTCATAGCACTTTAAAAGGTGTCCCACTTTTGGTAGCTTTGTAACAGGGCGGGGGGGGGGGGGGGGGGGGGGGGGGGACCATTCCCGTATTAAAAAAAGTGCATGTGGTGTGCTCGTTTTATCTTTTATACACTCTTTAACTTTTTCACTATAATCCTATCATTGTTGTCCCCCATGTCTCAACACTAAAATTGACAAATTACCAATATGTTGATTGAAAGATCTCATAATTCAATTTCGTTATTCCTTTACTTACAGCTTAACATGACCTAGAGTATCTTGACTTTATACGAAAAAAGTATTTAATACAAAATAAAATTGTTTGTTAATTCATTACATGGAGTCATGGAGTAATTAAAAAAACCTCGGACTATAAAGTATAAACTGGTAGAAAAAGAAAGAACTTCCCTAACTTTACAATGAGCCACTGTTTAAAAGCTCGCGTCAACCCGGCCGGTTGAACCTTATTAGAGTCAACCATAAGTGGTCTTATGCCATAGACCTGTTTTCCAAAACCGACCGTGTTTTCAGTTGACCCAAGTTAACCGGACATGTTAAGAACCGGTTTTCAATTAAAAGAAAAGGTGTGAGCTCAATTAGTGGCTCTTTTAATCCCGTAAAGATGGAAATATTTAGTTTATCGTCATTTCTTGAGATACAGGTGGAATTATATACGACCGATCGATGTTAAATTATTACGTAAACATACTCAAAAATTAGTGACATTGTATTATGAGCAATGATGAATTTCACTATTTCGGTCATAGAGTTAATGATCTATTTTAGCCATGATTTGGCGTGAATAATTGAAACGAATTGATATAATCACTAATATATTGCAATTGAATCATGTTGACCCATGATTTCTTTCTAACTATTTGGGCAAAACAAACAAATTTTAAATATTTTTTTAACAGTAAATTGCATTATTATAACCTTTTGTCAAGTTACCGAAAGCCACAAATACTGGATCAGGTGAATAAGACTAATATGCCATACATTTAACTCTTTAAGTAATGTTATCGAAATGCATATATTGTGAGGAAGATAATGAAATCTTGAATGCCGAAGGTGACATGGTATGATGTGTATGCATAGTCTCCATTCATTTACTCCCTCCGTCTCATATTAATTGTCTTATTTTGACTGTTCAAATCTTTTTCTTCCGACTTTGACCGTTAATATCTTTGTTTGTGTTATATATTAGTTGATAAAAGTTATATCAATGAAAAGTACATTTAAAATCCAATCAATTCATATATGTTATATCAAGTGTTATATAACATAAACAAAAATATTTACGGTCAAAGTTGAAAGAAAAAGACTCAAAATGTCAAACTTGGACACTTAATATGGGACGGATGGAGTAAAAGTTTTGATTTTATAGATATGGAACGAAGCTACTTTTATATGAATTGAAGGTATGTCAATTAATTGTGACAAACCGAAATCAAAACCTAACATAGAGAGCAAAATAAATGCCAAATAAAAGTTAAGAAATCTTGTTTGACAATATAAAACGACTTGGCTTATATCTATTTTAATCATTCAAACATCATTTCATAATGGTCTTAGACAATGTTATTTTTAGGCTAGTTTAATGCTTTAATCTGGTTAATTCATGTAATAATTATAATAGTATTTCGGGTGTTGAATTATATAATTTTGTAACAAAAGTAGGGGCATATCATTGATAGTAATAAATGGCGTGACCAACTAACGTTTAAGATTACCTTTCCTAAGGATACCCACAACTCATTGATTTGCTTTCAATTTGTTGATCTTCGTTTATAAGAATACAATTATTAATAGTAGCCAATGACCTAGTTTATACTGATTTAAGGGAGAGACGGCTTTGTCATTTTGAAGGTTTCGGATTTAAACTCGGGCGTTGGTTTTAAATGACATTTGTAGTTAAAAAAGAACAAATTATGACGTTGGTTTTAAATGACATTTGTAGTTAAAAAAGAACAAATTATGAGCAACATATAGGCAATGATGGTTAGCACAGTTGATCAGAGACATATTTAGATTTTATCCAAGGTCTTGAGTTTTATCATCCGAGATGACAAACTTTAGAATTCTATCATCCGAATACCAATAACGGCTCATGGTCAATATTTTGTTGTCAAGGGTACGTGTAAGGTTTCATCATATTAAATGGCAAAATTTCTTTGATTTTATATCCCAACTGAATATTCGGGGGAAAAAAACATATATAAAATATGGACAATATTTTAATTAGTTAACTAGTTAGTTACAAAATTGTATTCTTTATATATACAAACATATACACATATAGTGAAAAGTTTTTAAGAAAAATAATAATAATAACCGAAGGAACCTTTACAAACTTTTTAAATCAAGTTCAACCATTGATTATTCTTTACATGATGAGTGTTTTTTTATTGTTTTTTTGAGTTATTTAGATGCAATTTAGATTTTACAATACGTGGAGACATGGATCATCATTTGTTATACAAGTATGTGATGACATGGATTTTATGATCATATGTGCATTAATAGTGCTATGAGCATATGCATGCAAGTTGATCATATATGTGCAAATATTTTGAAAAAAATTTGTTTCATGAGATAAGTGGTGATCAAATGCACATAGATAATAATATGAACTAAGCAACTATATAGTCATATGAACATGTGTAAGCAATCATATAATAAATAATTTTAATTTTAAGAAGTTCCTAAAGGTTCTGCAATTTTTGGTTCCTAATATAACACTTTCTATATATATATATATATATATATATATAATGGGGGAAGTGAAGGTGGGGTTGTCTCACACCCAACTTGGGTGAAAAACCCCTCACATCTGATTTTTTATTCCATAAAAATCATGGGGCCCAATCATTTATTAATTATACAAAAAATATTTAAAAAAGAGTATGTGAGGGGTTTTTCACCTAAGTTGATGTATGACAACCCCACACTCACTTTTCTCTTTTAACAAACTTTCTATGTAAAGGAATTCAAAAAAAGAATATTTAGTAAAATTTTTAATAAAATTCAGTCAGCTTGATGCAATGTTACTTGTAAATTTAATTACAATATATTATTTATATATATATAATATATATATATATATATATATAGGGAAAAGATAAAATGAGTCCAGCTTATTTTGAGTCCATTGATTTTCTTCCATCTCCTCAAATTCCAACCACCTCCTACCACCACCACCATCATCTCCGACCACCACCATGATTTTCCGGCGACAGCGACCACCGCCACCACGACTTACACAACTTACACATGTGTAAGTTTTACAACTTACACATGTGTAAGTTACATGGACCCTTTTTGGACTCAAATTAAGCTGGACTCAATTTATCTCACCCCTATATATATATATTATATATAAAATATTATATCAAACAATATATACAATGTATATATAATGAAGATGTATATATATTATTATATATGGTATATATATATATATATTGTTGGTAGAGCACAGAGAAAAAAAATAAAGCTATCTTGATCTTGTAATAGTCAAGTTAGTCATAACCTTAAAATTAAAAGTCAAACTTTAACTATTTAAACAAGGTAACTATTTAATGTTTAGTAAATACTATCTATAATTTGTCTAAACTCTCACATGGCTTTCTAAATTGCAGCTTTTTTGTTTATTATAACTCACTAAGATTGTAACTTAATAATCCAAATTATATTTACGAAACACGTCTATTAAGAATTGTGAATTGTGTCATTTAATTAATGTTAAATACATATATTAATTTCAAATCAACAGATTCATTTAGCAATTCTTTATAAGATTATACTTAATTTATATAAGATTATTATATCTGAAACATTACATGCATAAATGATATCATTATTATTATTATTAATTATTACTTTATATATATTAAGAATAGTAAACTATTACATTTATATATATAGTGATTTTCTTATGTTGTTATATATAGTGCAATTTAAGAATTACCTTGACGTCGCTAACTAGGTAGTTTCGGCAATCGATCAAGGTTAAAAGAAACGGAACATAGTTCCATGTTACTGGCATTTGTACATAAAGTCTATTTTAAAGGAAATGCATATCTCGACATTTACTGCCTTATTGAGCATTTATACATAAAGTCTATTTTAAAGCAATAATGATGTAGTTTGAAATAAAAACATCCTAGGCGGGGGTTCGAGACTTGCCAGGAGCATTTCTCGGCCCCTATTAAAACCCAGGCCAGTTTACTGGATGTTGTGGGTTGCCTAGGTGCGAGTACTCGCGTGGGCTTTTCCATGGCAGCCAACTCAGTTTGGATGTAGCGGGATCCGGTTTAGACAACCGACTACCCAATGCTGAGTTGGTTCTCACCATGTTATGGTGGGAAGTGCTTCGGCATTATTGTAATGTGCACCTGTCAAAAAAAAATACATGAAATATAAGTTCAAATAAAAGTCACTAAGGGCACGTTTGGTAGGGAGAAATACAGAGAAATGAAATAGAAGAAAATGAAATTGACTGAGAAATTAAGTGATTTTCTTTGTTTGGTAATAACAGAGAAATTGACATGAGAAATAAGCGGAAATGATTTCTTGTGTTTGGTAAAGACAGTCAAAGAAATGAAAATGAAATTTTATTATAAAGATTTTATTTATTTTAAATTTATTAAATATTAAATCTGATATCTTTTTAATTGATTTAAGTAATATGTATTTGATAACATATCTAATCCTAATAAAATAAAGAATACTAGTCAATTTGACAAATTTCTTCCATCTCGATCGTCACCCTCCCCGCCCCCTAACCAGATTCCGGCCATCTCCTATTTCATTTCTTTTCGAAAAGTATCTCCTCTTTCATTTGGTGGCTCCTTCTTTCTTTCTTATTTGTTCACAATAAATAATATGAATAACTCAAATACAACCCCAATATCATAAACATCTTTTTTGGCAAACCAGATTTAAAAGCTCATCTTGGTAGATTACAAGAACTCAAGCAATACTGGTGATTACCTTATACATATGTATATAGTATAGGGGTGAGTTATTTTAAGAACCCACAAATAAAAAAGAACTCAAGAACCATTCTGGACCACACATTCTTTTCTTTCTTTAAAATTCACTCAAAAACCTGCCCATGGGTAAGTACAACCTGCCCATGGGTAAGTACAACCTGCCCATGGGTAAGTACAACCTACACATGGGTAAGTACAACCTCCCATGGGTAAGTACAACCTGCCCATGGGTAAGTACAACCTGCCCATGGGTAAGTACAACCTGCCCATGGGTAAGTACAACCTGCCCATGGGTAAGTACAACCTGCCCATGGGTAAGTACAACCTGCCCATGGGTAAGTACAACCTGCCCATGGGTAAGTACAACCTGCCCATGGGTAAGTACAACCTGCCCATGGGTAAGTACAACCTGCCCATGGGTAAGTACAACCTGCCCATGGGTAAGTACAACCTGCCCATGGGTAAGTACAACCTGCCCATGGGTAAGTACAACCTGCCCATGGGTAAGTACAACCTGCCCATGGGTAAGTACAACCTGCCCATGGGTAAGTACAACCTGCCCATGGGTAAGTACAACCTGCCCATGGGTAAGTACAACCTGCCCATGGGTAAGTACAACCTGCCCATGGGTAAGTACAACCTGCCCATGGGTAAGTACAACCTGCCCATGGGTAAGTACAACCTGCCCATGGGTAAGTACAACCTGCCCATGGGTAAGTACAACCTGCCCATGGGTAAGTACAACCTGCCCATGGGTAAGTACAACCTGCCCATGGGTAAGTACAACCTGCCCATGGGTAAGTACAACCTGCCCATGGGTAAGTACAACCTGCCCATGGGTAAGTACAACCTGCCCATGGGTAAGTACAACCTGCCCATGGGTAAGTACAACCTGCCCATGGGTAAGTACAACCTACACATGGGTAAGTACAACCTGCATGGTGAGTTAGTATAACCTGCCCATGGGTAAGTACAACCTGCCCATGGGTAAGTACAACCTGCCCATGGGTAAGTACAACCTGCCCATGGGTAAGTACAACCTGCCCATGGGTAAGTACAACCTGCCCATGGGTAAGTACAACCTGCCCATGGGTAAGTACAACCTGCCCATGGGTAAGTACAACCTGCCCATGGGTAAGTACAACCTGCCCATGGGTAAGTACAACCTGCCCATGGGTAAGTACAACCTGCCCATGGGTAAGTACAACCTGCCCATGGGTAAGTACAACCTGCCCATGGGTAAGTACAACCTGCCCATGGGTAAGTACAACCTGCCCATGGGTAAGTACAACCTGCCCATGGGTAAGTACAATCCTGCCCATGGGTAAGTACAACCTGCCCATGGGTAAGTACAACCTGCCCATGGGTAAGTACAACCTGCCCATGGGTAAGTACAACCTGCCCATGGGTAAGTACAACCTGCCCATGGGTAAGTACAATCCTGCCCATGGGTAAGTACAACCTGCCCATGGGTAAGTACAACCTGCCCATGGGTAAGTACAACCTGCCCATGGGTAAGTACAACCTGCCCATGGGTAAGTACAACCTGCCCATGGGTAAGTACAACCTGCCCATGGGTAAGTACAACCTGCCCATGGGTAAGTACAACCTGCCCATGGGTAAGTACAACCTGCCCATGGGTAAGTACAACCTGCCCATGGGTAAGTACAACCTGCCCATGGGTAAGTACAACCTGCCCATGGGTAAGTACAACCTGCCCATGGGTAAGTACAACCTGCCCATGGGTAAGTACAACCTGCCCATGGGTAAGTACAACCTGCCCATGGGTAAGTACAACCTGCCCATGGGTAAGTACAACCTGCCCATGGGTAAGTACAACCTGCCCATGGGTAAGTACAACCTGCCCATGGGTAAGTACAACCTGCCCATGGGTAAGTACAACCTACACATGGGTGAATTTTATTATTTAATTGAAGAGAGAGAAAGAGAGAAAGAATGTGTGGTCCAGAATGGTTCTTGAGTTCTTTTTTATTTGTGGGTTCTTAAATAACCCTTCCTCTATATATATATATATATATATGTATATATACACACACACACACAAATTAAAGATCAAATTTGAAGATTAAAACAGACCAAATCATTAACGCATAACACCAAGCAGAAATCGATGCGAGAAAGAATCAAAACTCTGTTTTGGGATTAAGGAGGTATATAACGACGAGATAAATTATGGACGAACACCATCTCAGTGAAGAAATAGTTGTTGAAGATAATGGATGGAGGAGATTAAGTATCACTAGAGTGCTAGGGCTTAGAACTATTTCAATTTTAGGGATGAATGTGCTCTGCACGTGTTATGTTAATATATACCCCTTTTATATTTGGCCTAACCTATTTCTCAGCTATGGACACGGAGAGTTGTGGGGAAATTTTCTTTAACAAATCCCATTTCCTCTCAAAATGTAAAGAAATCAAAATATGAAGGATACTATTTCCCGAGAGATCTATTTCTCCGTGTTTTAAGTTTCTTTTCTCTACCAAACAAGGAAATCATTTCATTTCCATTTCTTTGGGTCCATTTCACCCTACCAAGCACACCCTAACTGATTTGTGGGCTGATTTTCGACATTGTTTGGCTAGAAGTCGAGCAAATGCGTGTACTATAATACTCATGGCATAATCAATTTTCAGAATGTCTTTGTAGATAGCCCATTAGTGCAAACTACATTTACTATTACAAATCGCTGATTTTAAAATTTCTAACGCACGGGTAAATAACTTTATATACAACAATAACTAAAATACATATAAGTATTTTTTTAAACGGCAAAAATAAAAAATCAACTCGGAAATCTCAAACAAAACCTGCCAACCCGTCAACCTGAATCCAACACAACCACCAAAAAATCGGGTAGGCCAGTTAAATGGGTTGTTGGTTTGATTTCATGTTACATGGGTTGGTAGGTTGACGCGTTAAATGGGTTGGTGGGTTGATCTCAGATCATATTGGTTGGTGGGTTGATCTCAGTCATAGGCTGGTGGGTTGATTTCAAGTCAAATAGGTTGTGAGTTGTCGGATCAAATGAGTTGATGGGTCGACCTAATAAAAAGCATTATATAAATTTCATATTTTCGGTTGACGGGTTAAGCTATTAACCCAAAAGATCAACTCGATCCAGACCCAAAAAACAAAAATTAAAAACAAAAATTAAAATTATAAAAATAAAATTTTTTTTTTTTACCCCTCCTGTAATGATGTTCAAGTTCCGCCGCTGGTGGGTTGATTTCAAGTCAAATAGGTTGTGAGTTGTCGGATCAAATGAGTTGATGGGTCGACCTAATAAAAAGATTATATAAATTTCATATTTTCGGGTTGACGGGTTAACTATTTTCCCAAAAGTCAACTCGATCCAGACCCAAAAAAAAAAAATCAAATTGACGGGTTACCGGGTCGAGATTTTACAACCCTAACCCAGTTTTCCGGGTCAGTTTCAAGTCGAATTTCGGGTAAGGTCAAGTATTGACAAACTTAATATATATCAAACCAACTATATATATGTTATATCAATAAATGTACAAATTTAAGACTTTATTTTAACATATTCTTATTTCATATAAAACTTTATATTTGAGTAAAAGGCTTTTAAGTTTACTTAGTAACCTGGTCACCGACCGGGTATTAATCTAGTTATATTTTGTTTATAGTGTTGTTCTTTTACCAACTCCATATGAGTTTAGTTGTTAAAGCCAAAACACAAATGACGCCACCTCAACCACCAAGAAGTGAGTGTTACTTCGTAGAATCGTAGATCTCATTTTGAATTTTCAACTTCATTTTAAATCCTTACATTTTTGTGTTTGGTTATTTTTCTACACTTTTTGTTTTTTCTTTTAGATAGATAAGCAATAGAAAAATATTATTCAAAAACTAGTTATTCACTTATTTTACAAAGAATAAACGTTTTCTCATAGACTAGATGAATACCCGTGCTATGCGGCGGTGATGGTGGTAGCGACGGCGAGATGATGGCGGTGACGGGTAGAGGTGGTGGCGTCTGGTTGCAACGGAGAGTAGTGTAGGTTTTAAATGTAAAATGGGTAGTGTAGTTATTTTTAAGAGTTAAAGAGTATATATTAAATAATTTCATTAAGGATATATTGGGAATTCGATATAATTATGAATAACGTTAGTTATATTATTAAGGGCTTTTTTGGTATTTTAAATGTTAAAAAGTTAAAAGGTAAAAATAAAGTTTATTTTATATACTAGTAAAAATAGATAGATTTGCTTTTATTTTATTTTTGTCAAACAAAAAACTTATAAAAAACAATCTCAAACGTCCTAATGTTAGTCGGGGCAGTTTCTAATTTCTATCTAGTGTTAACAATTAGATGGTGGGACTTTAGCCGATTATCTTTATGGATCTATGTTAATCTTTATTCTTATAAAAAAATTGGTGTTACCCTCACAAAAATTTATAGTGCAATGTTGTGTTTTTCACTTCAGAGGTAATGGTAACTCGTATTAATAGGTCTTTTTTTTATTTTTTTTAATTAATAAAAAAAATAAAATCATTGAAATTTCATTTAGCTTCTACATCAATTTTCCGGCTAAACACCATCTTCTTTTTTTCTTGGGCTAATTGTTTGGAAAGTGTTCTAACTTTGACACTTTTGTTTTTGTGGGGCTCCAACAAAAAAAAGTTCTATTCAAGGGAATGAAACCGGCTAAAATTTCTTTTGTGGGGTTCGTGACTGTTTTTTGCTGATGTGTCAAGTAACTATCCGGTTTATCCTTATTTTTAAGTACATCATGCCCTATTTACCTTTCCATGTGGATTTTATTTAAGATATATATCCCAATATAAAAACAAAACCCAGTAAATCCATCAAAATTCATCCACACAAATCATTATCCACAACAAATTAATCTATGAACTTCTTTCTTCGATTTCTTCATAGTTTGGTGTCAAATCGATTGGAAAATCACGAGGTTTTAATCGCGAGATCATTCTAAACATAGTGATACTCTTTGTTTTCCGATCGGTCAACTTTTGATGTCAGTTAAGATTCCGGCGAACAGTTGAGTTTTCCGGCGAGCTTTAAATCCAAAAACCGTTGCTTAGGATTTGTGCAGGATCGATTTTTTAGTCGATTGGTGGTAGTTTCAAGCTTTAACTCGAAGGAACAACAAAGTTATCGAAAGTTTAATTTTTCCGGCGAGTTTAAGAATTTTCCGGCGAGTCTCAATCGGATTAATTTTCAGTCAGGGTTTGTTCGCGGTGTAATTGTGATTGTTTTGGTGTAAGTGTGGTGTTCTAATTCAAAGGAACGAAGGTTTTATCGGCGTTTGAAGTTTTCCGGCGATCTTCTTCTTCATTTTACCAGTTTCCGGCCGCCGTGGTAACTGTTCATCATCGTTTCTGAATACCTCATTTGCAGAAGTCCTTAAATCTTCCATTTGCCGAAGTCACAAATTATTCGTTCACCGAAGTCATCAAAACTCGTATTCTCTGGTTCACCGCTTCTCTGTGGTTATTTGTTGAGCTTTGCTTGTTCGTATTTTTTTTGAAAAGATAAAATCTGGAAGTGAATTTGTTTTGGTCATTGAATGTCTGTGTGAGAAAAGTGTTTGAGAATTTTGAGTGTAAAAGAAAGAGAGAGATAAAGAGTGAATATTTTTTTTGAGAGTGTGTCGAGAATTACATGAAAAGGGTGAGATAACGTGTAAAAATTTGAGCTGACAAAAGTCAAGTTGCTTGCGTGTGTCAAACGTGGCAAGTGAATGAGTTCTTTTTTTTTATAAAAAAATGAGTTTCAAAAATATTTTTAACCGGCTACCTGTATCGAACCCCACAAAAGAAATTTTAGCCGGTTTCATTCCCTTGAATAGAACTTTTTTTTGTTGGAGCCCCACAAAAACAAAAGTGTCAAAGTTGGAGCACTTTCCAAGCAATTAGCTCTTTTTTCTTTTACTATTTTTTTTAATTTGTCACACTTCAACATTTTTTATTTTTTTTTGTCTAAATTTCATATTTTCCGTTGAACACCGGTAAAAGATTTATGTAAAAAACCATTTTAGTTGAAGAAACCATGAAAACTATTAAACTTTTACTCGTATTTGATAATTTAATCTTATCTTAATCTTAATATATACTAAAAGACAACTGAATTAACTTCAATTGACCAATCACGGTCTTTAATTTCTCAAAATTAATTAAAACAACACATGTCTAAATTAATTTACACTTTTTGGTTTTATGTCACCAATTTACACTTTAACCCAATTTAAAAATAATTAATTTACACTTTTTGGTTTTCCATCACAAATTTACACTTCAACCCAATTTAAAAATAATTAGTAACTGTAATCAGACTATAATTAGGATAATCATTGTTGCTATTAGTAACTGAAATCAAACTATAGTTAGGATACAAATTCTTCTTATATAAACCGAACCCTACAAATAAAATCACACCACACGAAATTATTGAAAATCCACGAACCAACTGCTACTTTTATTATTCTTCGGAACCATGACTAACGAAAATAAAATTACTTTTTTACAAAACATCAATGAGAACTCGGTCAATTGTGTAATCAAGGTTAAGATATTGTTTCTATGGAAGAGTTTGTATAAAAAACCATGCTACACCATCCAGCCTGATATGATTTAGCATTCAGTATTTACATTTGAAAATTTCAATTTTTATAAGTATATTTTTACATTTTAACGTATAAGTATTTTTTTTTGTTCCATATACTAGTTCTTATATTGATAATGTTATAAAACTCGTGTATTTGACACAGATCTAAAATCTAGTATGTTAATATGTGAATGGCTAGGAGTGACTGTATGGACTTCGGAGTGAATTGTGTTCCTGATGGGCTCAAGAAAGAATGATGCGGGGAGAGAGTGTGGTTAGTATATGGTTCTTTTGCACATAGGAAGGAGTAGGATCCATGGGCTTAAATGCTGAATCCCAAGCAGAGAAAGTGGTGATTTTGGCTCATACTTGGCCACTTGGGCCTCTTTGTTTGAGAAACCAAATTAAATACTACGGAATATCTGGGTTGTAGTCAGTGTTTGTATCAACGTCTCATAACTATAACGTAGTCAATTAATTAATATATATAACAATTCCCGTGGCGCGTGTCTACAGTAGCCGCGCGTAGCTACAGTAAATTGATGAGTCATGTTGACGTCAGCAATTCAGTATTTTTTTTTAAATACATAATAACATATATAGTTAGTTTGCGAGTAAGAAAACAAAGTAGGCATTTGGTGGGGTGGTCCGCGCGCGCCTTTCTGTGTGAGAGGTCGGGGGTTCGAAACCCGCCTCTCCTTTTTTTTCTTTTTTTTTTCTTTTCTACTTTACACTTTGCCCCCTCATAAGTTTTCTTTTTCCCCCTCCACTTTGTTTTCTTGCTTCCTGACCCCTCCTGTTTTCTATTGTGTTTTTGTTTTTGTATTTTGTAATTAACTTTTGTAATATTTTGTTAAAATTTCGTATTTTGTTATATATATATATATTTTTTTTCATTCTTTTTTTTTTTACTTTTTTAATATTTTGTTTTTAACATCTTTGTTTTCCTTTTAGTTTTTTTCCTTACTTTGCTTCTTGGGTTATATATTTTGTAACTTTTTGTTTTTTAATAACTTTTTTAAAATTGTTATTTTTGGGTTTCTTTTTTATACTTTTCCTTTTTTAAATTTTTATTTTTTTTATTTATTTTGGCATTTGTTTTACAGATTTTTTTAGCCTTTACTTTCGAACTAAACAACAACATGTCGTTGTTTTTATGGTAATACCCTTTTAAATCAAATACCTCGAGAAAAATAAATACTTTACTTTTACAAAGTTGTAAGTATAATTTACTTCTAAGCGTCCAAACTTTTGGGTAATGCTATATGTATGTTCGCATGATGCGCCGGCAACCCGGGGCACCGCCCGGGGTTAAATTCTTGTATAATAACAATTCAGCTGGCGCGTGTGAACAGTGCTCCGCGCGTGTCTACAGTACCGCTGACGTCAGCTATTTTGTCTTTTTCTGTTTTTTATTTTTATTTTTATTTTACGATAGTATACTTTTAAAGTTTCGTATTTTTACCACTTAACTTTTTGGTTTTTTGACTTTGGTCCAAAATTTTTATAGAAACTTAAATGTAATTTACTTTTACAAAGTTGTAAATATAATTTACTTCTACAAAAGTTTTAAATTTTTATCAATTAATTTTTGGGTTTTAACTTTAATCATTAAATCTTTATTTTTTACTTTCTATCACTTATTATAATTTTTTTACCACTTATCTTTTGGGTTTTTTAACTTTAGTATAACTTTTTGTATACAAGTATACTTTAGTTTAACTTATTTTTACCACTTAACTTTTAGGTTTTTTAACTTTAGTATAACTTTTTGTATACAAACTTAAGTGTAGTTTTTTTACCATCAAACTCTTGGTTTTAGCCACCTATTCTTTTAGTTTCTACACCTATTCTTTTAGTTTCTACCCCTTATAATAAACTTTTAGTTTCCAGACTTTTAGGTAATGTTGTATGTATATATGTTTGCATGACGCAGCGTCGATCCCGGACAACGACCGGGGTAAAAAAACTAGTTAGTAATATTTATCATTTTTTTCTCTTTAATTAACATAAATTGTGAGAAGGTATTCAAACATGATTAAGTTTTAAAATTTTATATAAGAAAAATGTTAAATATACAAACAAATTACAAATACAAATATACAAACCGATTTGTGAAGTGACATGGACTAATTAAAATACAGTTTTTGTTTTCTCTTTCATGTCCCCTCTTCTTATATTTTATTGGTAACATATGGATTTGAAACTTTTTATATATAATTTGTTTGTAACTCTAGTACTTTCTTTATGTATTTACATAAAGAATTACATACCAAAAACTTTTTTTTCTTTTTGTGTCATTGTGTGTGTGGGTAAAGTGGAAATGTCTCTCAACCCTTGTCATAAAACAGACTTTATACCATTGAGCTATTTGTTCGTTGGTGATATATTTTAATACATACGTGTCTTACCGTTTTGTACAATATGTTATTCCAATTATATTATATAATAATATATCAATAGTTTTGCTATCAATTATATCACTTAATTTCCAATCAATTTCCAATAAAAAGAGTACTTAATTACTTATGATGCCCAAAGTGAGCATGATCTCATGGATTACATGTTGTTTACAAGGTTGATGTCATAAAATAACTATTGCTACCCTTTTTCTTTATTTTAATAAAATAGGTAATATTCTTTTATCTATACTATCTTATAAAGATTACACTACCTTTGTTAAAAATATACATTTTTGAAATAAGAAAATTTACCAATATATTCTTAATGATTAAATTACACTATCAGTTCTTTATCTTCTAAATATCTTCACTAACTCTTTACATCAATTATTTTTACATCAATTATTTACACCGCTCGACGCGGCCACTACCAGTCTACCACCAACATCAGTCACCACTACTACTCGCCGCCATCACCACCAGTCGTGGCCGCAACTGCCCTCGCATTACGCGGATGCCGTTCTAGTAATATATCGATAAGAATAATTTTTGTGTTAATATGAACCATCTATTATATTTTATGGGGTAAAATTTAGGTTTAACAATACAGTAACACGTGGCATGCACACATTACATGTATTTGAACAATTTTGAAAAACTAATGGCACAAAATTTCTATGTTTACAACTTAAAATGGTACATGTCATAGTTTATGACTTTATGTAAGTCCAAAACTATACCAAATAATTGTTTTATAATATTTGATGTTAAGAATGTTATACTTGTGGAGTAAATCTGATAACTCTTCGGATTATTCCTTTCCGAACAACACTTCAGATCAAGGCAGATATAGTGCTGAAATAATTTCCCAAATGTCGAAGACTGAAAAGAAGATTGAAAATTAACTTGTTCAATGGCGGAGTTTAGAACTGATCGAAATTTAAATAGCTAAGGATTTGAATCACCATTAGTGGAAGAGATGGCAATGATCTATATTAAGCTATTCGACATATTACCTTGTCTATGATTCGTGTCTACCTTTGCGTCTAAAGTTGGATGGAACTTCTCAAGATTGCCGAGGGCATTCGATACATTAATACATCCCAAAAAATCTTGACAAATCAGTTTTATGAGTTTATTAAGATCGGTGAGAATTTTCAAAATGCTCTCACCAATATTTGTACAATGGCTTTTTTTCACCCATTTTGAAGTTTTAGCAGTTAAGGCCCCGAAAAGATTCTAATTATGAAACTTAGATGATATATTCACAACAAACATTTTCCATCTACAACAACTTTTATGGACATGACTATTATACCCTTTTTATACTTTACATTTTCTACCTTTTATTTTGTACTTTTTCTCTAACCAAATAATTACCCAACTCTTTAGTTTCTTCTTTCTTTTTATCAACCCTAATTATTCAGTACTACTAATTTTGCTTCCATTGTTGTCATGCTCCACATCAATTCTATCATCTAAAAGCCAACCACAATCTCAATCGGATCAACTATGGAATCACAGGTACTTGATTAAACTAATAGAAAAATCCCTAAATTAAATGTATAGTATTACCATTCAAATAAAGTCTATAAGATTTTTATAACAATAATGCATTTGTTTTAGTTTGTATAATCGTTTGTGGATTCTAAAGGGAAATATCACATGCTTAAAACTTAAGGGAAATATCATGCTTAAAACTCCCTTTTAAGCCCAGATGTAGGTTTTAAATTTTTAATTGGTTATCATGTTTAAAACTCTTTTTATATGATGTTTGGGTATCGTTATTTAGTTTATGATTTGGATCCATATATCTTTGGTTTATTATCATAACTGGGTTCATGTGGCCACTGTATTAGAAATTTATGGTGTATATGTGAATGAGATCAATCTTTTTCTATGTTTAATAGTTGTTATATATCATAAAATAACAATCTAAAAACTGCAAATGGGGCATTCTCATGTTATAATTCCAATCGACAGATTAGCTCAATTGATACAGAAAGTTTCAATGATTAGTAACTTTGTCAACGAATCTGATACATTTTTTGAGCCGGCGATTAAACGACCAAAAGGAAGACCGCCAAAAGCAAAAAAGAAAAGAGGAAAAACGTCTACAACAAGGGATCCTTCGAGATTTGAGTATGTAGAATCGCCACAAGCACACAATTCTTCAAGTTCTACTTCAATGTTCCAAAGACACAATGAAGTTACCGAGGAGTTTGGTTACGGGCATCATGGAAACTTGATGGATTCAAGTGTATCTTCAGATTTCTCTTTTAATTTTACGTCGTTAGAGTAATATGACTATGAGGTAATTAACTGATGAAACATTGTGCACCCATTATATCATTCTTTTTAGAGCTAACAAAAAGTTCTTATGTGCAGGATCAGAAGGTTTACATGGAACAATTAGAAGTACAACCAGAAAATCTTTGGTATTTTTTGATATGGTATTTAGTTTTTGAAAGGAAATTTTCTTTTCATGATTTATTTGTTTGTTATCTAGTTAAATGGGATGTTCCATTCATAACTACTGTTTCTAATGCACTTTGTTGAATTATCGAAGTTAAAAGTCTTTATTTTTGGGTTATGAATTGCATCTCATAAGATATAATATTACGTCATGTTTATTATATCGGGTCATGTTATACTATAGAATCATGCTAGAAGTCAGAAGCATGCTACTGTATGTGAGAAGAAAGGAAAATTACATATATTCTTGGTTGTTGTAAAAAGGTACAAAATAAAAGGATAGAAAATGTAAAATATGAAAAGGGTATAATAGTCATGTCCAGAAAAGTTGTTGTAGATGGAAAATATGTGTTGTGAATATATCATCTTCCATTTCTAAAATTATTGTATATTTGACATCTGGAGCCTATTAGATGATATATAATTAATATAATTATTTGCTGTTAAAAGAAAATATAATGGTAACAAGAAAATCCAATTCTTCCGAAGTGTTTGCCTAAAAGTAGAGAGCAGAGTTTATGTATTTAAATTGCTTGAAATTTTGCAATTATTATACTTGTACATTAATTCCGATTGAACTCTTCAAAATATTATTGTTAGCTAGGTGATCCCTGCATAACATCTTTTTGCCATACATATCAATATATGCATTATATGATTGTACTGTACAACTGTATAATGCATACAGTGTTGTGTATGACTAAAAAATGTTGTGTAGAGATCATTTCCCTAGTTTGTCAGTAATTTCAAGATTAAATTAGATTATTATTCATAGTTTATTGATAGGTTGTTAAAATATTTATATTGTAAAACTAAAATAATTGTATGTTATATTTTATAACGTTTCAATTATAAATTTTCACTTTCAAGATTTAAACTTTCATTTTATGAGTAAAATCTGAATGTCGCATCATTTAAACCATGGAAGATGAGATGATCTTGATATATTAAATCAAAAAGTTCCAAACACATTTGGTCTTTTATGTGTATAGTTGAATAAGGAACCACTTAATTTCCAAGGTAAGAAAACGCTATTTTAATTGAATGGAGAAAAAAGGGAGGCCCCGACAACAATTTGGAGGAAATATCACTTTCTTTTGACCATTTTTTATCAATTAGTACGCATCATTGGACCTTAAGTTTAATACCTTAAAATACTTTCTACAATGCGGTTCCGCTGTTCCCATTGGCATGTTACAAAAGGCTTTTTAATAAAAGCCAAAAAGGAAAGAATGAAGATCATCATGATGTCAAACGAATTACTTACTATACTCTACAATCTCTACACGAATATTCATGTTGTGTAAAGAACTTTGAACTTTTAAATCTCGGTTATTGGATACACCCGAATATATGTGCCAACTATATAAGTTGTCATGTCCAATGTCACATTGTCAATTTACATATTTCTATTGGCTGGGTGCATCCAATAACAGATATTAAAAAAGTTCATTACATACATACAATGAACATCTGAGTAGTTCGTTACACAACATAAACATATAATTTATTACATTTCGAAACCATAAACCCTTATTTTATAGTGAAGTAGCGTAGCAAGAAGCGTAAATCCTTGATTCGGTTGCTTCCCCTTCGAGCTTCCTTTTCTCCGTGATGCTGTCTATTTCCTTAAAAATAAAATAGAATCGATGTGCGTTGATTTTGGTATAACAAGTCAAGTTCGATCCACACTCCTGTAAAATATCGAAGGTCTCTACTTTTGAATAAGAGTACTAGACTTTAGACCCGTGTTTAATACACGGGGCTTACGACATTATCAATATTTGATATCAATTTAAAGGGTAATGGAGGGAACCCTAGCCCCAGTACCACAATTGGATACCCATCGACTCACCCCGTATGAGCCATATGATGCCGGTAAAATACCTCCATCCTAATCCCCACATGATCTGGGCACCCCGAAAGATCGAACCCGCGTATTTAAACTTCACATGTGGGTCTAGGCTTCATTGGTAACGGGTACCTTAAAGGAATTATTTTTTGTGCCAAGCGGGGATCGAACCTGAGACCTTAAGGTCATCAAGTGTTTTCCTTACCATCAGGCTAACTCCTTGTCGGGAAGGATGAATCGCTCCCGAAAAGGAATCTATTGATTCTCTCCCAATTGGTTGGACCGTAGGTGCGATGATTTACTTCACGGGTGAGGTCTCTGGTTCAAGTCCAGTTGCGGTTTAAATTTAGTTTAACTATTTTTATTAATAAAAAGTTAACTTTGATTTAATTTATATTCAAATATAACCAATTCAAGTTGTTTACTGTAACAATTGTCTTTTAATATATTAAAAGAAAAGATCTCTTTATCTTATACTTCGTGGTAGATGGATTTGATAATTATTGAGGTATGTGTTTTTCTACGTCTCTCCCTACATGGGCGTACGTAACTTCACTACTTATTTTGTGCCAAAATCGATTTAAGAGTAATCTGTAGCTCTTTATTTATAACTGATAACATCTATTCGATGATGGTGGAGATTCCTTTAAGTTGATTCTTTAATTTGAATCAAGTTGGGAAAATCTTGATCATTGAATGAAAATAAAGGACCATGATTCAAAGATTATATTTGAATCTTGGCCATTGAATTTCATCTAAGGGCCAAGATACTCTTAATTTGACCCCTCAAGTTATTGAGGGGATCTCCACCCATTTGATGATGTCATTGAAGTATATAACTGCCAGTAAAGTTTAAAAAGATTATATTAGATTTAAGCCCGTGTATAATACACGTAATTTACGACATTATCAATATTATATGTTAATTTAAAATTTAATTTACTACTTTTAGTAATAAAAAACTGATCTATATATTAAAACTTTAAGTTTGACATTTAAATAATTTTAAAAATATGTCTATCCAAGTTGTTTATTATGACATGCTTAGCAGTATTTGAATATTACAAAATTATAATATGTCCATCAAAGTTGTAGATTGTGACATACTTAGCGATATTTGAATATTAAAAAATCATAATAGGTCACTATCATTTTATTTGTTATTGTTACACATGATGTATTACATTCTTATTTTACACTATTAGAATAATATCTTATTTTATAATGAAAATATCTAAATATTTCAATTAGAATATGACAATATTATATGTGTTTCTTATAAATATATATTTTTTTATATATTTTTATATATTTTTTATGTTTGATTTTTCTTATAGTATCATGACAATTACTTTAAAATCTTAATATATTTACATTAAACTTTATTTATTTTAAGTAATTAATTTTATATTTATATGATAGAACGTATTTAAATATATATTAGATATTATTCTATTGGATATATATTAGCTATTATTTCTATTTATTATATTGAAATTATTTGATAAAAAGTGTAAAATTGTGATGAAAAACAAAAATGTGTAAATTAAAGTGAAAATTAAAAATAAAAGTCAATTTTAGAAAATCTGTGATTCATTGATAAATTATTAGAGCAACAATCTTTTAATATATTAAAAAATATAGCTACGGGCATTCATTATGTGTTAGGGGTAACTGACTTAAGATTGCTTGAACATTTGCATATTTAATAATGTATTATTTCGTATATAGGATAATAACTTAAACTAAATTTTTTTTTTTAACTTGAAGTAAGTTTTAAAAAGTTAAATATGTACAATAAATGTGATTTGAGAGAAAACTGAACCAAAAGATGATAGTTATTACTTGCGCATATATCGAACAATAGACTATTAAATCATGAACCTCATTATTGCAAAAGATCATCCAACTAAGCCATTTTATTATTTGTTTACAAATACGGGAACAACAAATATAAATTGATACTCGGTGGAGGATGGCAACACTCTTCCCAACCCCTTACGAGTTCCGCCTCTGTCTCCCTACTAGGCCACAGGGTAGAGACGAGTGACCATGTCGCTATGAACGTTTCCGCATCGTGGCACCAATCAACGTGCACGTGATCTAATAGTACTATTGAGTTCAACTTGAACCTGTTTATCTGTTATACTATTGAGTCCGTATATATCATATATATGTATATGTATCTTCGTTATATTCAGATGTATGCATATATGTATGTCTTTTTTGTGATTTAAATGTTTCATTTTTTAAAAAAATAATGTAACAAACTATGGATCATATAATTAATAATCTAATGGTTAATCTGATATCTTAATATCATGATTTTGTATTTACATTTTTGGATTTTCCAACTATTTAGATGCAAATCATGTTGAGTAGTTTCTAGCTACCTTGTTAAACACGATGGCAAATGAAGGTTCTATAGTGACCACATATCGCAATCATTTTTATACGCATCTGTTGAATGGAACACGTTCTCCACCATCGATCTAAAGGCGAGGACCCATTTAGATCAAGGTAGTCAACCTCTACTGTTGAGTAGACGTTCAAAGAAAAACCTAAAAGCTGCAGTCGGTCAAAAACATCGACACTTTTTTTTTTTAGAACGACAAGCATCAACACTTTTAATAGGCTTAAATCGGTAAATCGGTTCCTTACACCCTAACTTATGGGACAAATTGGCAATTTATCTTGGCAAGTACAATCGCCACTATGCAGCCGATAGAAATGAACGTTGGTAAGTGTTGGGTAAATATGAGACCACCTAGTATTTGGTACTTTTAGCACTTTGACACATTTTAGTAGGAATTGACAAATTCTTACAAACCTATTAGCTAAATTGTGCCAAAACTTGTAATTTTGCAAAATATTGACATTATATCCTTGCCTCTACAAACCACCCCGTCAATGAGGATCAAACACTCATTTTCTAAGTAAACTTAGATGTCTCACATGGACATCGACATATCGCTATCTTGTCATATCGTTTTAAAATAATCTTCTAACTTAAATCGACTAAATTTTATTTCCCCGTGGTATCGTTAGGTACACGTGATAGCGTAGTATTGTCTTTGGTCAAAGATATCGATAGATATGTTTTTTAAATTTTTTTTGTTTGTTTTAATATTTTTCTTTTGAAAGGCTATCAACTATCAAATTTTCCTTATTGTGAAAGAATCTATTTTAACAATCCTCCTTGTTCCTGTAGATAGATCTGGACTAAGGCTGGCAATTTTGACACGAAACCTGTTAACACGACACGACACGACCTGTTCTTAACAGGTTTCGTGTTTATGCTTAACAGGTTTCGTGTCTTAACAGATCCGGAGCTGTTAAGACACGAACTGTTTTCGTGTCTTAACAGGTCCGGACCTGTTATGTTAAACGTGTTAATACGACCTGTTCTTAACAGGTTTCGTGTTTATGCTTAACAGGTTTCGTGTCTTAACAGATCCGGAACTGTTAAGACACGAACTGTTTTCGTGTCTTAACAGGTCCGGATCTGTTAAGACAGACGTTTTCGTGTCTTAACAGATCCGGAGCTGTTAAGACACGAACTGTTTTCGTGTCTTAACAGATCCGGAGCTGTTAAGACACGAACTGTTTTCGTGTCTTAACAGATCCGGAGCTGTTAAGACAGCTGTTTCGTGTCTTAACAGATCCGGACTGTTAAGATACGACCTGTTCTTAACAGGTTTCGTGTTTATGCTTAACAGGTTTCGTGTCTTAACAGATCCGGAGCTGTTAAGACACGAACTGTTTTCGTGTCTTAACAGGTCCGGATCTGTTAAGACAGCGTTTCGTGTCTTAACAGATCCGGAGCTGTTAAGACAGACTGTTTCGTGTCTTAACAGATCCGGACTGTTAAGACACGAACTGTTTTCGTGTCTTAACAGGTCCGGATCTGTTAGACCTGTTAAAGGTTTCGTGTTTTAACAGGTTCGTGTCTTAACAGGTTTCGTGTTTATGCTTAACAGGTTCGTGTTTTAACAGGTTCGTGTCTTAACAGGTTTCGTGTTTATGCTTAACAGGTTCGTGTTTTAACAGGTTCGTGTCTTAACAGGTTTCGTGTTTATGCTTAACAGGTTCGTGTTTAACAGGTTCGTGTCTTAACAGGTTTCGTGTTTATGCTTAACAGGTTCGTGTTTTAACAGGTTCGTGTCTTAACAGGTTTCGTGTTTATGCTTAACAGGTTCGTGTTTTAACAGGTTCGTGTCTTAACAGGTTTCGTGTTTATGCTTAACAGGTTCGTGTTCTTAACAGGTTCGTGTTTATCTTAACAGGTTTCGTGTTTATGCTTAACAGGTTCGTGTCTTAACAGGTTCGTGTTCTTAACAGGTTTCGTGTAACACAATACGACCTGTTCTTAACAGGTTTCGTGTTTATGCTTAACAGGTTTCGTGTCTTAACAGATCCGGAACTGTTAAGACACGAACTGTTTTCGTGTCTTAACAGGTCCGGATCTGTTAACAGGTTCGTGTTTTAACAGATTCGTGTCTTAACAGGTTTCGTGTTTATGCTTAACAGGTTCGTGTTTTAACAGGTTCGTGTCTTAACAGGTCGTGTTCGTGTTTATGCTTAACAGGTTCGTGTCTTAACAGGTTCGTGTCTTAACAGGTTTCGTGTGACCTGTTATGCCAGCCTTAACCTGTTAGAGATCTGTTAAGCAATACATATATATATACCATGTTAAAAATAAGAAACCCTAAATACCCTTTATTTTTCTAATACGCAGCCTCCCAGTCTCCCACGACTCCCACTCCCAGTCTCCCACCCCTTCACGGTTTCTTTCCAACTTTCCAAGATCCATGATCCATCCATCGATCCATCATCAATCCATCATCAATCCATGATCCATGATCCAATCCATGATCCATGATCCATGATCCATCATCGATCCATCCATCCATGATCCATCCATCGATTCAATCATCAATCCATCATCAATCATTAATCGATTTTATCAATCAATCGATCTTTTTATTTTATATGTTATTAATTTATTAACCAAGATCAATCAATCGATTCAATCCATCTCGAATCATTATCAAACCATCTCGAATCATCAATCCATCTCGAATCGATCTTCATCTCGATTCTTCATCTTATATGTTATTATCCAAGACTCGAGCTGCTGCTACTCTTTATTTTATTTCGAACTGCTGCTGGTAGCCTGGTAATCTATATCTTCATCTCGAATTGCTGCTACTCTTTATTTTATTTCTTGTTATTTTATTTCGAACTGCTGCTGCTGGTTATTTTATTCACTTGACTCACTGAACTGCTGCTGCTGGTTATTTTATATGATTAGTTAATGAAACAGAAATATATATGATTAATTATCCTTTACATATTCTTAATTATTTAATGAACATATTGTAGATGGATTCTGAAATTGACTCTCAAAATAATGAGGATATACAAGTTGAAGAGGTTGAGTCCGTGGATACGGAAGTAGCAGGAGGCAAGAGAAAACGTAAGACCTGTTTGTTTGCTGCTCCTGTTTGTTTGCATCGTGTTATAGTTGCTGGTATATATATCATTCATATATATACATTGATTCTGTTTTCTGTCTTTTATTTGCTGTTTGTTTGCTGCTCCTGTTTGTTTGCATCGTGTTATAGTTGCTGGTATATATATCATTCATATATATACATTGATTCTGTTTTCTGTTTTGAAAGCATTGCTGTTTATTTGCTGTTTGTTTGCTGCTCCTGTTTGTTTGCATCGTGTTATAGTTGCTGGTATATATATCATTCATATATATACATTGATTCTGTTTTCTGTTTTTATTTGCAATTGTTTGTTTGCTGCTCCTGTTTGTTTGCATCGTGTTATAGTTGCTGGTATATATATCATTCATATATATACATTGATTCTGTTTTCTGCTCTTAATTATTAATGATATTGTTTGTTTGCTGCTCCTGTTTGTTTGCATCGTGTTATAGTTGCTGGTATATATATCATTCATATATATACATTGATTCTGTTTTCTGTCTTAATTATTTAATGAACATATTGTAGATGGATTCTGAAATTGACTCTCAAAATAATGAGGATATACAAGTTGAAGAGGTTGAGTCCGTGGATACGGAAGTAGCAGGAGGCAAGAGAAAACGTAAGACCTGTTTGTTTGCTGCTCCTGTTTGTTTGCATCGTGTTATAGTTGCTGGTATATATATCATTCATATATATACATTGATTCTGTTTTCTGTTTATTATTTAATGCTGTTGTTTGTCTGCTCCTGTCAGTTCAGTTAGCACACACGCTTGCTGTTTATTTGCTGTTTGTTTGCTGCTCCTGTTTGTTTGCATCGTGTTATAGTTGCTGGTATATATATCATTCATATGTATATATGTAATATGTTTCTGCAAGTTTGCATCAGGTTTGATTGTGTTATTGAAAGTCGCTATTTTTTCAGGTTTGATTTGGCTTTAAAATGGAAGATATATAAGCAAAGTCGCCGGAATTCGACTTTCAAGAACTAGTGTATTGTTGACGGATCGTTATTGTTATGTATCAATTAAGATAATCAAGAACTTTTGTATTGTTGATGGACTCTTTTGGTTATGTATTAAGCTAACACTTTCATGAACTTTGTATTGTTGATGGATTTTTATGGTTATGTATTAATTAAGACTTTCTGGAACTTTTGTATTGTTAATTTGTTGATTATTTTGTTAAAAGTATTAGTTAGTTACTTAGTTCAATAGATTATGATGGTATTAAATATGGAAACTGGGAAGCAATGTTAAATCGCATATTATCTGAACTTAAAAGTAATTATAAAACTATATATTCGTTTGGTTTTAGAATTTACAAATTAAGTCCCGTCAACGAGATGTTGACTATAAGCCGTTACAAGTATTCGGAGGAAAAACCCCAAGACTTGTCATCCCTAAGGATCGAACTCAAGACCTTGAGGCACTCCCAGGTTTTACCCAAGGTCTTGAGTTCGATCCTTAGGGATGACAAGTCTTGAGGTTTTTTCTCCGAATACTTGTAACAACCTATAGTCAACATCTCGTTGTCTAGGGTACGTGCAAGGCTTCACCATTATACGGTGAGGTTTCCCTGATGTCGTGTACCGACTGAATGTTCGGAAAAAAAAATTTACTAAGGTTAAACCGGAAGTAATTTCGATCAAATCTTCGGCTGAATCGTGTATAATCTGTATCAAATTTGTTCCAAGTGACACTATGAATTCGTTTGTTGTATTTTATGATTTTGGAATATGTTTTTTGTTGAATCTCTGTGTGTTTTCACCCAAATACACTGTGATTTCGGATAATCCAAACAGTAAGTGTAATTCTATGTGGTTTTGTTAATTAAAACACTTAGATTTTGTTTTGTTAATATATATAACAGCCTAATCGTGTGTTGTTAAGTTTAAAACACTTAGATTTTGTTGTGTTTTCACCCAAATACACTGTGATTTCGGATAATCCAAACAGTAAGTGTAATTGTGGTTTTGTTAATTAAAACACTTAGATTTTGTTTTGTTAATATATATAACAGCCATATCTGAAATCGTGTGGTTATATATTTAAGTTTACCGCAATTCCGCAAAGACCTAGTTAATATGTATTACACGGGTGTAAAAATCTAATCTAATATATTTACAAAAGACATGACGGTCGTTATTTAACTACCATTTTGCGGGCATGCGTGCACGTGCACGCTACAAACTATCCAAGTCAAAGGGAATAGGATCGAAATTGAAAGTATTGCTAAAATATTGCCAATAATTAAATTTGTACTACATCAGCAATTTGATTTTTTGTTACCAAAGTCAAGGGTCTTATTTTCATGGTAACTTACAGATATTATGAATTATTACTAGCTAATTAAAGTATTTTGTGAAAAATAACATCATAGTAAACAATAAAACAGATATGATGGTATTAAATATGGAAACTGGGAAGCAATGTTAAATCGCATATTATCTGAACTTAAAAGTAATTATAAAACTATATATTCGTTTGGTTTTAGAATTTACAAATTAAGTCCCGTCAACGAGATGTTGACTATAAGCCGTTACAAGTATTCGGAGGAAAAACCCCAAGACTTGTCATCCCGAAGACCCTAAGGATCGAACTCAAGACCTTGAGGCACTCCCAGGTTTTACCCAAGGTCTTGAGTTCGATCCTTAGGGATGACAAGTCTTGAGGTTTTTTCTCCAAATACTTGTAACAACCTATAGTCAACATCTCGTTGTCTAGGGTACGTGCAAGTTTCACCATTATACGGTAGGGTTTCCCTGATGTCGTGTACCGACTGAATGTTCGGAAAAAAAAGTCCCGTCAATGTTTGTAACACATTTACACTTACGTAGAAGTTTCTCCTGTAAGGGTGGAGGAAATGTAGCAAGATGGAGGAGGTGGTATCATGTGGTACAACAAGATACACTATCCCTCTTAAATAAAATGCTAAAAGATGGAGAAAATGAGATGAAAAGTGGCATGGTTTTCACACTTTTATAAGCTTTTAACTAATTATATTTCATTTTTGACAAAAATATATATGTTTTTATTACTTCATTTTACATTCATAAGGTATAAGGTATAAGTTTCAACTACTTCATCAAACACATATACCACCAAAAGTTACAACTAAAAGCTAAGCTCAAACTAAAAGTTTTAACTACAACTAATTGAAAAAAAGAAAAACTAAACAATAGCTATACAATAGGAAAGATAGTAGTGTATTAATTTCTACCATGTTATATTAAATCAACTAAACATATATTGATATACCATTTTCAAAAATTAAAACCGTAATAGAAGTGTTTGTCATGTTTATTAAAAATGATATAATTTTTTCGTTCCATAATAAGCGTCTTGTTTGTAGTATAAGCAACTCGGATAAAAAGAAACTAAAAAATGATTTTGGAAAAGGAAAAATTTTCTTACAAAATGGAGAAGAATATATGCCATAGAAAAAACGTACTTTGACTAAATTGGTATTCAAATCACACAAAAGGACATGCACCAGTCAACACGGGCGGCTTTCTAATCTTCAGCTTCTACCCCACCTAATATATCAAACTACACACAAAAATGATCACGGCTAAATATATGTAACCAAAAGATTACTTTATTATAACGAGCATAGTGTCCGCGCGTTGCAACGGCGGTGGAGATGAAGGGCGGTGGTGGAGATCGAGGGAGGCGGTGGAGAAGGAGGGCGACGGCGGAGGGTGATAAAAGGTCGATGAAAGTGTGTTATGATTAGAGAGAACGGGGAAAGGAGGGTATATAAGGGTTTTATATTTAAATAGAGGTATTTTAGGAAGAAGAAAAATGCTTAAGGGGTATTATGGGAATACTGAAAAAAGTGCTTAATTTCTAAAAATAAAAACCAATATGCTTTATAGAGGTTTATATAGAGGTTTATAGATATTGGGTGGGAAACTCCCTTAAGTTAGAAGTAACTTGAAGGATAAAGTTGGAAAGTTTATTGATCATTGGATTAAAATTAATGTTAAAATTTAATTATCATTATTAAATCTTGACCTTTGATTTTAATGAAAAGATCAAAAGGTCGAGATCATTTTAACTTTACCTTTCAAATTTTCCATAACTTGAAAGGATCTCTACCTTATAAAATTACTTTAATTAATATATATATATATATAAGAGGAAAGATAATTGTAGTACAAGGGTAAAAAAAAGTACAAAAGTACAATCTCCAGCCGTTGGATCAAAGCTTTGGACGACTCAGATCTTCCTTCTTCCTCCTTCTCCTTCTCCGGCCAGCAGCTTGCTTCTTCTCCGGCGAGACTGCCGCCGCCAGCCACCACCTTCTTCTTCTCCGGCGAGACAACCACCACCAGCCACCATCATCTCCGACCACCCCAACCACGGCGCCGGCAGCAAGGGCTTTGCCCGTACCGTAGCAAACCGTCACCATCTCTTGGATCGCCGCCCATCAAATCCATACGATTCCCATATGCGTCCCTTGACGGTCAGTTTAGAACGGATAAGGGCCTCTGGCCGTACCGTATCCACCCGAAAACGAACCTGATTCTCGCCGGAAAGTCGCCGGAGATGTCGCCGGAGGTGGTGGCGGTGGTTGTTCGCCGGAGAAGAAGGAAGAAGGAGGAGGTGTGGCGGTCGCCGGAGAAGAAGGTGGCCGGAGAAGAAGGAAGAAGGTTGTACTTTTTGTACTTTTTCCCCCCTTGTACTACAAATAACCCACCCTATATATATATATATATATATATATATATATATTTGATTAATTAATTTCTTGTAACTTTTATATAAATTACAGTGTACATAATAACTTATATGATTGTCATCAGAAAATGCTCATAAATTAATTTTTTTTAACCACATATTTCATAGTATTTTATAAATAATACTTTAAAACACATTTATGGCGTTTGGGCAAAAAAATGATGTATAGACCATCATTGTTAAATAAGAAGCCACTGATATGTATGATAGTATCGAACTAAAAAAATTGATATAATCCAACAAAAATAGTTAAAATATAATTACAATTTATTAAAAAACAATACTAAATAATTATAAAAAAAAAAATATAAGTTTTAATGTACACAAACAACCAATAATAGCATCATACTCTTTTTTTACATATCGACATATTATTCAACTATTAGTACTACTACTACTACTACATTACACGGATTTTTGAGATGAAACCTAAGACTCTCGAAATCTCCCATTAATTCATCACCATAAATGTGTGAAGTGAGACTGGAACTTAGATAAATCTTTTCAAGGTCAAAGACCTTAAGAATAAGCCACTAAGTTTTCATAACTAATTATTAGGTAATAAGTTTTAATTTTATCAAAGATGTCTATCTTGATTCTTGAAGGACTAAATGTAACACCCGTTATTTAAAAATCTGGAATTTTCAAAAATTTTGCCAAACGGCGTTTAAAACGTAGCGGAAAAGATCACTTTAAAAACTGCCCCATCCGTAACCGGATGGTACCTTTCATAAAATGGTATTACTAATGTGCATCATCAAAATAATAAAAATGAAATCCAAGTCTTGACACCAACATAAATGCCCACATTATTACAATGTCTCAAATCATAAATAAAGTAGCTAAAACATAAGGCTAAGGGTAAAGTCTAAGAATTAAGGACACTAATGCTATCTTCTTTATTCCTTCTATCCATCTCACCGAGCTAATCCTTTTCCTAGCTCAAACTTGTTTATCCTGAAGGCACAACATTTTCAAAAGAACAAGTGTTTAGCTAATAAATTAGCTAAGTAAGATAACATAGTATTGAAAAAATTTGTCATTTTAGATATATTAACAAAATCATCTTTTAATGTTAATATCACATACATATAAATCATTGCACACATAACTTAACATAACACAATATGAATCATCTTATACCTAATGTGCCAAACTTTTCTTTCATATCTTTCTTTACATGTTAACTTTCCCTAGACATAGGCTAAGTGACTTATGCCACTTACATAGGGATGTGAGGTTTGTGTGCAGGCGGTCGTAGACCATACATGGAGTCCTCACACCCGACATGATGGGTAAACCATAAGGTGGTCCATCGGCGTCGTTAAGGAATTGACAAAGTCATTTCCAACTGAATAAACCGTTTATGCCTTTATGCAATGGTGGTTAGTTACTCCACCCGGAATACTCAAACATAACTATGCCACGGGAGGTATCATGATTCCCAAACCACGTGACCACATACGCCCTAGCTTCGAGGAACTAGCACGGGTTAAGCTTAACACAACTTTACTTATGCTCGAGACTTCTTTATTATATTAGCTTAGCTACACTTTCACCTAAACTAATCAGATACATCATCTTTTACTTTAGGGCCCTTAAACGTGCACGTGACATGGCAATCCTAATCATAAGTCTAGTGACTAGGTGTTCAAGCCACGCATGCAAAACATAAGCATTTCATCTTTCATAATCACATAACATAAACATTTCATCATTTCATAACATATGCACTCACCTCATACCTTTGCAACCTGCATAAGCATGTCATACATCGTTAATGGTAAGCATCGTATCCCTTATTAACCTTCCATAATCACCCATAATCATATAAATGTGCATACATAATCATTTGGGAAGTTTAACTTATAAAAACGTGTTTTATTGTACCATCAGGTGACAAAAGATGTTATCTTACCTCGGTACAGCTTATCAATGAGATATATACGTCTTGCAGTGCTTGCTAAGTGCTCCCGACAACCTAGAACGAGTATAATTGATACATAAGTCAACTAGACACTTAAAACACACTTTGGAACACTCTGATGTATGATATCGCCGAGACCATTAGTGGTCTCGTCGATATCGGGCTCTAGAACACACCAACCCAAAAGACCATGCAGTGGTCACGAAGGTACCTTGGTGCATATCGGCGATATCACAGTGCAGACCCAAAAACCAAACAATGGTCACGAAGGTACCGTGGTGTGTATCGGCAATATCGTAGAGCAGATCAGATTTCAACTTTTATGGACTCCCAATCGAACCCTATACGACCTTTACACCTTAATTCGACCCGGAGACATAAAATTAACATCTTTTATGATGCATTTGTCACTTAACCCTGGCCATCAACTCCTAAAGTTCCATTTTAGGTCCCTTGACTTCTAAACGTCGCATTCTTAGCTTAACTTTCTTACCGGAACACTTAACGACTTTACAAGCACTTATTTCCATAACTTTACTTTAATTACTTTCATTTAAAATATTTTAATCATATCCTATTAAACACATAAGCATTTAATCACATAATCCCATTTAAGGCACATAAACTTAACGAACCTAACGTTAACTAACAGAATAGTCAAATAGTCCAACTTGAAAAGTTTGGGATGCTACAATTACCTCCCCCTTAAGAGGATTCCGTCCCCGGAATCTCATCAGAAATGAAAAAATGAGGATACTTCTCTTTCATCACGGATTCGGTCTCCCAAGGTAAACTTTCACCATGTTATGCTTCCATTTGATCAATACAAGGCCAATCACCTTCCGACAATGTTTCTTTTGCTTCCTTCCAAGTATCGCTACCGGTTCATCAAAAACATTCTCTTCTTGGGATCAATACTCACATCTTCAATTGGAATAACACTAGACTCTTCAGCCAGGCATTTCCTCAAATAAGAAACATGAAATGTGTTGTTAATTCTATCCAACTCTGGAGGTAATTCCAACTGATAAGCTAGATCTTTGATACGCTTCAATATCTTGAAAGGTCCAATGAAACGTAGACTTAGCTTTCCTTTCTTTCCAAAAGTATGACACCTTTCCATGGAGAAACTTTCAGCATCACCATGTCACCAACTTTAAACTCAGCCGGTCTTTTTTTCTTGTCGGCATAAGTTTTCTGACGTTCTCTAGCTACACGAAGGGATTCTTTAGCAATGTTGACTTTATCAGCTGTGATTTGAATAACTTCAGGTCCAGTAAACTGCTTTTCACCGGGCTCCAACCAACAACTTGGAGTCTGACATCTCCTTCCATAGAGCATTTCAAACGGTGGCATGCCAATACTTGCATGATAGCTGTTATTGTAAGTGAACTCAATCAACTGCAAATGATCATCCCATGCACCACCATACTCTAAACCACAAGCCCTTAACATATCTTCCAAGGTTTGAATCGTTCTTTCACTTTCCCATCAGTTTGAGGATGATAATCTTTCTTTCATTGTGTTAAATTTTAAATCACAACGTATTTTTGATAGCACGTGAAATTATGAAAGAATAAACCGGTAAATTCAAATATAAATAATTTAATGAAAAATCAGAGTAGCGGAATGTAAAACTGACGTAAGCGTTTAACTTGTCGTCTATCAATATCATGTCAAGTCTTATTGTTGTAACAATTTTTTTAACAATTTAATCAAAGAAACTTCTTGTAGTTTTTGTTGTGGTAATTGTTTTTCTTGGAAGTTTTGGATTATATAATTGTTATTAGTTAAATATATCATTTTTTAAATATATAAGTCATTAATAATTTGATAAATTATAATTATAAATAGTTTGGATAAATTATAATTATAGTTGGATGAAGACTAATTGTAAACAAAGTTGGTTTTTTATTTATAAAAAAGATATTTTTTAATTAATTAGTATTTGGGATAAACATGATTTTTATATTTTATGTATTTTATTTCAATAAAATTATTATTTTAAGAAAAAGGTTTAAAAGTGTAAATTGATGATGGAAAACCAAAAAGTGTAAATTATATTATGACATGTGCTAATTTAATTAAATTAGAGAAATTGAGAGTTGTGATTGCTCAATTGAAGTTAGATCAGTTGTCTTTTAGTATATACTAGATTATAGACCCGTGTCAAATACATGGGTTTTACAACATTATCAATATAAGAATTAGTGTGAGTCCCAAAATATATAGATGATTAACAAACCCGACTGGCAAGTACAACTAATCTTGATGGACAAGTTCAGTTTACGATCCAGATAAGGATAACAAGAAACAATTGACAATATGAATAATGCAAGAACAAATGGTAGAAACTATATAAAGATATATATATAAATATAATCAAGTATATAGCATTGAGACACGTTGTTTTCTAATGTATTTGATTTATTGATGTATAAACAAATACAAGGATTGTTGCGGAACAAAGATAAACACCAAAGTGTAAGTATCTAAACAATCCTGAAATACAAGTGATCTAATTGACTTGGAAATACTCGTAAGTTTACTTAGAGTATATCTCACAAGTTGCAATGCAAAGTTTCAAGCATTTTGCAAGTTATGAGAAGACTTTGTATTTATAGACCAAGTCCATGATGACATGGACAAGATCGTACAAAGTGGTTGTGAGCATTTAAGGAATTAAACTATAATTCCTTACATGCTGTACTTGGAAGAGTGTATAAGTCACAAGACGTGACTTATGGTACTAGGTTCCAAGCCTATACTTTGTACCTTTTATTAATAGATAAATCTATTAACTGGATAAAGGTGTAAAGTAAAAGTCTTCCTCGTAATCAGTGTAAAGTGTTGTAAATACTTTACACTGAGATGCTTCAGTCTTCGATCTGGTAGAATCACTCTGATGCTCGCTTCTGAGATGATTATCTTCTTCATACTTCAGTCTTTGACTTCAGAATGAATGCTTCAGATTTGTCCTGATCTGAACTGAAGTGAAGCTTCAGTGAAGGAATTCTGAGACATCTCAGAATTCTGTACAAACGTCTTCACTAAACCTCAAGCTATTTCTGAACAAATTATACATGGTTGATTCTCGACCTAACAAATTCCCCCTATTTGTTCTGAAATAGTGCAAGCATCTCAGACTTCTATCTATACATGTTTGTAAGTCTGAAATGCAAGTTTTTGTTTAAGTTGTAAAAATTTTCTAAGTACATCTTATAGATCATTGATGTCTCAGAATTTTACTTGTGGTTTTCTAACTTAAACTTATCATCTACTTATTTGTTACAATTGCAACTTGTATATACAAACTGAAATGATAGTTACAAATGTAAGTATTTGCAAGTATATGATAAATCTGAAGAAGAAAACTACTTCTTGGCAGGCCTTGAACCAGAAGGTGCCTCAGTAGGTTTTCTCTTCAGTGGAGAGTGATCCTTTTTGCCAAACAGCCTGCTTTCAATTTCTACCTTGGCTTGCATCTTTTGTTGAATTCTTGCTAACCATGCACCAGTCAAGGCAGACTTTGGCTTTCCTTTCAGAATCTGGATCATCTCCCTATGCTCAGAAATCCCAAATTCATGCACTGAAACCTGACTATATTCTTCAGTTGCCCTACCTTCTCTTTTCACAACCAAATCAAACAGCTTCAATCCATCAGCCTTTGCAACTACCATATCAATGATTTTGGCTGGATGCGATCGATGGTTCATATAGTGATCATACTGAACCTTTTCATGGTTTCTTTGGAGCTCAGCAGCATCATCAGAAATTGGTTTGATTGAAGTATGGACAACATCACGAGAATCTTTCTTTGCAGTCCTTGTTCCAGTTCTGGGCTTCGTGGGTGGTCTGAACAACTCTTTCTCTACCTGCAGAACTCCAGCCAGAACCTCTTTCTTCTTTCTGGCCATTTCCTTTTCTCTATTCTTCACTAAGTCATCAATGGACATCTTGAAGGTGAGATGGTCCAGCTTTTGTTCCAAAGGAGAGTAGTTCACCCCATATTCATAATCGAGCATTCTTTAACTGCCTTCTGCACTCTTGGATCATGTTTGATTTTCTGAAATAGTGCAAGCATCTCAGACTTCTATCTATACATGTTTGTAAGTCTGAAATGCAAGTTTTTGTTTAAGTTGTAAAAATTTTCTAAGTACATCTTATAGATCATTGATGTCTCAGAATTTTACTTGTGGTTTTCTAACTTAAACTTATCATCTACTTATTTGTTACAATTGCAACTTGTATATACAAACTGAAATGATAGTTACAAATGTAAGTATTTGCAAGTATATGATAAATCTGAAGAAGAAAACTACTTCTTGGCAGGCCTTGAACCAGAAGGTGCCTCAGTAGGTTTTCTCTTCAGTGGAGAGTGATCCTTTTTGCCAAACAGCCTGCTTTCAATTTCTACCTTGGCTTGCATCTTTTGTTGAATTCTTGCTAACCATGCACCAGTCAAGGCAGACTTTGGCTTTCCTTTCAGAATCTGGATCATCTCCCTATGCTCAGAAATCCCAAATTCATGCACTGAAACCTGACTATATTCTTCAGTTGCCCTACCTTCTCTTTTCACAACCAAATCAAACAGCTTCAATCCATCAGCCTTTGCAACTACCATATCAATGATTTTGGCTGGATGCGATCGATGGTTCATATAGTGATCATACTGAACCTTTTCATGGTTTCTTTGGAGCTCAGCAGCATCATCAGAAATTGGTTTGATTGAAGTATGGACAACATCACGAGAATCTTTCTTTGCAGTCCTTGTTCCAGTTCTGGGCTTCGTGGGTGGTCTGAACAACTCTTTCTCTACCTGCAGAACTCCAGCCAGAACCTCTTTCTTCTTTCTGGCCATTTCCTTTTCTCTATTCTTCACTAAGTCATCAATGGACATCTTGAAGGTGAGATGGTCCAGCTTTTGTTCCAAAGGAGAGTAGTTCACCCCATATTCATAATCGAGCATTTCTTTAACTGCCTTCTGCACTCTTGGATCATGTTTGATTTTCTGAAATCTTTCCAGTGAGAGACCAAGAGATGCAGCATCAATGTGATCAAGGGTTCCTATACTCTGGTGTTGAACCCTTTCCCTTTCCTTATTCTCACTCCACATGATAAATTGGTTAGAGACTTGCTTCTGCAGAGTCTCTAACTTCTTGCTATCAGCATTTGGATCATGAAGTGGATAGCCTTGTTCATCAACATCTTCTCCAATAACCAGACCAGAACCCTTAACAGTTTTCTTTGGTTCTTCTCCCACTTTGGCCTTGCCTTTTCCCTTGTCCTTCTGAAGTTGTTCCCCCTGAACTGAGGCACTACCAGAAGGTACCTCAGTTTGCTTCTTGGTTGCTTGAATTAATTCTTGAGTGCTAGCTAGCAAACCAATAGGCACACCACTTCTTCCCCCTTTGGGAATCTCTGAAGGCATTTTAGCATAGAGATCAATCGTAGATTTAAGTGCCTTCAGTGGTTCCCAACTTTGTTGTTCTAGGCACTCACAAATACCTTTTGCCATTGTAGCAAACTGAGCCTTTAGTCTGAATGATGAACTAAGGTTCAGTGCTTCTTGATCCTTTAAGTCTTTCAACATCTTTCTGTCTTCTTCAGTGAAAGAAGCAGGGGGAGGAGGAGCAACAACATTATCCTTCTTCAGAATCATTAGAATTTCATCTAATTGCTTTGACTGATTCTGAACTGCACCGTCAAGCTTGGAAACTGAATTTTTAACTTCATGTACAGCCTTTTCCACCTTGACATTTGTATCTTTGGTCAGTTCAGCAATCATCTTTCTAACCTCTTCTCCAACTTTCTGAGAGACAGACTCTGAAATCTGAGCAGCCAAATTCTGAGATAGCTCAGACTTCAGATCTTCCACAATACCAGCACTAATAGAAGTTCCAAGTTCTTTTTCATTGACACTTGGCTTCTGAACCAGCTCATGAACTTCACTTCCAACTGCCATAACCTCTTGCTTTAACAGCTCAACACCAGATGTCAAGTTCGCAACCACTGAAGCTTGCACATCTCTCTTTGTCAATCTGAAGGCTTCTCTGATTGCAGAGCTCACCTTATTGCACGTCATAACCAACTCATTCAATTTTCCAACCACTAGTCCTTCATTCCCAGCAACTTTGGTCAACTCGGTTCCAAGGAACATCTGAGCACCTTTCATATCAGCCAAGGAACTAGTGTTGGCAGTTAGAGATTTGGTTAAGTCCTCCACCCTAAGAATAAGGCCTTGGACTTCGGTTTGGGTTTTCTCTAACTGTGTTTCCACATTGAAAGGAGGTGGGGGTTGTGCAGAAGCAGAGCCACAAAAGGTAAACTACCAAGCCCTTTTAATACTTTGTTCATTTGAACATCTGTTGGACTCTCAGATTCTGTCTCAGAATCTAAGTCTTTTTCTGATGGGGCATCATAGTTAATCGGTGGTGGTATGTTGTGAATTTGTGGGTGTAGAAATTGAAGTGAAGGAGTGAAAGAAGGATCGGTTACATATGCGGGAGTGGTGCCTGGTGGAAAGATAGGATTTTGGTGAGATGGTGGTGGTGGAACATAAGGCGCATTATCTTGAATTTCTGGGGGAGGAGGGGCGTTTGCGAGGATGGGGGCTGGCTCAGAATCAGATTGATTCGCCTCCAATAAGCCCTCGTCAAACTCAAAGTCAGCAAGAGAATCGAGATTCTCCTGAGGTAGCTCATCGTCATCCCAGAAAGCATTCACTTTTGCGATCTGGTCAGATATGCCCTGGTTTGGGTCACTAGTACCCTCACCAGATTCTGGTTCAACAGCTGCAGAAGCAGTTGCATCGTCACCAGATTCAATGATTTCAACCGTAGGTACACTAACGGGTCCCACATTCTTTTGTGGCCCACTTAGTAACCTTTCTGAACCAGCTAGTGTGGCTGAGACAGTTTTAGCAAATACCTGAATCATAGCAGAGGAGAGTTCAGGCTCATTTTCAGTAATTGTTGCCTTTGAGAAATCTCTACTATATTCTGGTACCGAAGCTTCAGGTCCAGCTTGATCATAAGCTTCTCCAAGTATATCTTTAAAACACAAGCTCAGAAATCTTGGGAAGGCAACATGCAGACTTCTCTTCCCTTTTAACTTTGTAATCAACTGAGAGAAGAGAATCTCAGCAAAGTCCACTTGCATCCCATTCCAGATATAATACCCCATCTCCACTTGGGGTAGTGAAAGTTGGTCCAACCCTCCATGGGTGCCACCAAGACTTTCCACGATTTGAGTCCAGAAGAACCTCCAACAAATACCAAAACCAGACATGAAGATGTGTCCAGAGGTCTTCAAATTTCCATCAGCATCCTCCATATCACCATGACCAGTGGCGACTAGAACCTCCCTAAAATTGACTCCTTTGAGTCTTTTCACAAACACCTGGGGAGGTTCGAGGTAGTTCAGATGAAGGGAAGTTCTGAACCCCTCAAGAGTGATGACACATTTCTTGGTGCCTTCATTGAGAGTAAAGGAGATGGATTGTTCATCCATATTCACCACTGCTGTATACCAGAATTCAAGCAAGTATCGATGATACATTGCCTGCGGATTAGCGGTCAGCGCATAATGGAAAGGGGATTGCTCCCAAAAACTGTTTAATCTTCCCATTAAGGTTTCAGATTTTACATTCAATTGAGCCAAAAAGTTGCTCATATTGAATCGGATTTGTGATGGAGTGAAGTTCTTTGGCCATTGAGCAGATGTTTTCACATCATTAGAAGGAGTGTATTCAAAGTTTATAAGCGACTTATGAGACATTTTAGATTTTGAAATTGAGAGTGAAAATGAAAAGGAATATGAGGAGTTAATGAATTTGAAAGTAAAGATGAGAGAGATTGATGATTAGAGAGTAAATGAAAAACGAAGTAAATGAAAGAATGAATAAGGAATTTGTATTTAGGATGGAACAAAAAGGATTTTTCCAATTAAAAACAATTTCTGGGGTCACGTCCGCATTTAATGCAGAGACGTTTGAGGGACCCCACCCTGTACACTTTTTCAGTAAAAGTACTCATTTTCTTCTCTTTTTACGGCGCCACTTGTGTGACACATAAGCATGACCAATCCTAAGTTCAAAACCTAGTATGCAGTATGCCACGTGTACACACAATTGACCAAGTATCAAAGATATTTTGAAAAGATTTTTGTATTTCAGAGATGACTAAACAGATTCTGAGCATGGTCAGTTCCAAGGAGATCTGAACCATCTCAGTCATTAAAATTCAACTGAAATATTTTGATATTCTGAAGTGCTTCAGTTAAATACATTTTTCTGAGCAAAAAGGTTCCCCCTCAAAAAAAATGAAGGTTTATTTTATAATTTGAAAAATGTTTAACATTCCCCCTGAAGTGATGATCCATGAATTAATAAGTGCCAAGATAGTATCACTAAGGCGTTCGATAGCTAGGCGAGCAAAAATTGCATGGATCGCTCAGACTGGTGAACCAGATCAGTGTCACTGAGGCGTTCATAACAAGATTACCAGTCTAAGGATTTAACATACCCAACTCACTGACTAGATGTTTAAAGGTTTTGACATCTAAAGGTTTTGTAAAAACATCAGCGAGTTGCTTATCAGTGGGAATAAAGTGCAATTCAATATCTCCTTTCAGAATATGATCACGAATGAAATGATACCTGAGATCGATGTGCTTGGTTTTCGAGTGCATCACAGGATTGTGAGATATGGCAATGGCACTAGTGTTATCACAAAAGATTGGAGTCTTTGTGTAAGTAACACCATAATCAGTCAGCTGGTTCTTCATCCATAGAATCTGAGCACAACAACTTGCTGCAGAAATGTACTCAGCTTCTGCAGTGGATAGTGATACTGCAGTCTGTTTCTTACTAGTCCAGCTTACTAATTTGCCACCAAGGAAATGACACCCACCAGTGGTACTTTTCCTGTCTATCTTGCAACCTGCATGATCAGAATCTGAATAACCCATTAGATCTAGACTGGAGCCTTTGGGATACCAAAGACCCAATCTGGGGACACCCTTAAGGTATCTGAAGATCCTTTTAACAGCATTTGCATGTGCTTCTCTGGGATCAGATTGAAATCTAGCACAAAGGCATGTTGCAAACATTATGTCTGGTCTACTTGCAGTTAAATACATCAGTGAACCAACCATACCACGATATTTTGTATGGTCCACTGGTTTTCCATGTGGATCAGAATCCAAAGTTAATGGAGCAGAAATAGGAGTATCTTTTGATGAGACTGAATCAAATTGATATTTCTTTAATAAATCTCTGACATATTTTTCTTGGTTAATGAAAATACCATCTTCATTTTGTTTTACTTGAAGTCCCAGAAAATATGTCAGTTCTCCCATCATACTCATTTCATACTCAGAAGACATGATTTTTGAAAATTTTTCACACATCTTCTCATTAGTAGAACCAAACACAATGTCATCAACATAAACTTGTACTAAAAGGATATCACTTTTATCATGCAATATGAATAAAGTTTTATCAATTGCACCACGTTTAAAACCATTTTTAAGAAGATGTTTAGTGAGAGTATCATACCAGGCTCTGGGTGCTTGTCTCAGACCATATAAGGCTTTGTTCAGTCTGTACACCCAATGTGGTTTTTCTTCATTGATGAACCCTGGTGGTTGATGCACATACACTACTTCTTCTAGTTCGCCATTCAAAAAGGCACTTTTGACATCCATTTGATAGACTTTAAATTGATGATGAGCTGCAAAAGCTAAGAATATTCTGATAGCTTCAAGTCTAGCAACTGGTGCAAAAGTTTCATCAAAATCTATTCCCTCTTCTTGTGCATATCCCTTTGCAACAAGTCTTGCTTTGTTTCTTATGATGTGACCATCTTCATCCATCTTGTTTCTGAAGACCCATCTTGTCCCAATTGGTTCCTTCTTCAGGTTACTGGGACAAGGAACGAGTTCCCATACATCGTTTCTTTTAAACTGGTTGAGCTCATCTTGCATGGCTTCAACCCAGCTTGGGTCTTGCATAGCCTCGTCAATCTTCTTGGGTTCAATTAGAGATAAGAAGCTGACGTATAAGCATTGATCGCTTGTGGCTCTTCTGGTCTGAACCCCTCTACTGGACTCTCCAATAATTTGCTCGATTGGATGTGCCTTTGTCCATTTAGAGTATTGACCAGGATGAGAAATGATATCAGTGCAAGAACTTCTCTGAGTAACTTCAGGAGGAGCTTCAGAAAATACATTTTCAGCTTCTTCTTCTTCCTGCAGATCATGACTTGCATCATGAAATTCTTCAGATTGAGGTTGCTCAGTGGAGTCTGATATCATTGGAGAAGCAGCATATACATCTGATCCAATAGTTAGTTCAGAAGGTAGTTTGAAACTAACTGGAGGATAAAATGGAATGTTGCTTGGCTTGTTTATTTCTGGTTCTGAACGGAGATGTTCAGAAGCATGTTCAGGTGACTGATCAGTTTCAGCAATGGGATCAGAATCACCTAAACTAATTGGACTTTCTGAGGGTGGTACAGGGATGGAATTTTTAAAGATTGCAGAATTTGATTCATCAAAGGTAACATGAATTGACTCATCAACCTTTTCAAGTCTCTTATTAAAGACTCTAAAGGCCTTGCGATTTGATGAATATCCTAAGAAGTACCCTTCATCAGCTTTTGCATCGAATTTTCCAAGCTGATTAGAGTTATTCAGAATGTATACTGGACACCCAAATACATGGAAGTATCCAATATTAGGCTTTCTATTTCTGAGTACTTCATAGGAGGTCTTCTTATGTCTTTTGACATAAATAGATCTGTTCTGAGTGTAGCAAGCAGTTGCAACAGCTTCAGCCCAGAAATTCTTGGGAAGACCAGATTCATTCAACATACTTCTAGCAGCTTCAATCAGCGTTCGATTCTTTCTTTCTACAACACCATTCTGCTCTGGTGTGTGTGCTGAGGAGAAGTTCTGAGATATGCCAGTTTCAGTGCAGAAGGACTCCAGAGTGGCATTTCTGAATTCAGTGCCATTGTCACTTCTGAGCTGACAAACTTTTCGCTTGTACTTGAGTTCAATTTGTTTTGATGAGACTGAATCAAATTGATATTTCTTTAATAAATCTCTGACATATTTTTCTTGGTTAATGAAAATACCATCTTCATTTTGTTTTACTTGAAGTCCCAGAAAATATGTCAGTTCTCCCATCATACTCATTTCATACTCAGAAGACATGATTTTTGAAAATTTTTCACACATCTTCTCATTAGTAGAACCAAACACAATGTCATCAACATAAACTTGTACTAAAAGGATATCACTTTTATCATGCAATATGAATAAAGTTTTATCAATTGCACCACGTTTAAAACCATTTTTAAGAAGATGTTTAGTGAGAGTATCATACCAGGCTCTGGGTGCTTGTCTCAGACCATATAAGGCTTTGTTCAGTCTGTACACCCAATGTGGTTTTTCTTCATTGATGAACCCTGGTGGTTGATGCACATACACTACTTCTTCTAGTTCGCCATTCAAAAAGGCACTTTTGACATCCATTTGATAGACTTTAAATTGATGATGAGCTGCAAAAGCTAAGAATATTCTGATAGCTTCAAGTCTAGCAACTGGTGCAAAAGTTTCATCAAAATCTATTCCCTCTTCTTGTGCATATCCCTTTGCAACAAGTCTTGCTTTGTTTCTTATGATGTGACCATCTTCATCCATCTTGTTTCTGAAGACCCATCTTGTCCCAATTGGTTCCTTCTTCAGGTTACTGGGACAAGGAACGAGTTCCCATACATCGTTTCTTTTAAACTGGTTGAGCTCATCTTGCATGGCTTCAACCCAGCTTGGGTCTTGCATAGCCTCGTCAATCTTCTTGGGTTCAATTAGAGATAAGAAGCTGACGTATAAGCATTGATCGCTTGTGGCTCTTCTGGTCTGAACATTCACTGGTCCAAAAAGGTCCATGTGAAGCATGTGAAGAGGTTCAGTTATACTAAAGCTTTGCTTAGTTTTGAATGAAGCTCTTTTCTGCTTACCCATTTCACAACCTGGACATGGCTTGTCTTTATTGAAAGACATAGAGGGTATCCCATCAACAAGTTGTTTTCTTGACAACTTATTAATGTTCTTGAAGTTCAGATGGGATAATCTCTTATGCCACAACCAATTTGTGTCTTCATCAGCCTTTGTGTAGAAACATTGTTCAGAGATAGATGGATTCATATCAATGACATAAATGTTTCCCTTCCTTGGTGCAATCAGTACCACCTTTCCATCTCTATTGAATATGGTGCCTTGTGAAATATCAAATAAAACCTTGAAGCCATCATCACATAGTTGACTGACACTGATCAGGTTATATTTCAAACCGTTCACATATGCAACTCGTGTGAATTTGACTTGACCATTATTCACAACACCATATCCCTCAGTTTTTCCATTACCATCATTCCCAAAAACAATTGAGGGCCCCTCTTGCACCCTATATTCCTCTAGCAGGGTCTGATAACCAGTCATGGTTCGGCCAGCAGCACTGTCCAGAAACCATATGTTCTTCTTTCGGTCTCCCTGCACATAAACAAAAGTTAGTTCTTTTTGGGAACCCATCTATGGATGGGTTCACTTGACTCTCCCTTAGCAGTCTCAGATTTCTTTGGTTTATGGGGAATTGATGGGTCAAAGGGGATTTCAGTCATAATTTCAGATGACATAAAAATTGTTGGTTTGATGAGAGCAATGATTTCAGCAGCAGCTTCACTTTTAGACTTGAGGAAAATCACCCAGCAATATCTTGAATATTCATCTACGATAACAAGGGTGTATTTCTTTCCTGCTCTGGTCTGAACATTCACTGGTCCAAAAAGGTCCATGTGAAGCATGTGAAGAGGTTCAGTTATACTAAAGCTTTGCTTAGTTTTGAATGAAGCTCTTTTCTGCTTACCCATTTCACAACCTGGACATGGCTTGTCTTTATTGAAAGACATAGAGGGTATCCCATCAACAAGTTGTTTTCTTGACAACTTATTAATGTTCTTGAAGTTCAGATGGGATAATCTCTTATGCCACAACCAATTTGTGTCTTCATCAGCCTTTGTGTAGAAACATTGTTCAGAGATAGATGGATTCATATCAATGACATAAATGTTTCCCTTCCTTGGTGCAATCAGTACCACCTTTCCATCTCTATTGAATATGGTGCCTTGTGAAATATCAAATAAAACCTTGAAGCCATCATCACATAGTTGACTGACACTGATCAGGTTATATTTCAAACCGTTCACATATGCAACTCGTGTGAATTTGACTTGACCATTATTCACAACACCATATCCCTCAGTTTTTCCATTACCATCATTCCCAAAAACAATTGAGGGCCCCTCTTGCACCCTATATTCCTCTAGCAGGGTCTGATAACCAGTCATGGTTCGGCCAGCAGCACTGTCCAGAAACCATATGTTCTTCTTTCGGTCTCCCTGCACATAAACAAAAGTTAGTTCTTTTTGGGAACCCATCTATGGATGGGTTCACTTGACTCTCCCTTAGCAGTCTCAGATTTCTTTGGTTTATGGGGAATTGATGGGTCAAAGGGGATTTCAGTCATAATTTCAGATGACATAAAAATTGTTGGTTTGATGAGAGCAATGATTTCAGCAGCAGCTTCACTTTTAGACTTGAGGAAAATCACCCAGCAATATCTTGAATATTCATCTACGATAACAAGGGTGTATTTCTTTCCTGCTCTGGTCTGAACATTCACTGGTCCAAAAAGGTCCATGTGAAGCATGTGAAGAGGTTCAGTTATACTAAAGCTTTGCTTAGTTTTGAATGAAGCTCTTTTCTGCTTACCCATTTCACAACCTGGACATGGCTTGTCTTTATTGAAAGACATAGAGGGTATCCCATCAACAAGTTGTTTTCTTGACAACTTATTAATGTTCTTGAAGTTCAGATGGGATAATCTCTTATGCCACAACCAATTTGTGTCTTCATCAGCCTTTGTGTAGAAACATTGTTCAGAGATAGATGGATTCATATCAATGACATAAATGTTTCCCTTCCTTGGTGCAATCAGTACCACCTTTCCATCTCTATTGAATATGGTGCCTTGTGAAATATCAAATAAAACCTTGAAGCCATCATCACATAGTTGACTGACACTGATCAGGTTATATTTCAAACCGTTCACATATGCAACTCGTGTGAATTTGACTTGACCATTATTCACAACACCATATCCCTCAGTTTTTCCATTACCATCATTCCCAAAAACAATTGAGGGCCCCTCTTGCACCCTATATTCCTCTAGCAGGGTCTGATAACCAGTCATGGTTCGGCCAGCAGCACTGTCCAGAAACCATATGTTCTTCTTTCGGTCTCCCTGCACATAAACAAAAGTTAGTTCTTTTTGGGAACCCATCTATGGATGGGTTCACTTGACTCTCCCTTAGCAGTCTCAGATTTCTTTGGTTTATGGGGAATTGATGGGTCAAAGGGGATTTCAGTCATAATTTCAGATGACATAAAAATTGTTGGTTTGATGGGGTGCTCAACCTTTTTCTGCTCAGATTTCTGCTTGATTTGCTTAGAAAAAGGTTTTGCATTTTGTTTTGGTTGAAGAGGAGTGGTTTCAACATTTTTTAAACGTGCATTACAACTCTGCACTTGTCTAGCCAATAGTTGAAATTGACTTTCTAACCTTAACAAAATAGATTCTTCATTAGACACCTGAGCCTTACCAGAATCTGAGGTAGAAGGCTCAGTGGGGGAGATGGTTTTCTTCTTCTTTTGGCCTTTTGGAACCTTAGAAGAAGTCTGGGGGGATGGCTTTTTGGATTTAGCCTTCTTTTCTGAAACAGTTGTCTGAGCTGTTTCAGATTTTCCCTCAGAATGTTCCTTGACCTTATTAGTCACAATTTTTTGTTTGCCAACTTTAGGAAAAATAATTTCCGGTTTCATTTCTTTTGGAAGTGCATCTAAATCAGTGATTATAGATGCCATGTGAAGATCACCAGATTCATATGCTGTTTTTTGATTAGCAAAAGTGTTTTTGATTGCAGCATCTGGTTTTGGTGCACTCATCCAAGATTTGATTATTTTTTGTTCCTTTTCAAGGATGGTTTTTAGCTCTTCTTTTTCCAACTCTAAAGTGGCAACCATAGATTGATAACTTTTTAGGGCCAGATGAACATCTTTCAGTTCCTTTAGTCTGGTCTGACTGGCGTTCAGTTCAGAAGTATTGTTTTCAAACATTTTTAGGCTTTCTGAACGCACTGTCTCAACAAATGAGATGTCAGTCATAATTTCAGATGACATAAAAATTGTTGGTTTGATGGGGTGCTCAACCTTTTTCTGCTCAGATTTCTGCTTGATTTGCTTAGAAAAAGGTTTTGCATTTTGTTTTGGTTGAAGAGGAGTGGTTTCAACATTTTTTAAACGTGCATTACAACTCTGCACTTGTCTAGCCAATAGTTGAAATTGACTTTCTAACCTTAACAAAATAGATTCTTCATTAGACACCTGAGCCTTACCAGAATCTGAGGTAGAAGGCTCAGTGGGGGAGATGGTTTTCTTCTTCTTTTGGCCTTTTGGAACCTTAGAAGAAGTCTGGGGGGATGGCTTTTTGGATTTAGCCTTCTTTTCTGAAACAGTTGTCTGAGCTGTTTCAGATTTTCCCTCAGAATGTTCCTTGACCTTATTAGTCACAATTTTTTGTTTGCCAACTTTAGGAAAAATAATTTCCGGTTTCATTTCTTTTGGAAGTGCATCTAAATCAGTGATTATAGATGCCATGTGAAGATCACCAGATTCATATGCTGTTTTTTGATTAGCAAAAGTGTTTTTGATTGCAGCATCTGGTTTTGGTGCACTCATCCAAGATTTGATTATTTTTTGTTCCTTTTCAAGGATGGTTTTTAGCTCTTCTTTTTCCAACTCTAAAGTGGCAACCATAGATTGATAACTTTTTAGGGCCAGATGAACATCTTTCAGTTCCTTTAGTCTGGTCTGACTGGCGTTCAGTTCAGAAGTATTGTTTTCAAACATTTTTAGGCTTTCTGAACGCACTGTCTCAACAAATGAGATGTCAGCCTCTAAAAGAACCAAAAGGTCCAGTTTGTGTTCCTCATCTTCTTCATAGACAAAATTACTGACCTTTTTCATCACTATATCCACCCAGCGACCAGATTCAACATCGGTTTTGACCAAATGACCTTGGTCTTCTTGTGCCATGAAACACATGTCCCTAACTTCTTCCTCATCATCAGATGATTCATCAGAATCTTCCCACTTTTCAGTTTTGGCAATCATACAACTGTTGCTTGAGTTGTCTTGTGCCAAAAGAGCCATATGTGCCTTCAACTTCTTGTATTTGGCCTTATAGCTGTCATCGGACTTCTGAAAGATAGAATGGTTAGGAGCAGATTGTGATGATGAAGGTTGACTAGATCTGCATTCCTTCATGAAATGTCCTTTCTTGCCGCATTTAAAGCATTCAAGATTGGACTTGTCAATAGAAGCACTGGAAGCAAAAGGTTTGCCAGATCGATTTGATTTGGCCTTAAAACGATTGAACGTTTTAGCCAGCATGGCAACCAGATCATCATTGTCATTCTCATCACAATCATGAGTGACATTAGCAGAGACACCAGTTTTTAACATTTGAGAAACCATCTTCTTCATTGAGTCATAAATATCACTCTCAGAAGATAGTAGAGCAGTACTATGTGGTTCAGAATACTGAACCGTACCAGAACTGGTAGACACATGGTTCTTGGCATCCTGCTCAGCCAAAGCTCTTTCAACTTTGTTCTCTTCAGTATACCTAAATGCTCCATAAAGGGAAGCAAGAGTATGACTGTGCAATGTTTTGCCTTGTCTCAAGACCAAGATAAGGTTTTCCCATTTTGAAGGTAAAATGTCACAAAATTTTTCTAACAAAATTTCTTTGTCTTTGGTTACACCCAGGGCTTTCAGTTGGTTGACCAGATTTGTAAATCTGATGTAAGTTTGCGTTAAAGACTCCCCAGGGATAGCAAAGAAAGACTCATATCTTTTGTTTAAAGCAACTTTTCTTGTGACAATTGTCTCATTAGTGCCTTCAAACTGTGTCATTAGTTCCTCCCACATTAATTTGGAATTATCAAGTAAAACAAGAGTGGGCATAAGGGTTTCTGGAACTGCGTATAAAATCATATTTTGTAACTTGGTATCCAGGTCTACAAGTCTATGATCTTCCTCAGACCAATGATCCTTCTCCTTAGGTGATAGCCTAGGAGTCCCATCGGCATTTCTGACAACAGTAGAAGCATTCATAGGGACAAAGGGTCCTTCTCTTAGGATATCTGGTAAATGTCTCTCAACACCAGCAATATACTTAAGCATGCACGCTTTCCATGTTTGAAAGTTTTCACTGTTCCCATCAAACTTGGGAACAGGATTATTTGGAAAGTGTACGTGAACATTGTGTGAGGGTATATTGTTGTTGATGATAGGAGGTGGGGTGGCATTATTAGGGTCAGGTCGTTCTTGTTCAAAGTCAGCCATCTATGCAGATCAAAGGTTAATGAATTGATATAAAATTCAACCTTGCTGCTCTGATACCAATTGTGAGTCCCAAAATATATAGATGATTAACAAACCCGACTGGCAAGTACAACTAATCTTGATGGACAAGTTCAGTTTACGATCCAGATAAGGATAACAAGAAACAATTGACAATATGAATAATGCAAGAACAAATGGCAGAAACTATATAAAGATATATATATAAATATAATCAAGTATATAGCATTGAGACACGTTGTTTTCTAATGTATTTGATTTATTGATGTATAAACAAATACAAGGATTGTTGCGGAACAAAGATAAACACCAAAGTGTAAGTATCTAAACAATCCTGAAATACAAGTGATCTAATTGACTTGGAAATACTCGTAAGTTTACTTAGAGTATATCTCACAAGTTGCAATGCAAAGTTTCAAGCATTTTGCAAGTTATGAGAAGACTTTGTATTTATAGACCAAGTCCATGATGACATGGACAAGATCGTACAAAGTGGTTGTGAGCATTTAAGGAATTAAACTATAATTCCTTACATGCTGTACTTGGAAGAGTGTATAAGTCACAAGACGTGACTTATGGTACTAGGTTCCAAGCCTATACTTTGTACCTTTTATTAATAGATAAATCTATTAACTGGATAAAGGTGTAAAGTAAAAGTCTTCCTCGTAATCAGTGTAAAGTGTTGTAAATACTTTACACTGAGATGCTTCAGTCTTCGATCTGGTAGAATCACTCTGATGCTCGCTTCTGAGATGATTCTCTTCTTCATACTTCAGTCTTTGACTTCAGAATGAATGCTTCAGATTTGTCTTGATCTGAACTGAAGTGAAGCTTCAGTGAAGGAATTCTGAGACATCTCAGAATTCTGTACAAACGTCTTCACTAAACCTCAAGCTATTTCTGAACAAATTATACATGGTTGATTCTCGACCTAACAATTAGTATATGGAACAAAAAAATACTTAGACGTTAACATGTAAAAATATACTCAAAAAATAATTGATATATTCAAATGTAATATTGAATGCCTAATCATATCAAGGATGTATGGTGTAACAGGTTTTCTTTTATACAAAATCTTCCAGAGAAACAATATCTTAACCTTGATTACACAATTGACCGAGTTCTCATTGATATCTTGCAAAAAAAAGTAATTTTGTTTTCGTTATCTATGGTTCTTAAGAACAATAAAAGTAGTAGTTGGTTCGTGGGTTTTCAATGATTTCGTGTGTTGTGATTTTATTTGTAGGGTTCCGTTTATATAAGAAGAATTTGTATATCCTAAATATAGTTTGATTCCAATTACTAATAACAACAATAATTATCCTAATTATAGTCCAATTACAATTACTAATAACAACAACATTATCCTAATTATAGTATTACAATTACTAATAACAATAATAATTATCCTAATTATAGTATTACAATTACTAATAACAATAATAATTATCCTAATTATAGTCCAATTACAATTACTAATAACAATAATAATTATCCTAATTATAGTCCAATTACAATTACTAATAACAATAATAATTATCCTAATTATAGTCAATTACAATTACTAATAACAATAATAATTATCCTAATTATAGTATTACAATTACTAATAACAATAATAATTATCCTAATTATAGTCCAATTACAATTACTAATAACAATAATAATTATCCTAATTATAGTCCAATTACAATTACTAATAACAATAATAATTATCCTAATTATAGTCAATTACAATTACTAATAACAATAATAATTATCCTAATTATAGTATTACAATTACTAATAACAATAATAATTATCCTAATTATAGTCCAATTACAATTACTAATAACAATAATAATTATCCTAATTATAGTCCAATTACAATTACTAATAACAATAATAATTATCCTAATTATAGTCAATTACAATTACTAATAACAATAATAATTATCCTAATTATAGTATTACAATTACTAATAACAATAATAATTATCCTAATTATAGTCCAATTACAATTACTAATAACAATAATAATTATCCTAATTATAGTCCAATTACAATTACTAATAACAATAATAATTATCCTAATTATAGTCAATTACAATTACTAATAACAATAATAATTATCCTAATTATAGTATTACAATTACTAATAACAATAATAATTATCCTAATTATAGTCCAATTACAATTACTAATAACAATAATAATTATCCTAATTATAGTCCAATTACAATTACTAATAACAATAATAATTATCCTAATTATAGTCAATTACAATTACTAATAACAATAATAATTATCCTAATTATAGTATTACAATTACTAATAACAATAATAATTATCCTAATTATAGTCCAATTACAATTACTAATAACAATAATAATTATCCTAATTATAGTCCAATTACAATTACTAATAACAATAATAATTATCCTAATTATAGTCAATTACAATTACTAATAACAATAATAATTATCCTAATTATAGTATTACAATTACTAATAACAATAATAATTATCCTAATTATAGTCCAATTACAATTACTAATAACAATAATAATTATCCTAATTATAGTCCAATTACAATTACTAATAACAATAATAATTATCCTAATTATAGTCAATTACAATTACTAATAACAATAATAATTATCCTAATTATAGTATTACAATTACTAATAACAATAATAATTATCCTAATTATAGTCCAATTACAATTACTAATAACAATAATAATTATCCTAATTATAGTCCAATTACAATTACTAATAACAAAATAATTATTAATTTTAAGTGTAAATTGGTGATGGAAAACCAAAAAGTGTAAATTAATTATTTTTATTGTTTGTTTTAGATAAATTGTTTGTATTTTATTTTTTATTTTTTATTTTTATTTTTATTTTTCACTTTCATTAGAAATTAATAAGATTTACAAGAAATTAGTGGGAACCCGAGATACTATCTGGGCCCCCACTCCTCTAGCTATAGCAAAACTAATCCTATTAAATATATGAGCAGCAGCACGTGCTCCAATGTCTTGAGCCATGGAGAACTTTTGGATTCGCTTGAGCAGGGACACCGCATCCTTCTCAAGTTCTCCAAAGGAAGAAAAGGAGAAAGGGATAAAACCATATCCAATACCTGCACACTTAGCCTTATACTTATCTCGTTTACGGTGTGCAGCCTCAGTCACCGCACGACCAGGCGCAAAGTCAACCATTCCAGTCTGCGTCAAGGGCGATGACCCTGTCAAATCGACGCATACATCAAGGCCTCCATCCCACGAATAAAGCAATATATCAGTTGGACGTAAGGAGTTGTCTCTTTCTCCAATAAGCCCAATATCAACTTCTTTACGAGCCGAGGCCCCAGATCGTGAGCAAATGTCAACCAAGGTGTCACGCACGACGTTATGCCGGTGTATGATACCAATAATACCATCACATGATACAGCATGGTCCCCATAAATATCCGCCGGAAATACCTTGGAATAAGCTGAGCATGACATCTGAACAGAAAACAGGGAAACACCTAGCCGATTACATAAAACACAGCGGTAGGTTCTGGCATTCATAGTCTGTCCCAAACCAGAGATCGGAACCACCCTAAGCCAGTTGGAAGTATAGTCTTCCATTTGAGATTTCCATAATGCCAATTGCCGAGGAGATAGAGAAAAAGTGGATTCAACCGTTTGGGTAACTCGAGTGAAATATATATCTGCCAGTTTCTTCATAAGTTTGGGGGCAGCGATCTCACTTCGATTACTTAAAAGGTCAATTGCCATTTTTGCATTAAAAGCATGCAAGACATTATTATTATTATTATATCAAGATTTTTATTAATAAATAACACAATTTAGTCACATGTTTAATAACTTAATTTAGAGAAATTGAGAGTTATAATTAGTCAATTGAGGTTAGGCCAGTTGTCTTTTAGTATATATAAAGATAAAGATAAAGATTAAGATTAAGATATTATACTTAAAATCTTCGTTAGCATATACGAGTATATACAGTATATATATATGTACATATAACCGTGTGTTTATAACTTACGCACCAAGTTACAACTTTTTGAAAAGTCATATAACTATAACTATAACTATGAAAATAATATATAAGGTACATACAAATGAAAATTGGGCCCCTATCCTTGTTTTTCTTTCCAAAAGAACCAACTAATAAATTTAATATTTAATTTATTGCAATTAAATGTTAGAAAAATAGAGTAAAGTATACAAAGTGTGGCTTACTTGCATATGTTCCATATGTTAAGTTTTGGTCCACCTTCTTTGTGTTCCATTCAATATTTATGTATATTCAAACATTCATATTCAAACATTCATATTCATACATATATAATAATTCATATTCACATTCATATTCAAACATTCATATTAAAATTCATATTCAACATTCATATTAAAATTCATATTCAACATTCATATTAAAATTCATATTCAACATTCATATTCAAACATTCATATTCACATTATATTCAAACATTCATATTCACATTCATATTCAAACATTCATATTAAAATTCATATTCAACATTCATATTAAAATTCATATTCAACATTCATATTAAAATTCATATTCAACATTCATATTAAAATTCATATTCAACATTCATATTCAACATTCAATATTTATGTATATTCAAACATTCATATTCAAACATTCATATTCATACATATATATAAACATTCATATTCACATTCATATTCAAACATTCATATTAAAATTCATATTCAACATTCATATTAAAATTCATATTCAACATTCATATTAAAATTCATATTCAACATTCATATTAAAATTCATATTCAACATTCATATTAAAATTCATATTCAACATTCATATTAAAATTCATATTCAACATTCATATTAAAATTCATATTCAACATTCATATTAAAATTCATATTCAACATTCATATTAAAATTCATATTCAACATTCATATTAAAATTCATATTCAACATTCATATTCAAACATTCATATTCACATTATATTCAAACATTCATATTCACATTCATATTCAAACATTCATATTAAAATTCATATTCAACATTCATATTAAAATTCATATTCAACATTCATATTAAAATTCATATTCAACATTCATATTAAAATTCATATTCAACATTCATATTCAAACATTCATATTCACATTATATTCAAACATTCATATTCACATTCATATTCAAACATTCATATTAAAATTCATATTCAACATTCATATTAAAATTCATATTCAACATTCATATTAAAATTCATATTCAACATTCATATTAAAATTCATATTCAACATTCATATTCAACATTCAATATTTATGTATATTCAAACATTCATATTCAAACATTCATATTCATACATATATATAAACATTCATATTCACATTCATATTCAAACATTCATATTAAAATTCATATTCAACATTCATATTAAAATTCATATTCAACATTCATATTAAAATTCATATTCAACATTCATATTCAAACATTCATATTCACATTATATTCAAACATTCATATTCACATTCATATTCAAACATTCATATTAAAATTCATATTCAACATTCATATTAAAATTCATATTCAACATTCATATTAAAATTCATATTCAACATTCATATTAAAATTCATATTCAACATTCATATTCAACATTCAATATTTATGTATATTCAAACATTCATATTCAAACATTCATATTCATACATATATATAAACATTCATATTCACATTCATATTCAAACATTCATATTAAAATTCATATTCAACATTCATATTAAAATTCATATTCAACATTCATATTAAAATTCATATTCAACATTCATATTAAAATTCATATTCAACATTCATATTAAAATTCATATTCAACATTCATATTAAAATTCATATTCAACATTCATATTAAAATTCATATTCAACATTCATATTAAAATTCATATTCAACATTCATATTAAAATTCATATTCAACATTCATATTCAACATTCAATATTTATGTATATTCAAACATTCATATTCAAACATTCATATTCATACATATATATTCAAACATTCATATTCACATTCATATTACATGTATATTCAAACATTCATATTCAAACATTCATATTCATACATATATTAATGTCATATTCAAACATTCATATTCAAACATTCATATTCATACATATATATTCAAACATTCATATTCACATTCATATTCAAACATTCATATTAAAATTCATATTCAACATTCATATTAAAATTCATATTCAACATTCATATTAAAATTCATATTCAACATTCATATTAAAATTCATATTCAACATTCATATTCAAACATTCATATTCACATTATATTCAAACATTCATATTCACATTCATATTCAAACATTCATATTAAAATTCATATTCAACATTCATATTAAAATTCATATTCAACATTCATATTAAAATTCATATTCAACATTCATATTAAAATTCATATTCAACATTCATATTAAAATTCATATTCAACATTCATATTAAAATTCATATTCAACATTCATATTAAAATTCATATTCAACATTCATATTAAAATTCATATTCAACATTCATATTAAAATTCATATTCAACATTCATATTAAAATTCATATTCAACATTCATATTCCATTCAATATTTATGTATATTCAAACATTCATATTCAAACATTCATATTCATACATATATTAATGTCATATTCAAACATTCATATTCAAACATTCATATTCATACATATATTAAAATTCATATTCAACATTCATATTAAAATTCATATTCAACATTCATATTAAAATTCATATTCAACATTCATATTAAAATTCATATTCAACATTCATATTAAAATTCATATTCAACATTCATATTAAAATTCATATTCAACATTCATATTAAAATTCATATTCAACATTCATATTCAAACGATTTGGTCATATGCTAACCTTTCATCAAATAATTTCACTGGGGGTATTATGGACTCAATGAGTGGGTGCAGAAAGTTGGAGTACGTCGATTTGAGTTCAAATTTGTTGACAGGAAACTTATGGTTTGATTTCACTAGGTTTAAGGAGTTTTCTGTGTCGGAAAATCGTCTAAATGATGATTTACTGGGAAGTATTTTCCACGAAAATTGCAGTTTAGAGGTACTTGATCTCTCTCAGAACAAACTTGCTGGTGGAATCCCTAAGGAGATATCGAAGTGTAAAAACTTGACGATTTTAGACCTTTCTGGCAACGGATTCACAGGAAAAATCCCAACAGAATTCGGATCAGTCACAAATCTCGAGCAACTTTTATTGGGTAATAACTCTGTTTCAAGAGAAATACCCGAGTCTTTACTAGGGTTGGAGAGGTTAAACTACTTGGACCTTAGTAGAAATAAATTTCGAGGAGATATACAAGAGATATTCGGGCGGTTAACTCAAGTGAAATATCTTCTACTACATGTGAATGGGTACACTGGGGGTTTATATTCGTCGGGAATACTCAAATTGCAGAACGTTTCGCGACTAGACTTAAGTTTCAACAACCTTGCAGGTGCATTACCACCTGAGATATCTCAGATGGGAAGTTTGACATACTTGATTCTTGCTGGGAATCATTTCTCCGGGAAGATACCTTCTGAATTTGGAAATTTGAAAAGACTTCAAGCGCTAGATCTTTCAAAGAATGCCTTAAACGGGTCAATCCCATCTAGCTTGGGACAGTTGACATCTTTGTTATGGCTGATGTTGGCTGACAATTCGTTAACGGGTCAAATACCACCTGAGCTAGGAAACTGCAGCAGCTTGTTGTGGTTAAATCTTGCAAACAATCAACTTTCGGGTCCTATTTCACCAGAGTTGGCTAAAATAGGGAATAATGCAAGAGCAACTTTCTTATATAACAGAGAAAACAATCCTGTGGCAGGCTCAGGAGAGTGCTCAGCAATGAGAAGATGGATACCTGCGGATTATCCACCTTTTAGTTTCGTGTACACACTTCTTAACAGGAAGAAATGCAGAATTTTATGGGACACGATACTTAAAGGAAACGGAGTTTTCCAAGTTTGTCTTCCAGGATCAAATATTCGGACACTCCAAGTATCAGGCTATTGTCAACTCAGTGGAAACCAGTTATCAGGCCAGATACCACCAGAAATTGGCAAAATGGATAATTTCAGTATGCTACATTTGGGGGAAAATGAATTTTCAGGTACTCTTCCTGCTGAGATTGCACAAATGCCACTTGTTGTGTTGAATGTTACTCGTAATGAATTATCAGGACCGATTCCAATGCAGCTTGGGTTTCTCAAGTGTTTGAGAAATCTAGATTTGTCATACAACAATTTTTCGGGTAAGTTTCCACCCAACTTGAATAACTTGAGTGAGTTGAGCAAGTTTAATGTCTCTTACAATCGTTTTATATCTGGTATGATTCCATCAACCGGTCAGTTGGCTACTTTTGAGAAATCTTCATTTCTTGGAGACCCATTGTTAACTCTTCCCCCTTTTTTAAGTAATTCAACGAACACTTCGTCTATAAATGGTGGTGGGAGATCAAAGACTAAAAAATGGGGCGCAGTTTTGGTGTTCATGTTTCTACTGCTAGCTTTCACTGTGTGTGGATTCATGACTATACTAGTGTGTCTTGTGATAAAGGGCCCAGTTGATCAGCCTGGATATCTGACACAAGATTTGAAGCTTGGAAATGAATTTACGTCGAGTTCCAGTGTTTCATCACCATGGTTGTCAGACAAGGTTAAGGTAATACGTTTAGACAAAACCGCATTCACACACGCAGACATCTTAAAGGCTACAGGGAACTTTTCTAATGATAGAATAATTGGGAGGGGCGGATTTGGAACGGTCTACAGGGGTTTGTTACCAGATGGAAGAGAAGTGGCAATAAAGAAAAAGCTAAGAGAAGGAATGGAGGGTGAACGTGAGTTTCGGGCTGAAATGGAGGTGCTCAGTAGAAATGGTTTTGGGTGGCCCCACCCGAACCTGGTGACACTTTACGGGTGGTGCTTGTACGGGTCAGAAAAACTGTTGGTGTATGAGTACATGGATGGTGGCAATTTGGATGATCTAATTCCAGATAGAATAAGGTTCAAATGGAGGCAACGAATTGATGTGGCTATCGACGTGGCCCATGCTTTGGTTTTCTTACACCACGAGTGCTATCCCGCCATTGTTCATAGAGATGTCAAAGCTAGTAATGTGTTGTTAGACAAAAATGGAAAAGCCCGTGTTACTGATTTTGGGCTGGCCCGGATTGTAGATGTTGGGGACAGCCACGTCAGCACAATGGTGGCTGGAACTGTTGGATATGTAGCACCCGAGTATGGACAAACATGGCAAGCAACTACAAAGGGTGACGTTTATAGTTATGGAGTTTTACTTATGGAACTAGCAACAGGGAGGCGAGCAGTTGATGGTGGGGACGAGAGTCTAATGGAATGGTATAAACGAGTGACAGGAGATGCACAGCATGGATTTAATCAATCCATGATCCCTGTATCGGTTTTGATGTCAGGACTCGCAGAAGGTGCAGTTGAAATGTGTGAATTACTTCGTGTTGGGATAAGATGCACTGCAGAAGCACCTCAGTTACGGCCCAATATGAAGGAGGTGTTAGACATGCTCGTCCGGATTAGAGCAAATCGTACAGATTCTAACAATGGGTCGTTCATACCCTCATCATAATGTAAATCTATATTCATGTTCTACATACATACATAAAATTTAGGTTACATTGGCATCATGTCATATGCATAGATTTATGGGCATTTGATGTCTTCATTTATTTTTTCCCCTGTATATATAGATCTACATGTAATTTCATAATGATTTTGATCAATAATAAGATATGAAGAACATGGCAAAAAAATAAAGGTACCAAAAGTTTAGCATATATAATTCTTAGTAATCCATGGCTAGTATCAGTACATAATCAGATTCTATGCAATTCATGTGTGGTCTACATGTCATATTTTATTTGTAGTGAATATACATTTGATATACACAGAAGTGGACTTGTTTCGTATCAAAATTTTACCCGCCTGGCTATTTGGAGATATGATCGTAACTTGTTGTTTCTTAACTTTCTATCGAGCGAGCAATTTTTGGTTTGTTAGCTGTTGCTTGACTATGCGAGTATTAGTTCAGATTCATTTGTAAATATTTGGTCATATTCTGTTATTTGACTTATTTCTGTAACAGAGTCTCAATTGAAATTGCTTCCTTTGATCATCAAGGAACATATAATGAAAGTTTTATTTGTAAGTTTTCTCTTCTATATTACCACTTATAGAATTTTGTTATTTCAAAGATCAAAACTACTAAGCCTGTATGGTATATTGATCAAATCAACAGTTTCCCAATCTTGTCTTCCACGAGGTATGAGGAGGTGAGATGTAAAAAGACTACCAGGAATGAGAATCGAACTTTTGACCTTTGTTTCTAAAAGCAAGAGGTTTCCAATTAATCAAATGTATAGATGGTATTTCGGAACTTTCAAAACTACTACAATTTTTTATCAACCACCTTTGATAAATGTAAATATTGAACATGGTCATTAGGCACAAGTCCTTGATCAGTACACGACTACGAGTTGGTTATAGTTCACCACCATGATTTTGCTGATTTTTATAGTCAGTGTCTAAGTTAGCGAAACCACTCTGCTCCAAGGATAAAAGGGCGCGACTATCTTAGCCCAAGCTATTTGGACAAATGATATTATTAGATGGTTAAAGGGGGTGCGACCCCGTAGCCCAGGCTATATGGGTTCATGATCTTGTCAATTTAATGTGTCTCCATTCCGTACCTATTCATTCCTAATAGAGGTGGAAAAAAACCGTTTTCGGAAAACCGGTTTCTTACCCGGGTTTGACCAAAACCGGTTAGGATTCTGGAAAACCCGGCGGTTTGAACCATGTTTGGGAACTGTTTTCGGACCGGGTAGAAAGGTATTCAAAAAAAAAAAGAGGAAAAACCTAGTCAAAAACCGGTCCACCTTGACCAAAAACTGGTTAGAAACCAATTCGGGTATGGTCAAACTCGGTTTTGGTTTCATTGACCAATAATCGGTTCGAGTTCAAGTCAGATTCAGTTTGGACAAAACCCGGTTTTTGACCATGCCTAATTCCCGAGTTCAACACATATCTAGAATAAAAATAAAAATTTACGCAATGGAAAAACCTTAAATAAAACTAATGATATATAAATGAACTCTACAAAAGGAGTTTTTATAACACATTTAGTTGGTTATATTTGGCAATGTGTTTTTTGAAGTTTTTAGCGACTTCTAGTTTAAAAAAAAGCTCATTAGAAAGTTTTTAACAAAAACCCAGTTTGGTATTAAGAACTTAAAGTTTTTAGTTTAACAAAAAATAATTAAAATGGTAAATAGTGTTGAGAAAGTAATGGCCGTATTTAACACTGGAAAAGTGTTCAAAAGTCAAATACACTTTAGACAGAACCATTCAAATTTCTCAGAGGTTTAAGGATTGGGCTTATAAACGGACTAAGACCAAACAAATTGCAAGCCCAGGACATAGATAGACTGTTATTGACTAATTGCTGCTAGCGTATGTATAACTTTAGGCCGGAGCCAACGCCCCATCGACGGTCTCTTCGACCAACTCGTCGATGGGGACTAGGTTGGCAGCAGCTTCGTCGACCGCCTTCCAAATCCTTCCCTTCGACCCATCGATGCTTGTGGACGGGGTGATTGTGTGTGGGGTCCAAAATCTTGAGTTTTATTTTTTGTTATTTTCTTCTATAAGGTATATATATGTATAGTATATATTTATGTATGTGAATAAGATTATTTGTATTTTTTTTATTATAATCAAACACATTTTATTATCAAAACACATTACAATACTTAAATACAATACATAATTCAAAATACTAGAACACACTTAATTAAAATACTAAAACATACTTAATTAAAATACGAAAACAGACTTAATTAAAAGTAGACAATCGTGATAAGCTCCCTGAAACACTGCTCGTATCTGAAGTCACTCCCATAATTCTCCCGGTACTCCTGATGCGCCGTTGCATAAAGCAACTCATCAGATAAGGTCCTCCCCTGTGCATTCAACCTCGTATAGATTGCCTCAAACTGCTTACATTCATTGCGAATTTTGGTGAAGTGACCTATTTGTTGAGATTTGGTCCGTGGACCTTCAGTCGTGTTCATGTTGAACCTTTCAGATATGTCGGTCCAAGTGTTTTTGCTTGGGTTAGCCATTTCACATCTTTGTATCCAACACCTCGACAACAAAAGATCTTCGGATTCAGTCTACCTTCGTGTCGACATTTTGAAATGGAATGGTTTGAGGAAGATAAAAGAGAAAATTACATTTTTGGTACCTCAACTTGGCAGCTTTTGCACTTTTAGTCTCCAACTCAAAAAATTGCAGTTTTCATACCTAAAGTTTTATGTTTTTATCAGTTTTGGTACCACGTTCATACGGCGTTAAAAATGTAGCCGTTTGCCGTTACTTTCCTTGCCACGTGAACAACACGCGAGGGTATATATTTATTTATAAATATGTATAGATATATTGTAACATCCCGAACTTTTATTTAATGTTTGACTAATGCCGTTAAGTCAATTTGGGGTGTCGTTAAGTCTTTACTTAATATTTGGATGTAGTTATGTGTGGTTAACGTAGATAAAGTAGTTAGGTTTAAAAGCCTAAATTGTAATGACGAATAAAAGTGTGATTAATGTCGCTTAAAGGCTATGTAGTGCCTTTTTAATGAAGGACTAATGTTGTATATGGTCATTAATGCAGTTTGTGACCAATAATGAAGGGTTTAGAAGTCCAGGGACTGATTTTGACATAGGTTGAAGTCTAAAAACGGGTTTAAGGATTTGTTGGGTGTAATTAGGGCTGAATTAGCAGCCATTAGCAATTGTTAACTCACACACAAAGCCTCTTTAATCTTTTTTGAATCCTAAAGCAATTAATCTAGTTTTTGGGTCTAACGATTGGGTAATTTGGTGTTGGAATCGATCAACCATCTAGCAAGCAGGTAATCATTGAATCGTTGGTTGTATTTTCAGGTCTAGGGGTTGTTTAATTATGAATCAAATCTGATTAAAAAGGGATTATGCAAGTAATTAGGGTTTATGTGGTGTTTTGGGGTAATTAACATTGAAAGTGATGTTAAACGAGTCTATGATCGATCCAGTTAATCAAGAGATGTTTATTTGTGTCAAAAACATGTTTGGAAGGAAGTCTTGATCGATCAAAATCTGGAAAATCGAAGAACTTAGTCGTTTTTGAAAATCTGTCGATCAGCGGTGAAACGAAGTTAATCTTCGTTATGGTTATCTTCGTTAGTTAAAAGTTATCTTCGTAAGTTATGTAAGTTCGTTCAGTCACTATCTTCGTTGACTAAGTTCGTAAAATGAAAACCATTTAGTTCGTAAGAACAATTGAAACGAAGATAAGAACTAAGTTCGTAAGGTGTAATTAAGTTCGTGAAGTAAACGAAGTTAATCTTCGTTATGGTTATCTTCGTTAGTTAAAAGTTATCTTCGTAAGTTATGTAAGTTCGTTCAGTCACTATCTTCGTTGACTAAGTTCGTAAAATGAAAACCATTTTCGTGAAGTAATCAAACGAAGTTAAATGATAAATTTGTAAACTATTTTAGTAAGAACAAGCAAACGAAGTTGAATGTTAAGTTCGTAAGAACAATTGAAACGAAGATAAGAACTAAGTTCGTAAGGTGTAATTAAGTTCGTAAGAAGTAAACTGCAGGTCATCTTCGTAAGGCCTGTAGGGTACTTAAGGTCGTTCGAGAGTCCATTTAAGGTCCTAAATGACTTATACTTTATATGTTAATGAACGATAGGTGTCGGAGATTACTGATAAGCAATATTAGCTGTTTGTTTGTGCGCGTGTACTACAACCAGGTAAGATACACTACTTTAACACGCTGAGGGATCAACTAAAAGCTGGTTTCAAATCGTAAACACTTCCATTCGGTACCTTATTATTGCATGTGGGCATATGGGTTACTTGGGAGGTATTATGGGTTATGCAGTTGACCATGAGACCTGAGATGCAGTCCCTATTGTAGTGTAATGCAGTATTGCTTTATGTAGTATGTAGCTATGCAGTTGATGTAGTTTAATGTAGTATGTAGCTATGCAGTTGATGTAGTTTAATGTAGTATGTAGCTATGCAGTTGATGTAGTTTAATGTAGTATCTTGATATGCATGATATATAGAAATGAAGTTGATGTGTGATATGCATGCTTGACTTGTACGCCTAGTTCACTAGACTTGCTAGGTTGCTATGTCACTTGCACGTTTAAGGATCCAAACGTAATGAAGTTAAAGTGTGTGAATGTCTAGGAATGTGTGTTACCTAGACTATATGTGTGTGAATGTTTGGGAATGCAGGGACCCAATCTATATGTGTGAAATTGAGCTCATAAAACAGATGCAGTGAAAAGTGTTAAGCTTAACCCGTACTAGCCTTAGCCGGGCGAGTGCGTAGATGCAGTTGTTGCTTGGGTGGCTCCTCGCAACGTGGTCTTATTAACGCAGGGCGAGTAATACGAGGGGTTTGACCAACCTCCACATTCGGATTACTCAAGGATTGGCTTGCCATTCCTTAACGACGTAAGATGAGTAGTCCTTTGACTAATCATCCAGTCGGGTGTGATGCAGGGCACACTTATATGCAGTTAACGAAGATACGTGTGACAATGTGTGAACTAATGCAGGATAGGCACATTCAGGACGATTATCCTAATTGAGATGAAGTTGAAATGCAGTATATGTGTGAACGTGTGATGTGTGTTGTGCCTAATAAAACTTGTCTAATAATGAAGATTGTTTTAATTGGACAAATGCTTTTAAATTAAGTGTTATCTTACTTAGCTAATCTTATAGCTAACACTTGTTTCTTAATGTGGTTGTTCCCTCAGGTTTAGCTTGATGGAATCTAGATGCAGGACGTGTGAGCTTGGGTAGATGCAATGCAGGAGCCTTAGCTACCCTTAGACGATGCTTACTTTAGACATTCGTTACATTTCGTATTTAATGTCGAATTTATGTAGTGATGTGTGAACGGTTGTTTTATGTTGGGCAACCGTTGGGTTTTCATTTGAACTATTGTTTGATATGGCATGTAACACCAAATAAATGCAGAAACCGAAATGTTTTTATCGGTTTTGACTTTTACAGTCTTTACTTCCGCAAGTTATCACCGTTAGGTGAAAAGTTTTTGAAAACCCATATTTTTTAAACGACGGGTGTTACAAGTTGGTATCAGAGAAGTAGTTTAAGTGAACCAAGGCCTATTGACCATAGGATTTGGACTTAAACTTAAGGTGTGCATGCTAGGTACTCGTAGGATGCCTTAGCTAGAGATGACATGCGATGTAGGAGGGGTTGGGATGAGTGCGAGTGTAGTAGGGCTTACGAGATGTTTATGTTACGATGATATGTTTTAGCCTTATCTCGACGAGCTTTTTGTTTTATTTTGCGCTTATCGACTCCACCATTTTATTGAAGGAAAATGGTAAACACTCGCAACCGCAACATCTAACGAGACGGAGCTACTGCTAGCGTTACTCCACCTGTCCATCCGGGTGCAGGTGCTGCTAATGCTAATGTGAATCGTGAGAACCCTCGCCGTGTTAATCAACCAGGCTCATTGGGTCCGATGCCTCCACCACCTGGCAATCCTCCGAGAGTTAACGATGTAGCTGTGGATCAGATTCCCAATCAGATGGAGATGTATAATCTTGTGCTAACTCTTCAGGCCCAGTTGGCCCAAACACAAGAACAGTTGAATCAGGCGTTGGCAGCTAACGCAGAAGGAACTGGTAACAGTCACTCTGTGCCTTCTCACCACACTGAGCCACCGGTCGATGATGTTGTTATTCCTCATGCTAATGTTAATGTGGTTATTCCCTCAGGTTTAGCTTGATGGAATCTAGATGCAGGACGTGTGAGCTTGGGTAGATGCAATGCAGGAGCCTTAGCTACCCTTAGACGATGCTTACTTTAGACATTCGTTACATTTCGTATTTAATGTCGAATTTATGTAGTGATGTGTGAACGGTTGTTTTATGTTGGGCAACCGTTGGGTTTTCATTTGAACTATTGTTTGATATGGCATGTAACACCAAATAAATGCAGAAACCGAAATGTTTTTATCGGTTTTGACTTTTACAGTCTTTACTTCCGCAAGTTATCACCGTTAGGTGAAAAGTTTTTGAAAACCCATATTTTTTAAACGACGGGTGTTACAAGTTGGTATCAGAGAAGTAGTTTAAGTGAACCAAGGCCTATTGACCATAGGATTTGGACTTAAACTTAAGGTGTGCATGCTAGGTACTCGTAGGATGCCTTAGCTAGAGATGACATGCGATGTAGGAGGGGTTGGGATGAGTGCGAGTGTAGTAGGGCTTACGAGATGTTTATGTTACGATGATATGTTTTAGCCTTATCTCGACGAGCTTTTTGTTTTATTTTGCGCTTATCGACTCCACCATTTTATTGAAGGAAAATGGTAAACACTCGCAACCGCAACATCTAACGAGACGGAGCTACTGCTAGCGTTACTCCACCTGTCCATCCGGGTGCAGGTGCTGCTAATGCTGCTGCTAATGCTAATGTGAATCGTGAGAACCCTCGCCGTGTTAATCAACCAGGCTCATTGGGTCCGATGCCTCCACCACCTGGCAATCCTCCGAGAGTTAACGATGTAGCTGTGGATCAGATTCCCAATCAGATGGAGATGTATAATCTTGTGCTAACTCTTCAGGCCCAGTTGGCCCAAACACAAGAACAGTTGAATCAGGCGTTGGCAGCTAACGCAGAAGGAACTGGTAACAGTCACTCTGTGCCTTCTCACCACACTGAGCCACCGGTCGATGATGTTGTTATTCCTCATGCTAATGTTAATGTGGTTCCTCGTAATGATGTTCACGCCCCTCGATTCAAGTTTGAAAGTTTCCAGAAGTGTGGAGCTCAGAAATTTTATGGAACACTTAATGCAGTAGGTTGCATGGAATGGCTTGATGATACTGAGATGGTTTTTGAAGCTTGTGATTGTCCCGAGGATAAGAAAGTGTTGGAGCTCAGAAATTTTATGGAACACTTAATGCAGTAGGTTGCATGGAATGGCTTGATGATACTGAGATGGTTTTTGAAGCTTGTGATTGTCCCGAGGATAAGAAAGTGTTGTGTGCTAGTAGGATGTTGAAAGAAGGAGCTCGGGATTGGTGGAAGAGCATTACTATTTCGATGACTCCAGCTATGGTAACTGCTATTTCATGGGCTGACTTTAAGCAGAAATTCATTGAAGAATATATTGGAGTACATGAGCAGCGTAAAATGGAAAAAGAGTTCCGTGCTTTGACAGCTGAAGTTGGCAGAATTAATGATTATGCTCGTTCCTTTATGGAGAAGATGAAGTTCGTAGGCCATTTGTTCCGTACTGATGCAGATCAGGTTGCTTGCTATGTTGATGGTTTGCCTCCGAGTTATCGAGGTATCTGCAGGCAGCTTAAGACCCTGACTGAAGCAATCAAGGAGTCTAAAAAGCTTGACGATGATTTTGCTTCGGACAAGAAAGTAGTTGAGAAAGTCGACGACAAGAAAGTGGGGTTTAAAAGAAGATCAAACTGGTCCTCTAATAACAATAATAATAATAAGAAGTTCCGTGGAAATTCTAGCTCAAGCGGTGACAAGGATAAAAAGAAGAATGGTTCATGGTGTACTTTTTGCAAGACAATTCATGAAGGGCATTGTACCGACAAGACAAGAAGGTGCCATAAGTGTGGGAAGTCGGGACATCTTGCCACTGAATGTAGGGACAAGACTCGTTGCTACAAGTGCCAAGAAACGGGTCATCTCATTGCCGATTGTCCACAGATGAAGAATGCTGGAAAGAAGACCGCCACGACAGCAACAAAAGTGAGAGCTCTTCAAATGACGGTTGATGACGCAAGGAACAACGATGAAGTGGTAAGTGGTACTTTCCTTGTTAATTCAAAGCCTGCCTCTGTTTTATTTGATTCAGGTGCAAATAGGTCATTTGTGTCCACATTATTTGCTCCTAAGCTAGAAAGAGTCACTACTCCTTAAGATTGTTCATTAGAGGTAGAAATTGCTAATGGTACGGTTAATAATATACGTGTGGGATATGACGATTGTGACATTGAGATTGAAGGTCGTTCTTTTCCGGTCCAACTATTGCCTACTACCTTAGGTGGTTTTGATGTAGTGATTGGTATGGATTGGTTGGCTAGAAATGAAGCTAGTATTTTATGTTCCCAAAAGATAATTCGATTGCCTATATCCGAGGGTAAAGTGATAACGGTGTATGGAGACAAGAAGAGAGGAGGGATAAAGATTATTAGTATGATGAAAGCTATTAAATGTATAAGGAAAAACAAGAGCCATTTCTTGGCTTATGTCATTGATGCAAGAAAAGAGAAGCCTCCAATCGCTAGTGTTGAGGTAGTATCCAATTTCCCCGATGTGTTTCCCGATGATCTACCCGGTATTCCTCCCGATCGTGAAGTTACTTTTCAGATAGATCTTATTCCCGGTGCTACACCCGTTGCTAAAGCACCTTACCGATTAGCTCCTACAGAAATGAAGGAATTAATGACGCAACTACAGGAGTTACTTGACAAAGGGTTCATACAACCTAGTTCCTCGCCTTGGGGAGCTCCGGTTCTCTTTGTTAAGAAGAAGGATGGATCAATGCGCATGTGTATAGACTACCGTGAGTTGAACAAACGAACGGTCAAGAATAAGTATCCTCTCCCGAGAATTGATGATCTTTTTGATCAACTACATGGTGCTTCGTATTTTTCAAAGATTGAAGCTGTTTCAAAGTGGGAGCAGCCAAAGACTCCTACCGAGATTAAGAGTTTTCTTGGTTTGGCTGGGTATTATAGAAGGTTTATTCAGGATTTTTCCCGAATAGCCAAGCCTATGACGGAATTAACAAAGAAGGGTGTGAAGTACGAGTGGACTGCAAAGCAGGAAAATGCATTCCAAACGTTGAAAAAGAAGTTGTGTGAAGCTCCTATCCTTGCCTTGCCTGAAGGTACTGATGATTTAGTGGTATATAGCGATGCTTCTATTACGGGTTTGGGTTGTGTCTTAATGCAGAGAGACAAAGTGATTGCCTATGCTTCACGTCAGTTGAAGCCTCATGAGAAGAATTACCCTACCCATGATCTTGAGTTAGCGGCGGTTGTGTTTGCATTGAAATTATGGAGACATTATTTATATGGCACTAAATGCACACTTTACACCGACCATAAGAGTTTACAATATATGTTTACTCAAAAGGAGATGAATGTGAGACAAAGAAGGTGGATGGAGTTACTTAAGGACTATGATTGTGAAATCAAATACCATCCGGGTAAAGCCAATGTAGTGGCGGATGCACTAAGTAGGAAAGTGCAAAGCTCTTCTTGTAAGTTGATGAGCATGCAAGTTCAGGCCAAGTCGGGTCTATTAGATCGAATTAAAGAAGCACAAGAGAGGGCATTAATGAAGGATAATATTGATAACGAGAGTATTGGGAAGAAGAAACGACTTGTGATGGAGACTAATAGCCGTGGGTTTAAAACATACAAGGGTCGCATTTGGGTGCCACTGCTTGGTGGTAACCGAGAGTTGATCCTTGAAGAGGTCCATAGAAGTAGGTATTCGATGCATCCCGGTGTCACCAAAATGTATGCAGATTTGAAGCCGATTTATTGGTGGCCGGATATTAAAGGTGAAGTGGCTCATTTTGTAGCAAAGTGTTTGACGTGTGCAAGAGTGAAGACGGACCATCAAAAGCCGTATGGTTTGTTGCATCAATTAGAAATCCCCGAGTGGAAATGGGATCATATTACCATGGACTTTGTAACGAAGCTACCTAAAACGCCGAAAGGGAATGATATGATATGGGTGATTGTAGATAGATTGACGAAGAGTGCTCATTTTCTAGCTACCCGACAAGATGTGCCTTTAACGAAGATGGCAAAGATGTACATTGATGAAGTAGTTGCGAAACATGGAGTTCCTTTATCTATTGTTTCGGATCGAGACTCGAGGTTTGTGTCAAACTTTTGGAAGGGTCTTCAACGGGAGTTGGGTAGTAGAATAAATTTGAGTACCGCCTATCATCCCCAAACCGATGGGCAAAGTGAGAGAACCATTCAAACCTTGGAGGATATGTTGAGAACGTGTGTACTTGAATACGGTGGAGCATGGGATGAACACTTGAAGTTGATTGAATTTGCTTATAATAATAGTCACCATGCAAGTATTGGGATGCCACCATTTGAAATGTTATATGGAAGGAGATGTAGGACTCCAAGTTGTTGGATGGAACCCGGTGAAAAGCAGTTGACCGGTCCCGAAATTATTGAAATTACCTCTGAAAAGGTTAATGTAGCTAAAGAAGCCTTACGTGTGGCAAGGGAAAGGCAGAAAACATATGCAGATAAGAAAAGGAGACCGATTGAGTTTAATGTTGGTGATTTAGTGATGCTGAAAGTATCACCTTGGAAAGGAGTTATCCGATTTGGAAAGAAGGGAAAGTTGAGTCCACGTTTCATTGGACCTTTTAAAGTGGTGAAGCGCATTAAAGATGTGGCATATCAGTTGGAATTGCCTCCAGAATTGGATGGAATTCACAACACCTTCCATGTATCCTACTTGAGGAAATGTTTAGCTGAGGAGTCGAGTGTGATTCCTATTAAAGACGTGAGCATTGACCCAATGAAGAGAATAGTAGACGAACCGGTAGCGATACTTGGAAGAAAGCAAAAGAAGTTACGCCGAAAAGTGATTGAACTTGTCTTGATAAAGTGGAAGCATAATCATGGAGAAAGCTTGACTTGGGAAACTGAAGCAGTAATGAAGGAGAAATATCCCGAGTTGTTCCTATCTGATGAGATTCCGGGGACGGAATCCTCTTAAGGGGGAGGTAATTGTAACATCCCGAACTTTTATTTAATGTTTGACTAATGCCGTTAAGTCAATTTGGGGTGTCGTTAAGTCTTTACTTAATATTTGGATGTAGTTATGTGTGGTTAACGTAGATAAAGTAGTTAGGTTTAAAAGCCTAAATTGTAATGACGAATAAAAGTGTGATTAATGTCGCTTAAAGGCTATGTAGTGCCTTTTTAATGAAGGACTAATGTTGTATA
>CM067173.1:16173496-16331858 GCA_034093135.1 Erigeron breviscapus
TTTTGATAGTCAAATGTGCAGGTTTTGACTTCTAATTGTCAAAACTGCATTTTGGATTTATGATGTTCAAACTATGCATTTTGTGAAACACTGCAAACTCATGTTCAAACTATGCATTTTGTGAAACACTGCAAACTCATGTTCAAACTACTGCAAAGCCATATTCAAACTATGCATATGCTAAAATATCCACAACATATGCTAAATTAACACAATTAGAACTAGGTTGACTGTAAAGTCAAAAATATGGCATTTTTCTTATCCAAAATACAAATACATTCAAAAGAAAACAAATACATTACACATATCCAATTACATTACATATCCAATTACATTACATTCTTGGCAGTCAAAGAAAACATAAACCACATTACATTGCCTAATCAGAAAATAATCCACAAGATAAAGAAAAACCAACTTAACATCAAAGCAATCTTCAATCTTCGTTCTTGTTGTTCTTTACTTTTCAATTGTTGTTCCAACTTGTTTCTTGCTTTTAACAATCCGGGAATGATAACCATAGAGCGTTGACACATAGCTGGGTCAACCCATGAAAAAAACCCACAAGAAATTGCCTGGAAATAAAGGGGCTTTTTTAATTAACAACACAAAACGAATTGAAAAGTAACAAAATTAGGGTTTTTTGAACTTACTTGAGAGCAACAATAGAATCGTCTTCCAGGGTTTGTGTCTGTCCAGGAGCAACGAACATTGGCTACAATACCACAATAACAATATACAACCATGGTGATCGTTAATTACGGTTTGATTTGGGGGAAAAGAAATTAGGGTTTGGAATTGGGGGAAACGAAGGCGGGAGAGAAAGAGAGGGAAAACGATTTTGGTGGGAAAAAAATGTGTGTATATACATATATAATCGACTGGCGGTGGCAAAATTACAATTTTACCCTCACGTGTTCGTCACGTGAGGGTGTTAACGGCAACATTTAACGCCGTATGAACGTGGTACCAAAACTGATAAAAACATAAAACTTTAGGTATGAAAACTGTAATTTTTTGAGTTGGAGACTAAAAGTGCAAAAGCTGCCAAGTTGAGGTACTAAAAATGTAATTTTCTCAAGATAAAAATGAGTTGAAAGAAATTGTTGTGATTTGAAATGGTTGTGTTAAGTTGAGTATAAATAGTGGAAAAAAATGCCTACTAGCCGTTATTTTCAAAAGTTAGAATTTGATTTTTTTTTTATTCTGCAACGGTCACCAAAAAAATGGGTCCCACAAACCTAATATAATAATGAAAGTTTATGGTTTATATGGTAATTATATTTTTGGGTAAATATAAAATAAAAATAAATAAAAGTTGAGGAAGAGATAAGGTTGGCAGTGAGCGAGGAAGAGGTGATTTAGGAGAGAGAAAAGCTGATGTGGAAAAGAAAAAAAAGAAGGAAGGATGGTGTCTTGCGTTGACCGAGGCTTATAGTATAGTGTAAACCGTATAGTTGCTTGTATACGGACTTTGGTCATTGTCGGTCTCGGTCGTTTTCTAGTTTCATACTTGTTTTGTATCGAAACCTTTTTCAACATTTAAAAAGAAAAGAAAGAAAAAAAAAAACATATTTGTACTAGTCCGGTATCTGCTTCTGGCGGTCAAATCAATGTTCATCTAAATACTACTGTCTAATCATTAGGTATGATTGCATACTTGCTCAGTTAAGCTTTAATATCATCTCTTAATTATTTATTTGTTCTTAATTGTATATATATGTTTCATTTTAAGGCTCATTTGATATAAATTGATGTGGGTTCTGTTGTGTATAATTATATCCTCTGATTGGTGTTTTATATGTTTGATTTGTATAAACATTGTTTTTTTTTAAACCTAGGGGTCCTACGTGCTTTGCAAAGGGGATTATATTTTGTACATAGAATTCGAACTTGGGGTTTCTAGTTATTTTCACCCTTACATATCAAGATTTTATTGGTTATGTTGATGTTCATTGCGAATTTCGTTATGTTCATATATAGCTATTAGCACGCTAAATGAAGAAAATTATTCCACAAATAATAAATAGAAGTGTATCCAGCTATTTATTGTCATTAGAAGTACATGCAGTGTTTAGTGTTTATGCCGAAACCATATAAGTTGATACGTCATCAGATATTGTCGATGTGTCATGTATCCGGTTTAAAATTTGTTACATTAGAAGGTAATAGTATTCAGATACGTACAATAGCAAAACGTGGATAGTTGGACATATTTTTATCTAACTTTGCCAAAAGGTTTCCAAGGCGGTGTTTGGAAAATGAGTATTTGATCATAAGTATTTTTCAATTCATGAACTACTTATGACTATTTGTAGGTCAAATAACATGCTGGATGATTAGTTTATGATTGGTTATGACAGAACTATTTACGGGTCATTTCATTTGTAATTCTTTGAATAATATTAAAACGACTAGCGGTATGAAGTTACCAGTTTGGGGTTGAAGTCTTATGTGTATTTGTCCGAGTATTTGCTATTTGCAAAGAAAAATCTTCGGATACGAATTTGGAAAAATTTCCTTTTTTGACACATTTGTTTAGATGGGTCTTTAACCATCAATCACATAATTTAGGAATGGGGGGCACCTTGGATACCACTTAGCCTATCGGTAATTTTAGTTATCTTTTTATTACAACTGCAAAATAGCAGCAGCAAATCCGAGCACTTAGTTTTGTTAGTTCTAATAGTTATATGTCCTGCAATGCTAACTCCATTTATATATATAGCTTATCAGCCAGTGAATAAAGCAGATACCGGAATTTGAAGCATACATGTGGGGTTTTGCATCAAAAGCGATTTCTGGTACTTCTGGTCTAAAAGATGACTCTCAAACAACCAATCAAGCTTCTTCAGAAAGCTCGGATGACGATATATCTATAAATGATGGCAGAAGAGAAGAAGGTTTGGAGTGCCCAATTTGCTTTGAATCTTTTAATATTGTAGAAAATGTGCCCTATGTATTATGGTGTGGTCACACACTCTGTAAAAACTGTGTTCTCGGCCTACCATGGGCTGTTTTCAAACTTCCAAATCTTCCAATCCAACTTCCTTTTTTCATTTCATGCCCATGGTGCAATCTGTTATCGTGTCGTCTAGTTTATAAGGGAAATCTCAAGTTTCCCCACAAGAATTATTTTCTTCTTTGGATGGTTGAAAATTTAAACGGTGATAGATTCAAATCGTGTTCCTCTTCTTGTGACAATCTAGCCATTGATGAAGCTAACCAATGTGTGGGTCAAAGTCAAAGTACTAATGGTTCTTGTGCTCCACATTTCAACGCAGAAAGACTACAATCGTCTCTATGTAAGTCGTTAATCTTTTTAGTGAATTTGATGACTAAGTTCCCGTTGGTCTTTCTGTTTCTTTTTATTGTTGTATATGCTATACCAGCTAGTATAGCAATCTTGGTTGTGTACATTCTCATCACAATTCTGTTTGCTATCCCGTCTTTTCTTATTCTATATTTTTCATACCCGGGTCTTGATTGGATTGTAAATCAAGTCGTCACATAGTGTTGCAATTGCATTACAGCTGCATACAAGGATGATGTTGTAAACTTTAGTGAATCTTTTGTAAATATAGAATATGATTTGAAGATGTTTATTGGTTATGTAATCATTAGTTTTATGTGCAGCTACTCTTGTTTATCCTTTTGGCTGAGTTTGTAATCTTGAAATGTGGAATTAGCTATTTGTGAAAGTAGAGGTGGTAAAGTGGGTGGGTCAAATGGGTTGGATAACTGATCAAAACATTTTATATATGTATCGTATGTTTATTGGTTATTGATTGATTCGGCTATCGTCATGAAAGAGGTAATTCATATAATTCTTTTCTATTTTCGAGGCATTCTAAGTATAGGAAAGGCATTTATCGTTTTATCGTCCCTGTGGTTTATCGTTTTATCACTTTTCGTCCTCGCCGTTAACTTTTGGCTAAAAATCATCCCCGTGGTTTGCATTTCGTCCTTGGTTCCGTTAACCCTCACGTGTTATGTCTTTTCACCCATCTTCATGGTTTGTCCCTATGGTTAAGTGCAAAATTCGTCCTTATGGTTTGTCGTTTTTGCATTCTTTCATCCTTGTCTTTAACAAACCTCCAAACAAGAATTTAATCAAAAACCAAAACAAACTCAAATCAAAAACCTATATATACCTACATATGAAGATCTAATTTAATACCGGCCGGTACCGCTAATTTAATTTATAAAAATGTTATAAAACTTACTATAATTTAACGTAAATAATCAAAAGATAATTACTATCTACTCAAAAAATAATACCAAATAAGTATTTTATAACCAAATATAAGTTTTAAAGTTCACAAATTACAAAAAAAATAACTTTAAAATATTATAGAAAAAATTTTAAAAAAAATTCAAAAAATAAAAAATGAAAATACCGGAACGGTAATACCGACCGGTATATACCTGTATTTAAAACATTGTATTATTGGTAACACCAACCGGTATATACCTGTATTTAAAACATTGTATGTACGTGTTTGCATTTCAACTAGATCCTCAAATATAGGTATATATAGGTTTTTGTTTTGTTTGGATTAAATTCTTACCGGTAATTTTTGTTTGTTAACGGCGAGGATGAAAATGCAAAAACAATAAACCACATGGACGATTTTTGCACTTAAATGGGTGAAAAGACGAAAATGCCCCTCACGTGACTTGCATGTGAGGGGGTTAACGGCAAAGTTATAACGGCAGGGACGAAATGCAAACCACGGAGATGATTTTAGCCAAAAGTTAACGGCGAGGACGAAAAGTGATAAAGCGATAAACCACATGGACGAAAAAAGTACTTAACTCTATAGGAAAAGTTAAATATGTTTGGTGTTACTTAAAATAGGAAGACAAAATATGTGTGTCATAATTGTTGGACTGCCGTAGGGAAACAACAAACAAGAATGACCATTTGAAACATGTTTCCTAAAGAAGAAACCTTTTTTCTACCAAGTGTTTGGTTTGATCTACATTCTTGGAAATCTTCATCTTCGCCAATTCTTCAAGGTTTTAAATAGAAGGTATCTCTATATTTCTTACTTCTTGATTCATTTCAATAATGTTGAATTGAGTCTCTATGATTCATCCAAAACGTTTTTTGGTTTAAACACGCCGTAGCTCTGGCAAACAGCCTTGCCCTGAGAACCGAAACTTTCTTGAATTTGCGAACCAATGTGTTGTCCATATGTTCTTATTTGTTTTTCAATTATTGCATAAAACAGGAATAAAGTGCCAAATTTATAAAAGAAACATTAAGAATATAAACTTATCTTTTAATCAAAAATCAATTACATGAATTTACGTAGGCTAATTCCTCATTTAGGGTAATATGCAATTTTTTCTTGTTCAATATACATAGCATAGCATTTAGAATCTCAAAATAAATTAGAAGCGCCTATGATAACGTATGATTCTCCCCCGTTGTGATCGAGGGTTGCTTGCAAGAGGTGGCAAAGAAGAATGAATGGAATGAAGAAAAAAGAGAGGAAATTGGTTCAAGAATCAAATTGGGGTTCTTATACTTACATTTCCAAGCCATATTCTTTTCAATCAGTTTGTGTGGAGCCGCGTGAAGCAGAAAGACAGCTTGTGAACGTACTCCCCAGGGGAGATACTTAATGCGTTAGCTACAACGCTACAAATTACGATTACAAAGGCTTAAAATGATCCAAGTTTCTACATAATCAGAAATAACCTAAGGATTAACCGAAACTAACATACTAAGCCCAATAAAGTACATATCAATGAGGTTGTCATAATGCATACAAGTACATCAAAATAAAATAAAAAAATATGTCTTATTACACACATAACCCAAAAATGTTCTTTTTATACAGTGTTCATGTAGAATTTGCTTTGTATTCGCATGGAAAAAAATGTGTCCATGACCACGAGGCACTCAAGAAGACACTCAACAGGAAACTTCTACCTTGAAGTCACTGGCTATGAAGATGTTCTGAGTCGATATCTCAGCGGTCCATTTCCCTCCTGCCACGATAACTGCAAACAGTCTGGGTCTGAACACCCACCCGAACCAAAATCTGCAAGTCCTATTAGAAGATCAAGTAAAACTTCTGTGCGAGGAATCAAAAAATACTTGACACCAATTCCAAAATCACCAACAAAACATACTACTATCACCAACACTTTACTTCCTAGACGACAAGACAAACCGCAACAGAATGAATCCAAGAGTAAGTCAAAGATAAAGTCAAAGCCTGAACAAACCGATCCATTTTACATCCCTCCTTCAAGAGTAACAAGAAGATTCAGTGACATAGGTATAACTGCCCATGGTTTAGGAGATGATTCACCTGAAGGTGGTTTATCCAGAAGCAGTAAAAAGAATGACAAGAAAATAGAATCAACAAAAGATTCGAGACCAGTCAAGAGCACGGTGAAAACACCTGGAAATGACGCATTTTCTAAGAAGATTCAAACTCTAAACACCCATAATGGTTCAACTAAGCCCAGGGTAGACCATGGGTCAAAGAAGTCAATGCTTGTGAATCCTGTAAGTGCAGTCGTTCAAGAAAAAGAAGATAAAAGTCGCAGAGTGATAGCCAATGTTCGAACTTTAAAAACAGGTAATGTTTCAACAAAGACCGGAGTTCACCATGGTTCAACAAAGTCAGAGCCTACGAGTCCCAAAGGTCAAGTTGTTGAAGAAAAACACAAAAAAAGTAATACTGTGTTTGAAAATGGTCAAAATAAAGAGCAGATGTTACCCAAGTCAAAGAAAGATGAAACCCAGGGAAGTACAAGTCAAAACAATGGTAGTGTAGCAGCTTCAGAATCCAAGGAAACAGAAAACCTAAAACGGTTAGGGAAGTTAGCAAAAGAAAACGATGATGTTTCGACTAGAAAGCTCAAATTTAAGCAAGGTAAGATTATCGACCCACAAGATGAGAGTAATGGTTCAAGAAAACTTGAGTTTGAGGAAGGAAAACGGTTGGATGAAAACCTAGATTGTCAAGAAGATGGTATAAGTTTAAGGAGATTGTCTTCAGATGGTGAGTTGCATACCCCAGAAAATAACTTGGTAAATGTTTCTCTAAAACCGTGTGATTTGGAAGCCAAGAAACGGCATATTCGTGCAAATAATGTTATTAAAGAGACTGCTAGCAAGCTTATACAAACTAGGAAAAGCAAAGTCAAAGCTCTGGTTGGTGCTTTTGAAATGATCTCAGGAAACAATTTATAAAGAATGTTTGGAATGAAATAACATTAGAACATTAGTTTCTATGTAGAAATTGAAAGAGTTATGTACACTGTCATCCTGCTATCTCTTAGCTCATGGAGATTTGAAGAGATGCCGTTGACACACGGTTCAACTTTAGGGAAGAACAGAGATTTTTAACTGCTATTGATTGTTTACACAATAACATTAAAGCATAATCTTTGGTAGAATTTTGTTTATCTTAAATTCCTTGGAGCTGATCCGTTTATTCAAAACAGAGCCATGGAATCTTATGATTAAAATCAGTCTAATTATCTGCTTCTCATCGGGTCGATACAGGTTAGAAAGAGAAATGTTCACAAATACTTGCAGATATATTAGTTTGGACACAAAGACCTGGTAGAACCCACACAAAGTTTACCACGATTAGAAAGACAAGTTTCATATTCGACATGGTAGAACCCACAGAAAGATTAGTTATATGACTCAAATTTTTTAACTACTAATCACCGACACTACTGAAACTGCTTTTAGGTCAATTAGGGTGCTCTTATCCCCACCCTGTCTCGATAAAATTTGTCATTTGATTTAGATAACATAAACAACAGGCTCGTATGCTAAACCAAAAACTGAGAAAGAAGATCAAAAGCTTATGTTACCTCTATTATTTAACTTGGGAAATTGTGTTTACAAGAATATTCATTTACACTTAAACTGGTGTTTCTGATGAGAAGAACGATTCTGCTCTGTCAATAAAACTTGCAGGAAATCTTGAATAGAGCATCAAATTGGAGCAACTTTCTGAATTCGCTTCACTACCCCTCATTGATTTGCTTCCATCTTTCTGATTCCGAATCTTTACACTTCTATTGCTGTTCCCAAGTGCACCACTTTTTACTGACTGAACACGTGTGATTCTCCTATTTGATCGTTGAGAGGAGTCACCGTGAAGTTTTTTTGAATCGGTGCCTGACTGAGTTGGGTCGGTAGACTCATCTATTGGGGCAGGTTCGGATTTTGGCAAGCCATTTTTGCATGATTTAAGCAAAGAAAGGAGCATCTCTATGCTAAGTTCTTGCTGGACCACTCCTTTATTCTGCTCACTCGCGAAGCAGGCTGCTACTAGCGTTCCAGCCAAGACTGGCATTAACTCGGGGTCACTGAAGAAAACAAATGGCAAATCGCATACCTGTGAAACCATATATTAGAGGTGGCAGACTGGGCAGGTTGGGTAGAATGTCAATATAGGGGGGTGTTTGGGTTGACCAGAAACACTTTTGTCCCATCTTGTTAAACTATTAATCTAGTAAATAAGCAGCAAGTCAACGATAATGAAAAAAAACACCTAATATCTGATATTTAGAAATACACTGAGCTACACTGGAAGCTAATTTTTCAGTTTTACCCCGTTGACCCATTAGAGATGGACTTAACCTCAATCGGCACATTCATATCACCTGTAATTGCCTATGGAAAATCGAAAGGTTAAATGATATGTAAAGTAACCTTGTGAAGAATTGTGGGACTCTTTCCCCATCTAAGAACAGCTTGATTTTCAGGATGGAACATAGCAAAGTATCCGAGAAGCAACAAAGATTCAAGCAGAAGCAGACCAGTCTGAGACATGTAAAACGATAGGTAGGCAGTTAAATCTTGATAGAATTTATTAAATCTTGATAGAATTTATTATAATTAGAAGAATGTAAAGTCACCTGATCAGTAGCTGTTCCCCACTTGCTGGTACAATGAGTAAGAAGATAACTCATCAGATGAAAAAATTCCATTCTTAGGTCTGGCCTTGCCTGCTCGGGTCAAAGAAACACATAATCAGTTTTGTAGTGAGACGTGGACGAGTTACTAAAACTTAAGACGACAAGTAGAAATGGAAGTGTGTTTACTAGCATCATTTGGATGAAGTTAATATCCATCAAAGCTAAATTGTTCAAAACCTTCAGCACCCCAGTTGCTACTTCCTCAAAATTACTCGGAAGAACATACGAAGCCTGGTAGTAAAAAGAATATCATTATAATAACCAGTTACATGATAAAACTGAATTTACCATTTGATTTCATTTAGTAATGAGACAGTTTATAAATTATAATCCTACAATGACAAAGCATATGATAGATTTATAGAAAAAGAAGAACGGTCAACAGATAAGTGTTCTACTCGGCAATGACTATAGGGACGTATTGTCTTACATAATGAAAAGATAGGATTCAAAAGAGTGATTAGGTATTTTTAATATGTTGTGCATATCCTATATACATAGTTAACTGCTGTTAATAGTACTAGAAGCAAATACATATTCTACGAACTATATATGGAAATAAATTCAACGTAGTCTATAACAGCTCATCACAATTATACATGAACAAGACCAGCAAGTATCATAACCATTAGTTAATGACATATTTACAATGAAAAAATAAGAAATAACATTTATTAAACACTACAATGTACAGGGAAAAGTATATTAAAGGAATCAGCCAATTTTAGTGATATAAAAGCTTGAACTAGTTAAACAGGAATAATAAACCGATAATAGCGTACAAGAAGATAGGTCAATTGGGTCGAAAGCTCCACAAAAAGTGTACCTAATGCATAAACCCTCCTATATAATTTTCTTATAGAACTTTGATTATTATTTAACTATAATAGTCTTGGATCATGATGCCACAAAAATATATAAAATGGAGAAATTTGACAAAAAGAGTGTTTCTAGTTAGCCTTTTTTTAACTTCACATTTGGCTAATACAAAGAATTAGAAAATTATAATAGCGTACAAGAAAATAGGTCAAATGGGTCAAAGCTTCACAAAGTGTCTTCCTAATGCATAAACCGTCCTGAATAATTTTATTATAGAAATTTAGATTATTGTTGAACTATAATAGTCTTGGATCATAATGGCATACAAATTATGTAAAAGTGAAATTTTTTTGAAAAAAAGTGTTTCTGTTCATCCTTAACCTAAACATTTTGGCTTGTACAAAAAACTACCCAATTGGACCCATTACTCAACTTGCCCTTTTGGCCACCTCAGGCTATACAGTTGGTAGGATTTTTACCTGTTCTGAGGACAATCTGTTGTTAGCCTGCAATAACACAGCCGTCAACAAAGAAGGTAGACAGACCAGCCCCGTTTCAGATATAGCCGAGAGAAGATATGCTACAGGCTGTTTATTTTTCAATGTATTTCCATTCTTTTGTTCTCCACCACTATCTACCATGTTTTTCTCATCTTTCTTACACAAGTCATCCAATGGTCGATCCTCAGGAACATCTTGTAACCATCTGGAAGATGATTCATCATTTTCACTTAAATTGAATAAAGAACCTCCCAGATCTACATCCTCCATAGAGGATTGATTTATTGGCATCCTTTCAAGTGGATAAGATTCCCAGTCAATCGAAGATTTAGACCTATTTCTGGAAGTCAAAATTACCAATAAATTGATACTTAGAAGAATTGACGAAGGAAATGGGGAGCCTTCTACTTGCGGCCTATCATATAGCGCAAAAAGATCTCTCAGTCGATGAATAACTTGATATGCAATTACAAGCTCTATCAAACCATCCTGCATTTGATGTTGGCGTTCATCAGAGCTTGAATGACCAATAATGGCTGCCACAGTCCATAAAGATCCATCCAAGACTTCCGATATTGTTTCAGAATTCTCAATTAGTGTTTTACTGCCACCAACATTTGAAGATGATGCTGTGATTTTGATAAAGTTTTCAAGGGCCGCTGCCAACATGGGTATCATTGGTGGAAGAAGATTTTCAGCTAGAAAGTAACTTCTATTCGCGGATAGTGACAGAATTACCCTTAGAAGTCTTAAGAAGTATATGGTTACTTGAGAAGCTTCGGGTTTGGATGTGTGCGAAGCTGGCAGGGCCGAAGCAATAAAATCAAGAAGACCAGCTTGGCGAGAAGCATGCAGTTCAGGGTCCTTTCCATCCAAAAACTATTACACAGAGACAAAATAATGTTAATAGAATTTTAGCAAACATATAACTAGTTTCCCTATGTTCCACAATCTAGTTTGCATACTTTGCTACCAACGGACAAAATATAGTATTGAAACTTAGTATGACTACTTTGAATTTTCAAAAGAAGTTAAGAACCGCAATTAAACAAAGAGTGGCAATTTCAAAACATTTACTATCAAAAGGGTTGGCAGAAAGCTCAAAAGTCACCTAAAGTGTTTTTATCAAAACATAAACCCTGTTATACAGTTGCTTTAAATTATAAAGTTTATGATCAAAGTGTTTTGGGTCAACCCAATCCGTTGGACATGTACCAAAAGAATTACCCACCTATAACCAATTATGCATTCTGAGTATTTTGGAAAGAAAGACCTCAACAATTTCATAATAAAATTACCAAGAGAATTACCCACCTCTAAATTAACTTATAATGAATTATAAGTATGAGAATAGATACAAATGTGAAGTTTGCAACAAAGGACTTGAAATTACACTTCTTTCTTTGAAATGGAAAATATCAAAAAAATAAATAATATATAATGAAACAATTCAGATACCTTAATTATATCACCAGTCACTAGGCCAATACTCGCCGCCCCTTCTTTTCGAGCCTGCCTATGTCTTTGAATCTCCTGTAGCCACCTCCCAATTCTCGCTCTTGCAGTTCCTACAGCCGCTCGATATCCGGTAATTGCACTTTCGGGACCCAGAAAAGGTTCACTTAGTTCATACTTGAAAGCCATTAGCCTTTGCCTAATTTTCTTAATCCTCCTTTTAGCAGAATGCTGTAATGCCAGGTTTCTAGCAGGAATCACAGCACCTTCAGCAATACCGCCACTAACTTGCTGATCATCTTCACCACCAATGGATGAAGCTGATTTACTCGCGCCATCTTTATTCAAAGATCGTCTTAATAAAGGCGAAGATTGATCCCTGAAGTCCATTGAAGCTCTTTCCCTAATTTGTTCCAAATAGAACTTTCTCCTTTGTTCACTTTCTCTGAGCCGTTCGGCTAATTTTTGAGCCAATAGCTCAGCTTCTTCTTGTTGGGCTTTGGCTAAAAACTCCCGTCTCCTCATTTGGTCCATAGCTTTTGCTTCACGGGCTGCACTCGATGCCTTTCTTTCTTCTTCTCTTCTTAATAAAGCTTCTTCCTTTTTTCTCTGTGTTTCTGCAAGCCGCTGCATTTTTTCAGCTTCAACGAGTTTCTTTCTTTCCAACACTGCTTCTTCTCGGGCCATATCCTCTTTTTGTTTCGATTTCATATCTTTCAATTTCTCGGCTTTTCTCAATTCCGAATCCTGATATTTTTGTAACAGCATAAGTTTTTTGTTTTCTTCATTTAATGAAGTAATGAAACGGACTTCATTAACTTTAGTACTTTCATCACCGGCTCGTCTTGCAACTTGAGCTAAATAAGCTTCATGGCGAGTTTCACTACGTTGGTGGCGAGCGTGCATTCCTTCACGCAGCCTCGTGCTACGTACTGCTTGCCATTCATTCACGCGATTTAGTTTTTTGGTACTTTTTTGAAGCTTTTGTTGTCTTTCGTTTTCTAGCTCACTTCTAATTCTCATGGCACGTGCATGCTTTTCTTCTGCCTCTTTTTTTAAATCAAGTGATGTCTTTTTCTTCTTTTCAGGTGACATTAACTTATCGTGTAGAATACGGGCCCGTTCCGTACTTTTCCTACTCATGCCGGGTGAATGTGAGAAACGTGAAGATGGAGAATATGGTGATGCTAATACGTCTAGCCAGTTACGTTTTTGCTTCCATGCATCCATTGACTTAGAAGATGCATCTTTAAGATTGTTTGTTTTTTCTTTGTCTCTTTCTGATATATAAGTTGGTCTTTTCAGTTGATCCACGGATTTAAAATTATCTTTCTTCAAACCTGCTTTCTCCATTTCCTTGTTCTTTCCAAGCTCAGGATTCTTCTTTCCCCTACTTGAGTTTTGTCTAGGAAGAACCATAACCCCACTACGTTTTCCTGAATCCATTGCTGGTTCTCTAGAACCACTTGCCCTATCGGTTCTAGAGGGATGCTTATTTAATATGCTGCCACTTCTAGATGGGTCATAAGAATCACTAAATCCAGTTTTCCAAGAATTTTTATTATTCATGTCTGCTCGTTCTTGTTGAATTTTCTTAAATGCCTCGAGAGATGAAGACAGTATTTCAGCCCTGTGCGGTGACGTCGTCATACGACGCACCTGCAATCAAAAAATCAAGAAAAGAGCAATGTAATAGGTAGCTTATAATAGTAAGGGGTTGTTTTGATAGGCTTCTTGATACTGATAATGTAATAATGGAAAAATAAACGTCCTATAATCAGTTATTACAAAACATATTGTAGGAAGTAGTGTTTAAATTAAAAGCACTTCGGCAGTGGCTGGCGATTAAATCTCTTATTGCAAATCTGATTATTCAAGTAGCTAAAATGTAAAATGGTCAAAACTGACATTTTAATACTATGTTGATAACTTATATTTCACCAACTATAGAAATATTTGTCTTATGAATTATTTATTGATGGAGTGAAATAAAAACGATAATGTAATAATGGAAAAATAAACGTCCTATAATCAGTTATTACAAAACATATTGTAGGAAGTAGTGTTTAAATTAAAAGCACTTCGGCAGTGGCTGGCGATTAAATCTCTTATTGCAAATCTGATTATTCAAGTAGCTAAAATGTAAAATGGTCAAAACTGACATTTTAATACTATGTTGATAACTTATATTTCACCAACTATAGAAATATTTGTCTTATGAATTATTTATTGATGGAGTGAAATAAAAACGATAATGATAATAGCTAAATAAACCACTTTTCCTAGCAGAAGTTTCGCCAAAAAAACATGTGAATAACTATTTTTTAGACAGGGAAAAAGAAGGGTAAACAATATAGTTCATTTCCGAAAAATATGCAATTTTGTTGTTGCAGAGACAATTCTAATCCGACCCCTAATAAATTAGATAAACATAATCATTTCATCCAAAGATTCAAACTCATTCTCAGAAAATCAACTTCATAAAGCAATGTAAAAGCATTCTAACCTCCCATGAGAGTGCATGTGGCCTGCGTTGCTCAGACTTCATGGTTATTGTTGGATTATCACTTAACTTTTTTACTTTTTCAAACTCTTCGACTCTACACTTCAATTCTTTAAAATCGGATGCTGCTTCTTCAAGAACAAGAACGGCCTCTTTCATCTGATCTTTATCACATTCAAGTTCACATAAAAGATACAATTCATCAACAGCCCGATTAAGGTTCTCAAATAGAAAACACCAAAGCCGTTGCCTAAACCGCTCTTTACTCTCACCTTCTTCAATTTGACCTGAATCAGTTGCATCCATAGTCGGAACTCCCGGTACGTCATTGAGTACTGGAGTGGGCAGAACTCCTGCTATTGGTTTTTCATTTGACATAATCTCAGAATCATGTAAAAGACTTGAATCCTGACTCGTGACATTTTCTGAGCCACTTGCTTCAGGATTTTCGGTTCTTAAGTCGTTACCCAGTACTTGAAAAATAAAATCACTTTGACCAACCACTTTCTCGTTTACAAATTTGACCCTAATGTCTTCTGATGAGACCTCCTTCACCTCTTCATATTCTTGTGATCTAAAATCTTCTTCAATGGTTGGTTGAACTTCCTTTTCTTTTGGTTCAACAGAACTAATTTCAGTAATGTCGTTTCCAATATCCCCAAATTTTATGACAATACCAGCATCATCATCATCCAGATTACCAAATTTTATCTTCGGTAACGCAGCAAGATTATCAACTTGTAGAGGTTCATGGTCATTCACATGGCTAACCACACACTTATCAAGGTAGTTCACATCTTTCTTCTCTTCGGTGGGAAGATTATCAATATTGTTTGAATGAGTAGAATCAAGTGTACTGGAATCTTTAGTTATTGAAATTGGTTCATTATGGTTAACAACTGAAGTTTCATTATGTACTTGACGATCCTCGTGGACCACAACATTTGAATTCTGTTTCTTAGATAACCCTCCCACCCATCCTTGGAAAGAAAACTTTGAATTGCTTCGATGCTTCTGCAATATTCATCAGATAAGATAAATAAAAGCCTGACAATAACTCAAAACAAAAACACACGACCATATATAATTACGTCTATGCTTGAGTTGTCTTACTAAAATATAGGCAATGGAATACATATAAACTTTTCTCCTTTCTACCGTAAAGCCTCATAAATGAAACGGAATTGGTAAAAAGTCGAAGTGCAACATTTATACTACAGATAGCGATATTCCCTAGTCGTAATCACATGGAATTTGGTTTGTAGGCAATGGCTTTTGTTGATGTCTAGCTGTTTTAATATGTTTTCATGCCTTGCAAGGTATGTTTCAGCCAAAAATTGATGGTTTTAACTCTTCATCAGTATGTAAGTTTTGATGATTTATAAAATTTGTCAGAGTATCTCCCTGTCACCCATAAGTTAAAGCCTTTACAAAGAAAGTATAAAGAAAATCATAGTATGAACTCTTTTGGGGAATGACATTGTAGTGTTATGCTATATCTACTTTATTAATTTCTCTATGAACCTTAACATACTTTTTTTAAAGGCGTAAACCTTAAGATACTAGGATACCGTAGAAAGGCATTTCATTGCGTTAATTCTAATTGGATCAAACAAAATTTCAAGCGAATATAGCAAGCATTAGAAAATGAAAATGGGCTAAAATCTAAGAAAACTAAGGCACGATCGCACTCCAACATATGGACTAATTCACCAATTAAAAAAGAAAGCATGAATCACTTGAAAAAGCCCAAAACCTCAAGTTATAACCAGTGTAATAAAGTTAAAATGAAGATGAAGACACACATAGCTTTAAAATTAATCATAAATCAAAAAGATCACTAAATTCTAAAAATTGTATACAACATCATCAAACTTCAAAATTATAACAGGAATAGAAAAACCAAAATGCACTTTATACAAAAATTTAACACCTTTTTCACTTGCAGCCATCCAGAGCCCTGATCATCTGCACTATTTTCCTCCATAATCAAACTCAAATTTATTCCTCAACTTTCATTCTCTCATATTTATTCACTATCTACACCTAAAAATAGTAAATAAAATATGAGTCTATTGACAACAGTAAAAAAACACCTTTTCAACACTTATTAATTAAAAAGATTATAACTTTATATGAATTTTAATATATCCACAACATATTAAACAAAAACCCAGATGGGAATTTTATTTATCTACAAATATTTAATTCAATCCCTTATATTTACAGCCAAAAAGAAGTGTTAGTTATAAATTATATTATATTGTAACATTTGACACACAAGAAAATAATGGGGTTTCTTGAAAATACAAAAGGATTAAAACTTTAATTAGGTGGGAGTGTAAAGATGATAAATTTTCTACTAGTATTATTTTTGGTGAGAATTAGGGGAGGCTTTTTGGCATAAAAATGGTGGTTTGTTAGAGAGAGAAAGAAAGAGAAGAGAGGCAAAAGGAGAGGAGAAGAGGAAATGTTTGTATGGTTTATGACTGATTTACCCTCTTTCTTTGTTGGGATGACAGTTGTGATGTTGTTTGGTGTAAGGGGTATTTTTGGTCGGATATTATTAAGTGGCAAGTCACTATTTTGCATTATGAATTTGCCAGAATAATAAAATAATTTCTAGCAATAGGTTTAAACTTTAAAATAAAGGAAAATTTTTTTTTTCTTCCGAACGGCCATTGGAATTAATAAAGCAAACTAGCAAGATCCTAATAGCTAAGAGTACAATCCAAAGATACAAACAACAAACGAGCATACAAGAAAAAGAGCAGACGAGCCTTCCTGAACCAACACACGGGAAGCCATAGTCTTCCAAGTCAAAATCAAACACAATTTCAAAACCCCAACAAAGCAGCACAACAAAGCAGCAGCAACCCGATAACTATAACGTCCCACAGTGGCACAACAAGACAAACGGCTCATCTATTGATCAAAGGGTTCTCGATCCAATTGCTCCAACAATATTGTTGCTTCCTATCACGGTTAGAAACCCAAAGAAAGGATAGAGAGACAATCGAATTGAAAATATTAGTAATGTTATCATGATTATCATTAAAAATGACGTTGTTTCTTTCTTTCCATATGTGCCACCACCAAGTAAAAATGATGGCTTCCACAACCTTTCTGAAATGAGAACTACATTGTAGCTCCATAATCCAGGTAACCATATTAACGATCTCCACCTCTGGGATATTAAGATTGACCCATTTGCTAATCTTGTCCCTTAACTCATTCATTAATTCACAATTATAAAAAAGATGAGAGACGTCGTCAACCCCAGAATTACAAAGAAAGCACCGAAAAGAATTCACGTCCACACCACGACCAAACAAATTGACGTTGGTGGGAATACCATTATGGATTAGTCTCCAAACAAAGATGTTAATCTTTTTTGGCACCCAATTATTCCACAAGTTTCTATGATCACCATGAGACAACCTTTTATTATCTATGTGTTTACGTAATAGAGCAACAGAGAAGTAAGATTTACCTTCAAAATTCCAACACCAAAAATCAGCCTGTCTAGAAAAGGTAGGCAAATCTTGGATGGGCCTCTAGATTAAAGGTAGATCGGGTGGGATTCTCTCTATGTGGGATCCTAATTGTTTCGTCAAGTCTTCATGTTGGGTGTTTGACAACTTTATCGTGGTGAAAGGGATTTGGTTGGCTTATAATTGTGACTGTTTTATGGTTAACGTTTACGCCCCCCAGGCTGAAAGCGACAAAGTCGACCTCTGGTCAAAAAATTTAGAGTTCATGCAGGACAACAAGGGCAAATACCTTATTTGTGGTGATTTTAACGATGTTCGATGTAAGGATGATAGAATGGGCACGTCTTTTTCTTCTATTAATGCGAGGAACTTTAATGATTTCATTGATAGAGGTAAGCTTATTGACATTGCTATGGGAAGACATAAGTTTACCAGATTATCTAATGATGGCCTTAAAGCTAGTCGTCTCGATCGGTTTTTGGTGAACCATGAGTTTTGGGATTCGGTTTCTGACATAGTTATGGATGCGCTGGATGACATTGTTTCTGATCACAGACCACTCCTCTTTAAACAGAGAGTCCTGGATTTTGGTCCTACTCCGTTCAAGTTTTATAATTCTTGGTTACAGTTAGAAGGGTTCGACGACATTCTTAAGGAGTGTTGGGATGTGGCAGGTAACACCAAGTCAGGTAATGCTTTTGTCACTGTGAAAAATAAATTCAAAGGTCTTAAAACTAAATTGAAGAATTAGAGGAAAGAGAGATCTCAAAGTAGAAATGAGATTCATATTTCTAAAGACATTGCGGATATCGACTTTCAAATGAGTTTGGATGGGCCTAATCAGTTGCTTGCTGATCAAAGAAAGAGTTTAATGTTTGAGCTCCAACAATATAAATCTCGAGTGAATATGGACTTGAAACAAAAAGCAAAAATTAAATGGGCTGTGGAGGGAGATGAAAACACCAAATTTTTTCATTCGGTCATTAAAGCTAAAAGGCGTGCTGGGAATCTTAAAGGCATCAAGCACAATGGTTTATGGATTGAAGATCCGTCTGACATAAAGAAGTGTTTTCATGAGTATTTTGCCAATAAATTTCAAAAGTTTCACGGGGCACCTTTCAATATCGTTAATTCTAATGTTAAAACTATCTCTAGAGATGAGGCTGATTATCTTGTTGCTCCATTTTCTATGGATGAAATAAAAAACACCATTTGGAATTGTGGTAGTGACAAAGCACCGGGCCCCGATGGCTTTTCCTTTGCTCTGGTTAAGAGACACCGGAATACCATGAAAGATGACATTTACAACATGGTTTCAGATTTTCACGCTCATGCTAACATTCCTAGTGGCTGCAATTCATCATTTATCACCCTTATCCCAAAGGTGAGTAACCCGATTCTTATGTCTGACTTCAGGCCCATCAGTCTTATTGGTATTCAGTACAAAATTATTACTAAGCTTATTGCCAACCGTCTTGCTCGGGTCATTAATTCGGTGGTTAGCTCCGAACAGACTGCGTTCATTAAAGGTAGGCAAATCTTGGATGGGCCTCTAGATTAATATTGTTGGGTGGGCCTTTAATTAATTATATTTATTACAATTTTAACTAGATTAATATTTAGATTTGCCTCATTTAGACTCGTGTACACGGAAGGTGATTTAGGCTATTATTGATTTTGATTGGCAATCACAGTACGCCACTCTCCCAATCATGTTGGGTGGTCTCGTCATCTTTTTAGATGGACACATTATTCAGTAGCTTTTCTCGCCTCTCGTATGCAAACGAACACTCTGCAAGCTAAGATATTGGTGAAGACTGGTATTGACTCACTTGGTTCTTCTTTTCAATATGCTTTTTTTGTTTTTAACTCGAGATGTAATGGTGGCATGATCTCTGTCACCTTAAGCACTTGTGCCCCCCAAATGATGAACACCTTGGCAAAGTGTTACTTTGGTGTCATTGACAAAGACCTAGTTTCTGAGTACTCACTATGTCCTCGCCAGGTAGCTATTCTCAACAACATTCGAGCCCTACATGCTCATGATTTTCTATTCACCATCCTTATTGACGGTTTGGGTCAGAGGATGAGCCATCGTCAATTCCGTTGTGTTTTGAGCTATAGGCTTTCTATACCGATGTTCTCTGAAGGTAGCATCTCCCTGAGTTGTAATGTGCATTGGATGGGCCAATGGGGAGATCATGTTGTCCACTGTTCTAGTGAAGTGGGTGTAAAATTCAGACATAATTTGGTGCGTGATATCCTTGTTGACATATGTTCTAAGGCGGGGATTATGGTGCGCAAAGAGGCTCCAATTGGTTTTCTATCAGAATATGGGAAGGATCTATGCCCGGCAGACCTTTTATTATTTAATTGGGTACAAGATAAAGACGCATGCCTAGATGTGACATGCATTTCTCCTTTTGCTGGTACGGGGGCGACTTCCTTTGCACCCGGGGTAGCCTTGCACAATGTTGTGGAGAAGAAAAAGAGGAAGTACGCGTCCAAATGTGAGGTTAATGGATACAAATTCATACCATTCGCTTTTTCCACTTTTGGAGAATTTGATAAGGATGCTTTGGACACACTTTCATGTATATGTCTAGTAACCACTCAAAAAATGCTAGGAGTGGTACTTTTATTTTTCATAGAGTGTGTTTTTGTATTCAAAAATGGGTGGAAGCACAACTTGTATCTAGGCTCCCATCCAACTTCATGTAAAAATATTTTACATTGAATAAAAATTATAATTATAATAAAAAAAAATAATAAAATAATAATAATAAAATAATAATAATAATAAATATAATATAATAATAATAATAATAATAATAATGATAATATATAACTTTATATCATCTCTTCATACGGAAAAAAAATTACATTTTTAGGAAAATATTTGAAGTATATATATATATATATATATATATAATAATATATATATGAATCTACAAATATTATTTTCTTATGAGAAAAGAATTAGAAGAATTGTAAAGGAAAGAGATTTGCAGATCTTGTTTTTACAAAGTCCCACAGTCAAATAAAAAAGATTAATAGGGGTGTCAGGTGGATAAAGTAAGCAATGACCTGTTACACATCATCACCCAGCCGGTAAAGACCCTAAATAGACGTTTTTGCCGGTTTCGAACCTCAGGAAAGAAGTGTTTTTAGTACGAGCCCCAAAAAAGTAAAAAGTGACAAGTTGAGGTACTTTTCAATCAATTAGCCCAAAAGTTAATATAATCATCTTAACCTATCTATATCTATATATATACTCATATATAAAACAATTTGTCAACCATATATTATATATATATATATGAATCTACAAATATTATTTTCCTATGAGAAAAGAATTAGAAGAATTGGAAAGGAAAGAGATTTGCAGATCTTGTTTTTACAAAGTCCCACAGTCAAATAAAAAAGATTAATAGGGGTGTCAGGTGGATAAAGTAAGCAATGACCTGTTACACATCATCACCCAGCCGGTAAAGACCCTAAATAGACGTTTTTGCCGGTTTCGAACCTCAGGAAAGAAGTGTTTTTAGTACGAGCCCCAAAAAAGTAAAAAGTGACAAGTTGAGGTACTTTTCAATCAATTAGCCCAAAAGTTAATATAATCATCTTAACCTATCTATATCTATATATATACTCATATATAAAACAATTTGTCAACCATCACATCTTGATTATTAGCTAACGTCATGAGACTCATGGTGTGTCTCGTCTCTATCTATTATGCATTGGACTTAAATTGATTATTAAATTGGAGAAACTTGTTAGAACTCCTTAAATCTAAGAAAATTCAGGGAACAAATGTTGTACATAGTTCAATACTTCCATGGGCTGTTCTAGGAAGGATAATGAAGGAAAACATTGGGTTGTTATTTAAGATGTAGATTGTTATGTTAACCTATCTACTTCGATACCACTTGGTCGTGGATTTAATAATTACAACTAAAGAGATAATTAACAAATTAGAATACAACACAAAGTATATTCTTTTCAATTGATAATTCTTTATTGATAAATACTATGGTAATCATTTATGGATGGATTAGGTTCAAACTTCGTCTTTTAAGATAACGTCCGTCAAGTTCATATCATTAACTCTCTCATGTGCCTTCCACGTGAGGGTGTTTAGGTATTTTTCACTTTTTTTTTCCCTTTATTTTTCTTCTTCTAAGATTTTAAATTCATTTATTCATATTAAATTTTTTTTTTTTTTTTTTTTTTTTTTTTTTTTTTTTTTTTTTTTTTTTTTTTTTTTTTTTTTTTTTTTTTTTTTTTTTTTTTTTTTTTTTTTTTTTTTTTTTTTTTTTTTTTTTTTTTTTTTTTTTTTTTTTTTTTTTTTTTTTTTTTTTTTTTTTTTTTTTTTTTTTTTTTTTTTTTTTTTTTTTTTTTTTTTTTTTTTTTTTTTTTTTTTTTTTTTTTTTTTTTTTTTTTTTTTTTTTTTTTTTTTTTTTTTTTTTTTTTTTTTTTTTTTTTTTTTTTTTTTTTTTTTTTTTTTTTTTTTTTTTTTTTTTTTTTTTTTTTTTTTTTTTTTTTTTTTTTTTTTTTTTTTTTTTTTTTTTTTTTTTTTTTTTTTTTTTTTTTTTTTTTTTTTTTTTTTTTTTTTTTTTTTTTTTTTTTTTTTTTTTTTTTTTTTTTTTTTTTTTTTTTTTTTTTTTTTTTTTTTTTTTTTTTTTTTTTTTTTTTTTTTTTTTTTTTTTTTTTTTTTTTTTTTTTTTTTTTTTTTTTTTTTTTTTTTTTTAATAATATATATATATATGAATCTACAAATATTATTTTCTTATGAGAAAAGAATTAGAAGAATTGTAAAGGAAAGAGATTTGCAGATCTTGTTTTTACAAAGTCCCACAGTCAAATAAAAAAGATTAATAGGGGTGTCAGGTGGATAAAGTAAGCAATGACCTGTTACACATCATCACCCAGCCGGTAAAGACCCTAAATAGACGTTTTTGCCGGTTTCGAACCTCAGGAAAGAAGTGTTTTTAGTACGAGCCCCAAAAAAGTAAAAAGTGACAAGTTGAGGTACTTTTCAATCAATTAGCCCAAATTAATATAATCATCTTAACCTATCTATATCTATATATATACTCATATATATATATATGTATGTATCTGCAAATGATTTAGTGATCACAGTGGGCTAGCCGGAATTTGAAAACGGAACTCGAAAAAGGTGGGGTGGCAGGAATCTGCAAATGATGTTTTTAATTCATAATATAAATAAATATTATATATATATATATGAATCTACAAATATTATTTTCCTATGAGAAAAGAATTAGAAGAATTGGAAAGGAAAGAGATTTGCAGATCTTGTTTTTACAAAGTCCCACAGTCAAATAAAAAAGATTAATAGGGGTGTCAGGTGGATAAAGTAAGCAATGACCTGTTACACATCATCACCCAGCCGGTAAAGACCCTAAATAGACGTTTTTGCCGGTTTCGAACCTCAGGAAAGAAGTGTTTTTAGTACGAGCCCCAAAAAAGTAAAAAGTGACAAGTTGAGGTACTTTTCAATCAATTAGCCCAAAAGTTAATATAATCATCTTAACCTATCTATATCTATATATATACTCATATATAAAACAATTTGTCAACCATCACATCTTGATTATTAGCTAACGTCATGAGACTCATGGTGTGTCTCGTCTCTATCTATTATGCATTGGACTTAAATTGATTATTAAATTGGAGAAACTTGTTAGAACTCCTTAAATCTAAGAAAATTCAGGGAACAAATGTTGTACATAGTTCAATACTTCCATGGGCTGTTCTAGGAAGGATAATGAAGGAAAACATTGGGTTGTTATTTAAGATGTAGATTGTTATGTTAACCTATCTACTTCGATACCACTTGGTCGTGGATTTAATAATTACAACTAAAGAGATAATTAACAAATTAGAATACAACACAAAGTATATTCTTTTCAATTGATAATTCTTTATTGATAAATACTATGGTAATCATTTATGGATGGATTAGGTTCAAACTTCGTCTTTTAAGATAACGTCCGTCAAGTTCATATCATTAACTCTCTCATGTGCCTTCCACGTGAGGGTGTTTAGGTATTTTTCACTTTTTTTTTCCCTTTATTTTTCTTCTTCTAAGATTTTAAATTCATTCCAATATTCATATTAAATTTAATTGAACTCTCATTCACTTTTAATTCATTAAATCCCAAACTTTTACCAAAAACAAACAAAATTTATACTTAAAGATTCAAAACCAAGAACAAATACCAAATGGAAGCTTATCATCAAAACATTTCCTAACAACTTTCATGAAAACAAAATTCTAGATGTGAAGCTTATAATCAATACCCATATGTGAATGAACACATACACACAAACTAAAATCTAGATTTGATGCTATCATGTACCACCACCAAATTTGATGCCATCGTCATGCCACCACCAAGTCTGATTTCACCACTGTGCCATATACACTTTCTTCGAATAGATTGATGATACATTTCCCTTGAAATTGCATAACACGAAATCTGATGCCCCTGAAATATGCTTATCAACCACCATCGGGCTCCAATGTATGAAATCTGGGAAAAACGTATTGGATTTGTTTTCCTTGTTGAATTTAACATTTGTATAATGTGTGTTTGTATGTGAATGTCTATTTATTTATATATATGTATATATGTTTTTTAGTTTCAGATTTTTTGGTTTGTTAATAGAAAGAAAAAAAAAGAAGACATTATCAGTGTAAATTCTTTAACTTTATGAGGAGCACATGAAAGAGTTACTAATGTGGGCTTCACAAACATTATTATAACCTATTTAAAAAGTTTTTACGTGAACAATAGTTCTTGTATAAGATTACAGATTAGTACATATATTAGAAATAGCAAAATAAAAACAAAGATTATATTGGCTGGAATGGCAGAACTCCTTGCTTTTGTACTATGATAGTTGGGTTCGGCTCTCCCATTGGTGTTTTTTTGGTTAATCTTTTTCCTTAATATTTACTAGGGTGGGCTAATAGGCCTTGGTTGATAACTGTTGGGTTGTTGGCCAAGATTATATATTTTTTTATTTTCAAACTAATAATTAAATTATTATATATAGCGTTTTGTATTTATTAATGTCAAAATGTTACATTAACAATTAAACGAGATGGCCAGACTGTAGCTGTCTACCACCCACCCTCCTTGGGTTTTTTCCCTTTATCTTATGTTATTTTGTTAGGTCCAGTTTACTGAGAAACTTGAGCGTCTCCAGTTGTATCTGGAGACAAGAAGATTTGTCTAGAAATATTTGAAGTCTAGTGGCCAGGGTACAGTTAATGCCACTGAAGATTTGTTGGGATTTTTGGGTTTTTATCAAAGTAATATTATCCTTATAATATTAAAACGCAGCGGAAGATTGAACCATTTCAATATGTTGGTATAGTTAAATTCAAAGTTTAACTTATAAAATAAAACCCAAACAATAAGGATCCATGTATATGAATAACATACATACAAAACAACAACCATAGGGTGTTTAGAAGACTACCTTCTTCCAAGCTAATGAGAAGGTTGATATGAAGGAGTTGATGATCTTGAAGTGGCAAGTCTTCAACCTAGAAGAACCTCAAGCAAGTATACCCCAAGCTTCCAACAAACACCCTAAATTATGCTAGGAATTAAACTTGAAAAGCTTTCCTTCTTTCTTTCCCTTTGTTGGCCGAAATTCCCAAGAGAAAAACAAGAAGAAAACTAGTTGAGTGTCTTGAGAGAAAAACTCTTACAATTGCATGTGTGTGTATTGATACACTCTATGTTGGTGTGTTGTATATCATGCAAGCCCACCAATGATGTGTGTTGAACAACACATAAAATGCACATGGGGGGGAGGGGGGCCGGCCCCTAGGTCCATCACATGGGCAATTTCCACCAATTTTATAAACTTGTATTTTATATAAAACATTTTATATAAAAGTCTTGTAACTTGTTACATACCTTATGTAACATGTTATATATTATACACAACACACATAAGTGTTTATTTCTCCAAATAAACATATTCACATTTCTCTCAAAATAAATCATCCATATAATTTATTTACATATCTCAAGTGCAATTATTTAGAAAACCACTTTCTAAATGTTTCAAGTATTGATATTTATTTAAAGATCAAATCATATAAATAAATACCATAAGTATTTGTCTAGCTTGTTATTGGGTATGACCCGACTTGGATCATCACGTACTAGCCACGTCAATTTAATATGTGTCTTGGGCAGACGAATTCCAACAATCTCCCACTTGCACAAGATTCATAGAAGATTGACGCAAGCAGCAAATACCGCCTAACAACGGTTTGCTACCCCTAATACGTATGACGAAGTGCCATTCAATAACATCATCCTCTTCAAGTCCCTTACTTGAAATGATTTAGGTGAATCGATCATTTATCCTTTTGTCACAGATGTCATGTTAAATCCTAGAGACATAGAGTGATCATTCTCTATTGATTTAACTTTGTAGCAGGCCTTAGACATCTTACTCTCAACGAATAAGAGGGACAAATTCCATCTCGACTACATACGTCTCTCACAATCACCTTATATCATACCTGAGCTTAGTCTTATGTACTGCCATATTTCAGAACAGCGAAGAACTAAGTCAAAGTATAATATTCAGTGAATATCAAGACCCAATATGTATCTCAGGTCTGAGGACACAATGATATTCGCCTTTTAACTCAAGATTACTTATGATCAATCACAGAGATTCCATGTAGTAATGCTTGATTGCAGGTCAGTCCAATATTTGTATCCCACAAATATCTATGAACCTTGGTAGCAACACTTTGCTCTATATTCAAAACCTTTTGAATATCTACCAATCCAAGTTCACAATAATCTTACATTCATATTTGTTCCCACAAATATGATCGACTACGGACATTTAGAATAATTAACTTATTCATGGATTTAAACATGCAAAAATGGAACATAACACAATTTAAATGCAAAATACCAATATTCATATAAATGTGTTAATAATTACAAGTGTTCCGATATCCAAATACATAAAATAGATCAAATCCAATCACTAGAATATCGAAGTCCCATGGCACAAGTATGACTCTCATGCTTAGGCCTTTCAAGGAGCTTCGTGAGTGGGTCCGCAACATTTTGATCGGTGTGAACTTTGTGAATACATATCTTTCCCTTTTCAACTTCATCCCTTATGTAGTTGAATCTCTGCTCAATGTGCCTAGTCTTATTGATTTCTTTAACTTGCATACTTTATTAGGATGTTTTGGATCGACAAAACCTTCAGGCTGATCCATATAGACATCTTCCTCAAGATATCCATTTAGAAAAGCGGTTTGACATCCATTTGCCATATCTCATAGTCATAATGTGCGGCTATGGCAAATAATATCCTAATAGACTTTAGCATTGCCACAGGCGAAAAAGTTTCATCATAATCGACCCCTCGAGTTTGAGTGAAACCTTTTGCTACAAGTCTAGCTTTATAAGTACTCAAGTTTCCATGCATATCGTGTTTCAATTTGAACACCCACTTACTTCCAACTACTTTGGAATTAGGAGGTTCAACAACCAATTCCCAAACTTGGTTGTCATACATGGATTGCATCTCAGCGTTCATGGCCTCTAGCCATTTGTCCGAATCTGATTTGGACATAGCATCATGGTAGGTGGTAGGTTCATCAGAAACTACCATGTAGCATTCATCCACGAGAAATCCATATCTCTCAGGTGGATAAGTAGCTCTACCAGATCTACGAACGTTTTGTGTGTCTTGATCAACCCTTTGATCATCTTCAACATCCTTTTGTTGAATGCTAGTGTCACCCAAGTGTGTATCTGTCAGTGGTTCTTGATCTTCTTCAAGTTCCACTGTTCTGGAACTAGTTCCTTCCATAAGGAATTTAGTTTCCAAGAACTCAGCCTTTCGAGCAACAAATACATTTTGCTCATTAGGATTGTAGAAATAATATCCCAAATCATCTTTGGGATATCCTACAAAGATACACTTAGTGGATCGGGGCTCTAATTTGTTTGAGGCATCATGTCTTACATAAGCCTCACAACCCCATACCTTTAAATATGATAAAGATGGAACTCTTCCATGCCATGTTTCAGAACAGCGAAGAACTAAGTCAAAGTATAATATTCAGTGAATATCAAGACCCAATATGTATCTCAGGTCTGAGGACACAATGATATTCGCCTTTTAACTCAAGATTACTTATGATCAATCACAGAGATTCCATGTAGTAATGCTTGATTGCAGGTCAGTCCAATATTTGTATCCCACAAATATCTATGAACCTTGGTAGCAACACTTTGCTCTATATTCAAAACCTTTTGAATATCTACCAATCCAAGTTCACAATAATCTTACATTCATATTTGTTCCCACAAATATGATCGACTACGGACATTTAGAATAATTAACTTATTCATGGATTTAAACATGCAAAAATGGAACATAACACAATTTAAATGCAAAATACCAATATTCATATAAATGTGTTAATAATTACAAGTGTTCCGATATCCAAATACATAAAATAGATCAAATCCAATCACTAGAATATCGAAGTCCCATGGCACAAGTATGACTCTCATGCTTAGGCCTTTCAAGGAGCTTCGTGAGTGGGTCCGCAACATTTTGATCGGTGTGAACTTTGTGAATACATATCTTTCCCTTTTCAACTTCATCCCTTATGTAGTTGAATCTCCGCTCAATGTGCCTAGTCTTTTGATGTGCACGAGGTTCCTTGATTTGAGCAATCGCACCCTCGTTATCACAAAGAATTTCTAGGGGTTCTTGAATGGAAGGAACAACCCCTAGATCGGCAATGAATTTCTTCAACCATGCAGCTTCTTGTGCTGCTAAAGAAGCGGCGATGTATTCAGACTCTGTAGTGGACAATGCAACCACATCTTGCTTTGAGCTTTTCCAAGAAACAGCTCCTCCATTTAGAATGAAGATATACCCCGATTGTGATCGAGAATCATCTCGATCAGTTTGGAAACTCGCATCCGTGTAACCCTTTACAACGAGTTCCTCCTCACCAGATCCATATATTAAGAACATATCTTTAGTGTTTCTAAGATATTTCAATATATATTTGACAGCCATCCAATGACTATCACCTGGATTTTGCTGGTATCTACTTGTCATGCTTAAAGCGCATGACACGTCCGGTCTCGTGCATATCATAGCATACATGATGGATCCTATAGCAGATGCATATGGGATTCCACTCATTCTCTCTTGCTCAACTTTTGAGCTGGGAGATTGAGAAGTACTCAATATAGTTCCTCTTTGAATAGGCACCAAACCCTTTTTGGAGTTTTCCATCTTGAACCTTTTCAAGATCTTGTCTATGTATGCACTTTGATTCAAACCTATTAAGCGCCTTGATCTATCCCTATAGATCCTTATTCCCAAAATATAGGCGGCTTCACCAAGATCCTTAATGGAAAAGCAACTTCCAAGCCAGGCTTTTACACCTTCCAAGGTTGGAATGTCATTTCCAAATAGTAGAATGTCATCGACATATAATACTAGAAAAGTAATGATGCTCCCACTAGCCTTCTTATACACACAAGCTTCATCGGCATTTTTGATGAAGCCAAATTTCTTGACTTCTTCATCAAAACGACGATTCCAGCTTCTTGATGCTTGTTTCAACCCATAGATTGATTTCTTTAACTTGCATACTTTATTAGGATGTTTTGGATCGACAAAACCTTCAGGCTGATCCATATAGACATCTTCCTCAAGATATCCATTTAGAAAAGCGGTTTTGACATCCATTTGCCATATCTCATAGTCATAATGTGCGGCTATGGCAAATAATATCCTAATAGACTTTAGCATTGCCACAGGCGAAAAAGTTTCATCATAATCGACCCCTCGAGTTTGAGTGAAACCTTTTGCTACAAGTCTAGCTTTATAAGTACTCAAGTTTCCATGCATATCGTGTTTCAATTTGAACACCCACTTACTTCCAACTACTTTGGAATTAGGAGGTTCAACAACCAATTCCCAAACTTGGTTGTCATACATGGATTGCATCTCAGCGTTCATGGCCTCTAGCCATTTGTCCGAATCTGATTTGGACATAGCATCATGGTAGGTGGTAGGTTCATCAGAAACTACCATGTAGCATTCATCCACGAGAAATCCATATCTCTCAGGTGGATAAGTAGCTCTACCAGATCTACGAACGTTTTGTGTGTCTTGATCAACCCTTTGATCATCTTCAACATCCTTTTGTTGAATGCTAGTGTCACCCAAGTGTGTATCTGTCAGTGGTTCTTGATCTTCTTCAAGTTCCACTGTTCTGGAACTAGTTCCTTCCATAAGGAATTTAGTTTCCAAGAACTCAGCCTTTCGAGCAACAAATACATTTTGCTCATTAGGATTGTAGAAATAATATCCCAAATCATCTTTGGGATATCCTACAAAGATACACTTAGTGGATCGGGGCTCTAATTTGTTTGAGGCATCATGTCTTACATAAGCCTCACAACCCCATACCTTTAAATATGATAAAGATGGAACTCTTCCATGCCATATTTCAAAAGGTGTTTTCTCCACTTTCTTGGTGGGAGCCATATTTAAAATTCGGGCAGCAGAGATTATGGCATATCCCCAAAATGATAGAGGTAGTGAGCTTTTACCCATCATGGAACGAACCATATCTAATAGAGTTCGATTCCTCCTTTCAGACACACCATTATGTTGTGGTGTTCCAGGTGGAGTTAGTTGTGAGACAATCCCACAACTTCTAAGATGATCTTGAAAAGCATCACTTAGGTATTCACCTCCTCTATCAGAACGAAGAATTTTTATTGTCTTACTGAGTTGGTTTTCCACTTCATTCTTGAAAATTTTGAACATTTCAAAAGCTTCACTCTTATGTTTTAATAAGTATACATAACCGTAATGACTATAGTCATCGGTGAATGTAATGAAGTATCTTTCACCATTTCTAGTCATTGGCTTAAAAAGACCACATACATCCGAATGTATGATACCTAATAAATCTTTTGCCCTTTCATTAGTGCCTTTGAAAGGTGCTTTAGTCATCTTGCCTTGTAAACAAGATTCACATACATTAAATGAATCATTTGATTTTGTTTTCAAAAGACCATTCTTTTGAAGTGTTAGTATGCGATTCTTATTTATATGGCCAAGACGACAATGCCAAATATAGGTTTCACTTAAATCTAATTTAAGTTTCTTGGTGGTAGCTTGGTACATTGAGTTATCATGTGTGGTGTTTTCATGAACCAATTCATAAATACCATTTAAAGGCATAGCTTTAAAATAAAATACATCATTCAAAGAAACATGGATATCATTGTTAACAAAATTAAAATCATATCCAACATGTCTTAAACGGGAAACAGAAATAATACTCCTAGTCAAACTAGGTGCATATAAAACATTGTTCAATACAATTTCCAAACCATTTGGAAGTTTCAAAAGATAGTCTCCTTGGGCTTCAACATGCACCAATGCACCATTGCCCATAAAGAGACTAATGTCTCCCTTCTTGATGTGCTTCTTTCTTATGAACCCCTGTAACATATTACAAATATGAGTTCCACATCCGGTATCCAATACCCATATGTAAGAAAAAACAGTATTAAGCTCAATATATATCATGAATATTGTACCTGAGGTTTGCCCTGCATCCCTCTTAGCTTTTAACTCTTTGAGATAGGTTGGACAATTACGTTTCCAATGTCCTACCTCCCCACACTCAAAGCATGGGTCATTGACAGCAACCTTTTGCTTCTTCGCTTTTTGGGTATCCATTTTTCCCTTTCCTTTGCCTTTAAAATTCCCTTTGTTGTTACCCTTTCCCTTAGCAACATTTGCCTTGGGTCCGGAGTAAGCCCTTTTCTTTCCGCCTTCATTGATCATGAGAACGGGTTGAACCTTTCCTCCCATACTAGCCTCGGCCGTTTTGAGCATCCCATGAAGCTCGGAAACGGTCTTGTCCCATCCATTCATGTTATAATTTAACACGAAAGTTTCAAATCTCTTAGATAATGAGTTAAGGATCATATCCGTAGCTAACTCATTTGAGACGGGACAATTAAGCCTTTCGAGGCGATCAATGTAGCTTTTCATTTTAAGAACATATGTTGAGACGGGTTGTGAATCATCCATGCGACATGCATGAAGCGCTCGAACCGTTTCGAAGCGCTCAACCCTTGCCTTTTGTTGGAACATTTCCTTGAGTTGGGTAATCATGTCGTATGCCCCATGGTGCTCGAACTCCTTTTGGAGTTCGGGAGTCATACTCGCTAGCATTATGCAACTAACTTGCACGGAGTCCTCGACATATTTAGCCCAATCATTATAGGCTTCAACATCAGTTTCTTCGGGCTCATCAGGAATAGGATCATCTAACACATAGGATTTCTTTTCGTGCCTAAGAACAATTCTTAAGTTACGAAACCAATCCACAAAGTTGTTTTGGTTTAGACGATCCTTTTCAAGGATGGATCTTAGTGAAAAGTTATGGACGTTTGGGTTGGGGTTAATTGCATTGTTAGCGGCCATCTACAAGATTAACAAAGTTCTTTATTAGTATTTTCGATATCAAATATAAATTTTAATTGTTAATACCCTTTTATGTCCCATGGACAATTAATAATTAAAACCTAGAATCCAACGTTACATTTAAATGATGGTTAGGTGACCTTTATCCCATGATCTAAATTAACAAGGTAGTCAACGTTTGACAATTGCAACACTTTGCAATTTCTAGTGGTATGGGACCGGTTTAATATCTTATATTAAGTTGGCATGTTTAATCCCATCAACGCCTTTGGTTACCATGCTTCGGTGACCCTAATCACATGGCTTCCAAATCAAGTTGTCCTACTTATACACACATGTAAATTTATCTTATACTAGTGGTTAGGTGACCTTTATCCCATAAGTACAATAAATTTACCTTAACTTATAAGTTCCCTCAAAGTAGTTAGGTGACCTTTATCCTACAAAGAGTTCCCAAATAATTAAGTGTTGTATAAAAGGATGGCGTTTAACTTGTTTTTAAAGGGTCGTTTGAGTTTTTATATTCTAGTTAAAAAACTATGTACCATAATGAATTCTGAAATCCAAATTTCAAGGTTCTTTTATAAAATCCATTTTTATAATTGTGACCATTAACTTTTAATAAAACCCATTTTATTTTACCAAGTCAATGTCAATATTAAAACCAATTTTAATCTTTATGTGTGTCTTTTAGTTTGTTGGTTTTTAAGCATCCACATGACAAAATAATAAACAACCAAACAACCATGACAAACATAATAATAAGTGCACAACATTAGCCAACTATTTTGACCACACTTGTTAGCCGAAACAAGTGGGTCAAAAGGTCTCAACCTAAGGGACAAAGTAACACAAAATATTGTGTTAGTTGAGCTCCCACTTGATCTTGCATCCAAATGCTTCAAGTAACCTTTTGTGATGTGTTTTGTACAATTTTCTTCATTTTGATAACCCACTGCGCCGCAGTGGGTCTAATACACTCCCACTGCGCCGCAGTGGGTCATACTCCCACTGCGCCGCAGTGGGTTTGACATACTCCCACTGCGCCGCAGTGGGTTTGACATACTCCCACTGCGCCGCAGTGGGTGACATACTCCCACTGCTCCTCGGCTGCATAACCCCACTGCGCCGCAGTGGGTTTGACATACTCCCACTGCGCCGCAGTGAGAACTTACGGGTCTTCTCATTAGGCCTCCAACTTTAGCCCCAAACCTTTTGATGCTTTCTTGGAGGTTACATTTATAAGAAAAAAAATGCAACTAATCTACTTATTACATACCAAATGAAATAAATAGATTACATAACCAAATGAATGAATGAAATCCTATTTAACTATTACAACCATTGAATAATTAAATAAATACAAACACATCCACACATCACAAACATTCACAAGGTCTCTTGGCTAAGTTGTGACACTAAAATACACAAGAAAAAGGAACCTCCTTTTTGTGTATTAGTTTCGCCATTGCCAAAATGGCCAAAACATTGGATTTTGTCCAAACAAAATATCAACTTTTGATGTATGTATCCATATAACCGGCTCTAGATGCCATTGTTGGGATTTTTGGGTTTTATCAAAGTAATATTATCCTTATAATATTAAAACGCAGCGGAAAATTGAACCATTTCAATATGTTGGTATAGTTAAATTCAAAGTTTAACTTATAAAATAAAACCCAAACAATAAGGATCCATGTATATGAATAACATACATACAAAACAACAACCATAGGGTGTTAAGAAGACTACCTTCTTCCAAGCTAATGAGAAGGTTGATATGAAGGAGTTGATGATCTTGAAGTGGCAAGTCTTCAACCTAGAAGAACCTCAAGCAAGTATACCCCAAGCTTCCAACAAACACCCTAAATTATGCTAGGAATTAAACTTGAAAAGCTTTCCTTCTTTCTTTCCCTTTGTTGGCCGAAATTCCCAAGAGAAAAACAAGAAGAAAACTAGTTGAGTGTCTTGAGAGAAAAACTCTTACAATTGCATGTGTGTGTATTGATACACTCTATGTTGGTGTGTTGTATATCATGCAAGCCCACCAATGATGTGTGTTGAACAACACATAAAATGCACATGGGGGGGAGGGGGGCCGGCCCCTAGGTCCATCACATGGGCAATTTCCACCAATTTTATAAACTTGTATTTTATATAAAACATTTTATATAAAAGTCTTTTATTAAACATTTTATATAAAACATTTTATATAAAACATTTTATATAAAACATTTTATATAAAACATTTTATATAAAACATTTTATATAAAACATTTTATATAAAACATTTTATATAAAACATTTTATATAAAACATTTTATATAAAACATTTTATATAAAACATTTTATATAAAACATTTTATATAAAACATTTTATATAAAACATTTTATATAAAACATTTTATATAAAACATTTTATATAAAACATTTTATATAAAACATTTTATATAAAACATTTTATATAAAACATTTTATATAAAACATTTTATATAAAACATTTTATATAAAACATTTTATATAAAACATTTTATATAAAACATTTTATATAAAACATTTTATATAAAACATTTTATATAAAACATTTTATATAAAACATTTTATATAAAACATTTTATATAAAACATTTTATATAAAACATTTTATATAAAACATTTTATATAAAACATTTTATATAAAACATTTTATATAAAACATTTTATATAAAACATTTTATATAAAACATTTTATATAAAACATTTTATATAAAACATTTTATATAAAACATTTTATATAAAACATTTTATATAAAACATTTTATATAAAACATTTTATATAAAACATTTTATATAAAACATTTTATATAAAACATTTTATATAAAACATTTTATATAAAACATTTTATATAAAACATTTTATATAAAACATTTTATATAAAACATTTTATATAAAACATTTTATATAAAACATTTTATATAAAACATTTTATATAAAACATTTTATATAAACATTTTATATAAAACATTTTATATAAACATTTTATATAAAACATTTTATATAAAACATTTTATATAAAACATTTTATATAACACATTTTATATAAACATTTTCATGTATAAAACATTTATATAAAACATTTTATATAAAACATTTATATAACATTTTATATAAAACATTTTATATAAACATTTTATATAAAACATTTTATATAAACATTTTATATAAAACATTTTATATAAAACATTTTATATAAAACATAAATGTTTATATACACATTTTATATAAAACATTTTATATAAACATTTTATATAAAACATTTTATATAAAACATTTTATATAAAACATTTTATATAAACATTTTATATAAAACATTTTATATAAACATTTTATATAAAACATTTTATATAAAACATTTTATATAAAACATTTTATATAAAACATTTTATATAAAACATTTTATATAAAACATTTTATATAAAACATTTTATATAAAACATTTTATATTTACACATTTTATATAAAATTTTATATAAAACATTTTATATAAAACATTTTATATTTACACATTTTATATAAAATTTTATATAAAACATTTTATATAAAACATTTTATATTTACACATTTTATATAAAATTTTATATAAAACATTTTATATAAAACATTTTATATTTACACATTTTATATAAAATTTTATATAAAACATTTTATATAAAACATTTTATATTTACACATTTTATATAAAATTTTATATAAAACATTTTATATAAAACATTTTATATTTACACATTTTATATAAAATTTTCATGTATACACATTTTATATAAAACATTTTATATAAAACATTTTATATAAAACATTTTATATAAAACATTTTATATAAAACATTTTATATAAAACATTTTATATAAAACATTTTATATAAAACATTTTATATAAAACATTTTATATAAAACATTTTATATAAAACATTTTATATAAAACATTTTATATAAAACATTTTATATAAAACATTTTATATAAAACATTTTATATAAAACATTTTATATAAAACATTTTATATAAAACATTTTATATAAAACATTTTATATAAAACATTTTATATAAAACATTTTATCGATAACATTTTAGAATAATTAACTTATTCATGGATTTAAACATGCAAAAAATGGAACATAACACAATTTAAATGCAAAATACCAATATTCATATAAATGTGTTAATAATTACAAGTGTTCCGATATCCAAATACATAAAATAGATCAAATCCAATCACTAGAATATCGAAGTCCCATGGCACAAGTATGACTCTCATGCTTAGGCCTTTCAAGGAGCTTCGTGAGTGGGTCCGCAACATTTTGATCGGTGTGAACTTTGTGAATACATATCTTTCCCTTTTCAACTTCATCCCTTATGTAGTTGAATCTCCGCTCAATGTGCCTAGTCTTTTGATGTGCACGAGGTTCCTTGATTTGAGCAATCGCACCCTCGTTATCACAAAGAATTTCTAGGGGTTCTTGAATGGAAGGAACAACCCCTAGATCGGCAATGAATTTCTCAACCATGCAGCTTCTTGTGCTGCTAAAGAAGCGGCGATGTATTCAGACTCTGTAGTGGACAATGCAACCACATCTTGCTTTGAGCTTTTCCAAGAAACAGCTCCTCCATTTAGAATGAAGATATACCCCGATTGTGATCGAGAATCATCTCGATCAGTTTGGAAACTCGCATCCGTGTAACCCTTTACAACGAGTTCCTCCTCACCAGATCCATATATTAAGAACATATCTTTAGTGTTTCTAAGATATTTCAATATATATTTGACAGCCATCCAATGACTATCACCTGGATTTTGCTGGTATCTACTTGTCATGCTTAAAGCGCATGACACGTCCGGTCTCGTGCATATCATAGCATACATGATGGATCCTATAGCAGATGCATATGGGATTCCACTCATTCTCTCTTGCTCAACTTTTGAGCTGGGAGATTGAGAAGTACTCAATATAGTTCCTCTTTGAATAGGCACCAAACCCTTTTTGGAGTTTTCCATCTTGAACCTTTTCAAGATCTTGTCTATGTATGCACTTTGATTCAAACCTATTAAGCGCCTTGATCTATCCCTATAGATCCTTATTCCCAAATATAGGCGGCTTCACCAAGATCCTTAATGGAAAAGCAACTTCCAAGCCAGGCTTTTACACCTTCCAAGGTTGGAATGTCATTTCCAAATAGTAGAATGTCATCGACATATAATACTAGAAAAGTAATGATGCTCCCACTAGCCTTCTTATACACACAAGCTTCATCAGCGTTTTTGATGAAGCCAAATTTCTTGACTTCTTCATCAAAACGACGATTCCAGCTTCTTGATGCTTGTTTCAACCCATAGATTGATTTCTTTAACTTGCATACTTTATTAGGATGTTTTGGATCGACAAAACCTTCAGGCTGATCCATATAGACATCTTCCTCAAGATATCCATTTAGAAAAGCGGTTTTGACATCCATTTGCCATATCTCATAGTCATAATGTGCGGCTATGGCAAATAATATCCTAATAGACTTTAGCATTGCCACAGGCGAAAAAGTTTCATCATAATCGACCCCTCGAGTTTGAGTGAAACCTTTTGCTACAAGTCTAGCTTTATAAGTACTCAAGTTTCCATGCATATCGTGTTTCAATTTGAACACCCACTTACTTCCAACTACTTTGGAATTAGGAGGTTCAACAACCAATTCCCAAACTTGGTTGTCATACATGGATTGCATCTCAGCGTTCATGGCCTCTAGCCATTTGTCCGAATCTGATTTGGACATAGCATCATGGTAGGTGGTAGGTTCATCAGAAACTACCATGTAGCATTCATCCACGAGAAATCCATATCTCTCAGGTGGATAAGTAGCTCTACCAGATCTACGAACGTTTTGTGTGTCTTGATCAACCCTTTGATCATCTTCAACATCCTTTTGTTGAATGCTAGTGTCACCCAAGTGTGTATCTATCAGTGGTTCTTGATCTTCTTCAAGTTCCACTGTTCTGGAACTAGTTCCTTCCATAAGGAATTTAGTTTCCAAGAACTCAGCCTTTCGAGCAACAAATACATTTTGCTCATTAGGATTGTAGAAATAATATCCCAAATCATCTTTGGGATATCCTACAAAGATACACTTAGTGGATCGGGGCTCTAATTTGTTTGAGGCATCATGTCTTACATAAGCCTCACAACCTCATACCTTTAAATATGATAAAGATGGAACTCTTCCATGCCATATTTCAAAAGGTGTTTTCTCCACTTTCTTGGTGGGAGCCATATTTAAAATTCGGGCAGCAGAGATTATGGCATATCCCCAAAATGATAGAGGTAGTGAGCTTTTACCCATCATGGAACGAACCATATCTAATAGAGTTCGATTCCTCCTTTCAGACACACCATTATGTTGTGGTGTTCCAGGTGGAGTTAGTTGTGAGACAATCCCACAACTTCTAAGATGATCTTGAAAAGCATCACTTAGGTATTCACCTCCTCTATCAGAACGAAGAATTTTTATTGTCTTACTGAGTTGGTTTTCCACTTCATTCTTGAAAATTTTGAACATTTCAAAAGCTTCACTCTTATGTTTTAATAAGTATACATAACCGTAACGACTATAGTCATCGGTGAATGTAATGAAGTATCTTTCACCATTTCTAGTCATTGGCTTAAAAAGACCACATACATCCGAATGTATGATACCTAATAAATCTTTTGCCCTTTCATTAGTGCCTTTGAAAGGTGCTTTAGTCATCTTGCCTTGTAAACAAGATTCACATACATTAAATGAATCATTTGATTTTGTTTTCAAAAGACCATTCTTTTGAAGTGTTAGTATGCGATTCTTATTTATATGGCCAAGACGACAATGCCAAATATAGGTTTCACTTAAATCTAATTTAAGTTTCTTGGTGGTAGCTTGGTACATTGAGTTATCATGTGTGGTGTTTTCATGAACCAATTCATAAATACCATTTAAAGGCATAGCTTTAAAATAAAATACATCATTCAAAGAAACATGGATATCATTGTTAACAAAATTAAAATCATATCCAACATGTCTTAAACGGGAAACAGAAATAATACTCCTAGTCAAACTAGGTGCATATAAAACATTGTTCAATACAATTTCCAAACCATTTGGAAGTTTCAAAAGATAGTCTCCTTGGGCTTCAACATGCACCAATGCACCATTGCCCATAAAGAGACTAATGTCTCCCTTCTTGATGTGCTTCTTTCTTATGAACCCCTGTAACATATTACAAATATGAGTTCCACATCCGGTATCCAATACCCATATGTAAGAAAAAACAGTATTAAGCTCAATATATATCATGAATATTGTACCTGAGGTTTGCCCTGCATCCCTCTTAGCTTTTAACTCTTTGAGATAGGTTGGACAATTACGTTTCCAATGTCCTACCTCCCCACACTCAAAGCATGGGTCATTGACAGCAACCTTTTGCTTCTTCGCTTTTTGGGTATCCATTTTTCCCTTTCCTTTGCCTTTAAAATTCCCTTTGTTGTTACCCTTTCCCTTAGCAACATTTGCCTTGGGTCCGGAGTAAGCCCTTTTCTTTCCGCCTTCATTGATCATGAGAACGGGTTGAACCTTTCCTCCCATACTAGCCTCGGCCGTTTTGAGCATCCCATGAAGCTCGGAAACGGTCTTGTCCCATCCATTCATGTTATAATTTAACACGAAAGTTTCAAATCTCTTAGATAATGAGTTAAGGATCATATCCGTAGCTAACTCATTTGAGACGGGACAATTAAGCCTTTCGAGGCGATCAATGTAGCTTTTCATTTTAAGAACATATGTTGAGACGGGTTGTGAATCATCCATGCGACATGCATGAAGCGCTCGAACCGTTTCGAAGCGCTCAACCCTTGCCTTTTGTTGGAACATTTCCTTGAGTTGGGTAATCATGTCGTATGCCCCATGGTGCTCGAACTCCTTTTGGAGTTCGGGAGTCATACTCGCTAGCATTATGCAACTAACTTGCACGGAGTCCTCGACATATTTAGCCCAATCATTATAGGCTTCAACATCAGTTTCTTCGGGCTCATCAGGAATAGGATCATCTAACACATAGGATTTCTTTTCGTGCCTAAGAACAATTCTTAAGTTACGAAACCAATCCACAAAGTTGTTTTGGTTTAGACGATCCTTTTCAAGGATGGATCTTAGTGAAAAGTTATGGACGTTTGGGTTGGGGTTAATTGCATTGTTAGCGGCCATCTACAAGATTAACAAAGTTCTTTATTAGTATTTTCGATATCAAATATAAATTTTAATTGTTAATACCCTTTTATGTCCCATGGACAATTAATAATTAAAACCTAGAATCCAACGTTACATTTAAATGATGGTTAGGTGACCTTTATCCCATGATCTAAATTAACAAGGTAGTCAACGTTTGACAATTGCAACACTTTGCAATTTCTAGTGGTATGGGACCGGTTTAATATCTTATATTAAGTTGGCATGTTTAATCCCATCAACGCCTTTGGTTACCATGCTTCGGTGACCCTAATCACATGGCTTCCAAATCAAGTTGTCCTACTTATACACACATGTAAATTTATCTTATACTAGTGGTTAGGTGACCTTTATCCATAAGTACAATAAATTTACCTTAACTTATAAGTTCCCTCAAAGTAGTTAGGTGACCTTTATCCTACAAAGAGTTCCCAAATAATTAAGTGTTGTATAAAAGGATGGCGTTTAACTTGTTTTTAAAGGGTCGTTTGAGTTTTTATATTCTAGTTAAAAACTATGTACCATAATGAATTCTGAAATCCAAATTTCAAGGTTCTTTTATAAAATCCATTTTTATAATTGTGACCATTAACTTTTAATAAAACCCATTTTATTTTACCAAGTCAATGTCAATATTAAAACCAATTTTAATCTTTATGTGTGTCTTTTAGTTTGTTGGTTTTTAAGCATCCACATGACAAAATAATAAACAACCAAACAAACATGACAAACATAATAATAAGTGCACAACATTAGCCAACTATTTTGACCACACTTGTTAGCCGAAACAAGTGGGTCAAAAGGTCTCAACCTAAGGGACAAAGTAACACAAAATATTGTGTTAGTTGAGCTCCCACTTGATCTTGCATCCAAATGCTTCAAGTAACCTTTTGTGATGTGTTTTGTACAATTTTCTTCATTTTGATAACCCACTGCGCCGCAGTGGGTCTAATACACTCCCACTGCGCCGCAGTGGGAACTCACTGTCCTCGGCTGCATAACCCCACTGCGCCGCAGTGGGTTTGACATACTCCCACTGCGCCGCAGTGGTGCATCCCCCACTGCGCCGCAGTGGGTTTGACATACTCCCACTGCGCCGCAGTGGGAACTCACTGTCCTCGGCTGCATAACCCCACTGCGCCGCAGTGGGTTTGACATACTCCCACTGCGCCGCAGTGAGAACTTACGGGTCTTCTCATTAGGCCTCCAACTTTAGCCCCAAACCTTTTGATGCTTTCTTGGAGGTTACATTTATAAGAAAAAAAATGCAACTAATCTACTTATTACATACCAAATGAAATAAATAGATTACATAACCAAATGAATGAATGAAATCCTATTTAACTATTACAACCATTGAATAATTAAATAAATACAAACACATCCACACATCACAAACATTCACAAGGTCTCTTGGCTAAGTTGTGACACTAAAATACACAAGAAAAAGGAACCTCCTTTTTGTGTATTAGTTTCGCCATTGCCAAAATGGCCAAAACATTGGATTTTGTCCAAACAAAATATCAACTTTTGATGTATGTATCCATATAACCGGCTCTAGATGCCATTGTTGGGATTTTTGGGTTTTTATCAAAGTAATATTATCCTTATAATATTAAAACCAATTTTAATCTTTATGTGTGTCTTTTAGTTTGTTGGTTTTTAAGCATCCACATGACAAAATAATAAACAACCAAACAAACATGACAAACATAATAATAAGTGCACAACATTAGCCAACTATTTTGACCACACTTGTTAGCCGAAACAAGTGGGTCAAAAGGTCTCAACCTAAGGGACAAAGTAACACAAAATATTGTGTTAGTTGAGCTCCCACTTGATCTTGCATCCAAATGCTTCAAGTAACCTTTTGTGATGTGTTTTGTACAATTTTCTTCATTTTGATAACCCACTGCGCCGCAGTGGGTCTAATACACTCCCACTGCGCCGCAGTGGGGAATACTCCCACTGCGCCGCAGTGGGCTAATACACTCCCACTGCGCCGCAGTGGGTCTAATACACCCCACTGCGCCGCAGTGGGTTTGACATACTCCCACTGCGCCGCAGTGGGTCTAATACACTCCCACTGCGCCGCAGTGGGTATAACTCCACTGCGCCGCAGTGGGCTAATACACTCCCACTGCGCCGCAGTGGGTCTATACACTCCCACTGCGCCGCAGTGGGCATAATACACTCCCACTGCGCCGCAGTGGGTCATAATACCCCCACTGCGCCGCAGTGGGTTTGACATACTCCCACTGCGCTTCGGCAGTGGGCTAATACACTCCCACTGCGCCGCAGTGGGTTTGCATACTCCCACTGCGCCGCAGTGGGTTTGACATACTCCCACTGCGCCGCAGTGGGTCTAATACACTCCCACTGCGCCGCAGTGGGTTTGACATACTCCCACTGCGCCGCAGTGGGTCTAATACACTCCCACTGCGCCGCAGTGGGTTTGACATACTCCCACTGCGCCGCAGTGGGTAATACACTCCCACTGCGCCGCAGTGGGCATAACTCCCACTGCGCCGCAGTGGGTTTGACATACCCCACTGCGCCGCAGTGGGTTTGACATACTCCCACTGCGCCGCAGTGGGTTTGACATACTCCCACTGCGCCGCAGTGGGTTGACATACTCCCACTGCGCCGCAGTGGGTTTGACATACTCCCACTGCGCCGCAGTGGGTTTGACATACTCCCACTGCGCCGCAGTGGGTCTAATACACCCCACTGCGCCGCAGTGGGTTTGACATACTCCCACTGCGCCGCAGTGGGCTAATACACTCCCACTGCGCCGCAGTGGGTAACTCCACTGCGCCGCAGTGGGTTTGACATACTCCCACTGCGCCGCAGTGGGTTTGACATACTCCCACTGCGCCGCAGTGGGCTAATACACTCCCACTGCGCCGCAGTGGGTTTGCATACTCCCACTGCGCCGCAGTGGGTTTGACATACCCCACTGCGCCGCAGTGGGTTTGATATAACTCCCACTGCGCCGCAGTGAGAACTTACGGGTCTTCTCATTAGTTTCGCCCATTGCCAAAATGGCCAAAACATTGGATTTTGTCCAAACAAAATATCAACTTTTGATGTATGTATCCATATAACCGGCTCTAGATGCCATTGTTGGGATTTTTGGGTTTTTATCAAAGTAATATTATCCTTATAATATTAAAACGCAGCGGAAGATTGAACCATTTCAATATGTTGGTATAGTTAAATTCAAAGTTTAACTTATAAAATAAAACCCAAACAATAAGGATCCATGTATATGAATAACATACATACAAAACAACAACCATAGGGTGTTAAGAAGACTACCTTCTTCCAAGCTAATGAGAAGGTTGATATGAAGGAGTTGATGATCTTGAAGTGGCAAGTCTTCAACCTAGAAGAACCTCAAGCAAGTATACCCCAAGCTTCCAACAAACACCCTAAATTATGCTAGGAATTAAACTTGAAAAGCTTTCCTTCTTTCTTTCCCTTTGTTGGCCGAAATTCCCAAGAGAAAACAAGAAGAAAACTAGTTGAGTGTCTTGAGAGAAAAACTCTTACAATTGCATGTGTGTGTATTGATACACTCTATGTTGGTGTGTTGTATATCATGCAAGCCCACCAATGATGTGTGTTGAACAACACATAAAATGCACATGGGGGGGAGGGGGGCCGGCCCCTAGGTCCATCACATGGGCAATTTCCACCAATTTTATAAACTTGTATTTTATATAAAACATTTTATATAAAAGTCTTGTAACTTGTTACATACCTTATGTAACATGTTATATATTATACACAACACACATAAGTGTTTATTTCTCCAAATAAACATATTCACATTTCTCTCAAAATAAATCATCCATATAATTTATTTACATATCTCAAGTGCAATTATTTAGAAAACCACTTTCTAAATGTTTCAAGTATTGATATTTATTTAAAGATCAAATCATATAAATAAATACCATAAGTATTTGTCTAGCTTGTTATTGGGTATGACCCGACTTGGATCATCACGTACTAGCCACGTCAATTTAATATGTGTCTTGGGCAGACGAATTCCAACAAGATTTCACTCCAGTTGAGATCTGACCAAGACCTGAAGCACTCCAGTTGAAGTCAAAGACAACAAGGGAAAGATAGAGAATGACCATGGCAACGAAGCCCAGTGGACCTTCTAACCAGATTGAAACTGGAGAGCATCAGTTTAAAGCACTTACAAAGCTTTACACTGATTACGAAGAAGACCTTTTTGCTTTATGTACTATTAACCAGACAATACACATTGTCTATGTTTAAAGTACAAAAGTACATAAAGCAGGTTGGATAAAGTGACTTTATGTCTTACTTTATCAAGCATTTTGAAGGAATTAAATACACTTCCTTAAATGCTCTCAACCATATTTGTACGGCTAAAGTTGACATCCCAATGTCAACTTTGCCTATAAATAGAGGTCTTTGCACAACCAAGAAAGAACTTTGCATATTCAGACATTTGCATATTCTTGGTGACTTGTGCAATATTCTCTCAATCGCAAAAAGGAACATTTCACAACTCTAAGTGTTTCGATTGTATAAGAGAATTTCCAAGTTTAGATCGATTGTATTTCATAGGTTGTTAGGATACTTACATCTTTGTATTATCTTGGTTTCGCAACAACCTTGTAATTTATTTAACATTAATAAATAAATTACACTTGAAAATTACATATCATCTCACCAATTTACTTTATAAGTATTTACTTATTGCATTGTCTTTTACTTATTATTATTGTCAACTTAATAAGTAATCTATCCAGTAACTTGGTATACATCCACTGCAACTGGTCGTCTCCAGTTTAGTGAATATATTGCAAAGTACTCTCACCATTGACATAGAGGTGTCTTCAGTTAGTACCATCTATTGAGTTGGGACTTACAAGTGGTATCAGAGCAAAAAGACTTATTTTGTTGTCTAGATCTGCTTAGATGACTACTACTGAAGGTGAGAATGGTTCTGGTCAAGATGAAAATGTTAATAATACTCCACCTAATCAAAATGTTAATACCAATCCTCCTCCTCCTCCTCCTAATGCCCCTAGCCATGTCCATGTCCATTATTCTAACACTCCTGTTCCCAAATTTGATGAAAATAGTGAGGCCTTTGGGACATGGAAGGCCAGAATGCTTTTGCATTTTGGTGGGATAGAGAGGTATATGTTGAAAATCCCCAAGGATGGACCACATATACCCATGTCTCATGGGATGAGTCCTTTTCTTGATCCTACTGGATCTACAAGGGGTACTAGGAAAAAGCCAGAAGACCATTGGTCTGATGAGGATCGTAGACTTGTAGACTTGGATACCAAGCTCAAGAACATGATCCTTGGGGCTGTTCCTGAAGACCTTATTCCAAAACTTGTGTTGTTCCCCAGTGCCAAGGCAATGTGGGATGAATTGGTCCTTCAGTTTGAAGGAGGTGATGACACCATTGTCACCCAAAAAGTTGCTTTAAACAAGAAGTATGAATCCTTATTTGCTTTACCCAATGAGAGCCTGACTGGTACTTATACCATATTCACTAGTGTGATTAATCAACTAAGAGGGCTGGGTGTAGAGAAGGATAATGATATTCTTCTTGATAATTTTTGTGATATTCTTCCCTCCAAATGGGCAAATATGGTTCTTGTCCTAAGACAAGGTAAGACCCTGCACTCCCACACTCTTGCATCTCTTTATGGAGCCTTCAGATTCACTGAAGATAACAATGCACAAAGACTTGTGGCTGAAGGATGCTTTAAACCATGCCCAGAGTTCCAAGGTTGCTAGTCTAACTGAGAAACCTTGTGCTGCTTTAATATCTGCTGAGAATGTCCAGTCACATTCTATGAAGGAGATGTTAAACAGTTTTCTGAACTCAGGCCTGACCACTGAAATCAGTGATGATTGTGATGAAACTGACAATGATGATCTGGTAGCCATGATTGCTAAAACCTTTAAATAGGTTTAAGCACAAATCTAATAGATTTGGTGGACCCAACAATGCTTCCAGCTCCAACTCTCTGGACAAGGCCAATCTTACATGCTATAAGTGTGGCAAGAAAGGTCATTTTATGAAAGAATGTAGATCTAGTCAGTTAAACAATCAAACTGGTCCCCCTGTCCCCACCTACAATAGGCCTGATGATAGCTACAAAGCTAAATACAAAAAGCTTAAGGCCCAGATTGCCCTTTTGTCTGTTGAAAAGAATCAAAAATGAATGCATGATTGCAAAAACTACTGACAAATGGGAGTACTCTGATGACTGATCAGTTGATGATGAATAGGAAAGGGACATGTGTTTCATGGCCTTGGAAGAACAACAACATGTGGTGAAGGATGATGTTATCACTGGAAGATGGGTGGACATCATTTTGAAGAAGGTATGTGATTATGACAACCAAATCGATACAGAACTGAAACTGGACCTTGCTGAATCACTTAATAGTGATTTGATTTTTGTGGAAACTGTTAGAACTGACAGTGAAAGATATTTAGAAACTGTTCTAACTGAATTGAACAATTTAAAACCCCAACTTTCAAATCTGCAAAGTGTCCAGTTGGCTCTCAAAGAGCCAGTTTTAAAAAGTGAAGCTCTTGAGCTTGAAAAACAAGAGCTTAAAACTGCTTTGGAAAAGGAACAAAAGGTGATCAAATCCTGGATTAGGTCATCTGGTTTAAACTATGATGCTTTTTCAAAAACTGTTGATGCACAACAAACTGCTTACAAATATGGAGATTTGTACATGGCAGACATCATACCTGAACTCCACAGTTTGCCACCAGATCTTAGGCCTGAAACTTCTTATGACCAGCCTAAATCTACCAAAACTGAATCTGTTGAGACCACCCCATCTGAGGTCAAAACTGGAGCTGAACAGGCTAAAGCCCCAGTTAAAAAGGTCACTGGTGACAAACCTTTACCTCAAAAGTCAAAGGAGACCAAGAATCCTAAGACCAAGATCCATGCTGAACCTAAGTCCAAGGTTCAACCGCCTGTTGAAAATGATATTTTATCAAAACTGGAGAGTCAACTCCAACAGTTGTCAAGGCAGGTTCAAAGTTATACTGCCAGAATCAAAAATCTGGAAGGAGCTTCGTCTTCTACAGTTGAAAAACAAAATACACCTTCAAAACAAAAACAAAATGTTCCATCTGGAACTAAATCTGAAATGAAAAAGGGGAAGAAACCTCTCAAACCAATCGTTTTTACTCCTGGTTCTGGAGCTGATAACAATGCTCCAGTTTACAGTCTCCAGTTCAACACCACCAGAATCAACTGTGACTTCTCAGGGAGAGTCCAGTGAACCCATCAACAAAAGATGGGTTCACAAAAAAGAACTAATGATTTTTGTGGTTGTGCAGGGCGATCGAAAGAAGAACACCTGGTATCTGGACAGCGCAGCTGGCCGGACTATGACCGGATGTAAGCCCCTGCTGGAAGAGTTCACTATCCAAGATGGACCGGCAGTGACGTTTGGTAATGATGAGAATGGAAAGACTGAAGGATATGGTGTAATCAATAATGGACAAGTCCAGTTCACCAGAGTTGCTTTTGTGAATGGTTTGAAATACAACCTGATCAGTGTAAGCCAACTTTGTGATGATGGATACAAGGTATTGTTCGATATTGCTCAAGGCACCATATTTAACAAGGATTGGAAAGTGATGATGATTGCACCAAGAAAGGGAAATGTGTACATCATGGATATGGAATCTGCTCCAAAAGAGCAATGTTTCTATACCAAGGCTGATGAGGACACCAACTGGTTATGGCACAAAAGGTTATCCCATCTCAATTTCAAAAATATCAACAAGTTGTCTCGCAAACAATTGGCAGATGGGATACCTCCAATTTCTTTTAAGAAAGAAAAGCCATGTCCAGGGTGTGAGATGGGCAAGCAGAAAAGGGCCAGTTTCAAGACAAGGCAAAACTTTAGCATCACTGAACCTCTTCACATGCTTCATATGGATCTTTTTGGTCCAGTGAATGTTCAAACTAGAGCTGGTAAGAAGTATACTCTAGTTGTGGTTGATGAATTCACCAGATATTGTTGGGTGGTATTCCTCAGATCAAAAAGTGATGATGATTGCACCAAGAAAGGGAAATGTGTACATCATGGATATGGAATCTGCTCCAAAAGAGCAATGTTTCTATACCAAGGCTGATGAGGACACCAACTGGTTATGGCACAAAAGGTTATCCCATCTCAATTTCAAAAATATCAACAAGTTGTCTCGCAAACAATTGGCAGATGGGATACCTCCAATTTCTTTTAAGAAAGAAAAGCCATGTCCAGGGTGTGAGATGGGCAAGCAGAAAAGGGCCAGTTTCAAGACAAGGCAAAACTTTAGCATCACTGAACCTCTTCACATGCTTCATATGGATCTTTTTGGTCCAGTGAATGTTCAAACTAGAGCTGGTAAGAAGTATACTCTAGTTGTGGTTGATGAATTCACCAGATATTGTTGGGTGGTATTCCTCAGATCAAAAAGTGATGCAGCTGCTGAAATCATCTCTCTCATCAAGAGAATTGAGCTAAAGTACACTCGAAAAGTCTGTCAGTTAAGAAGTGATAATGGAACAAAATTTCTAAACAAGACTCTTGAATCCTTCTGTACTGACACTGACATCTCTCAAAACTTCTCATCAGCACACTCTCCAGAGCAAAATGGAGTTGTGGAAAGAAAGAATCGTACACTGATAGAAGCAGCCAGAAGTATGCTATCTGAATCTGGTCTTCCCACCAGTTTTTGGGCTGAAGCAGTGGCAACTGCATGCCACACCCAAAACAGGTCAGTTTATGTCAAAAGACATAGGAAGACTGCCTATGAAGTGCTAAGGAATCGAAAACCAAATATTAGATATTTCCATGTATATGGTTGTCCAGTTTTTATTCTAAATGATTCCAGTCAGCTTGGAAAGTTCGATGCAAAAGCTGATGAAGGTGTGTTTCTAGGTTATTCAGATATTCGAAAAGCCTTTAGAGTTTATAACTATAGACTTCAAAAGGTTCATGAGACAATTCATGTCACATTTGATGAATCAAATGATGCAATCAATAAAAGACCAAGTCTTGATATCTCTCCAGTCGTTCCATTAAGTTTTGGTGAAACTGACCAAGTTCATCAGTCAGATATTTCACCAGAAAATGTTTCCAGTCACACTGACGTGGAACCAGTTCAAAAGAAGAAATCATCTAGTGACATTCCATTTTATCCTCCATCAGTTTCAATGTACCACAGAAACTGGTGATTGGATCAGATATACGTGCCACTCCAATATCAGCACCTGTTCAAACTCCTCCAACTTCTCCAGTTCTTCAAGAAATGCCTTTAACTGAAGAATTTCATGATGCAAATCGTGACCTCATTGATTCTGATGAGGATGTTGAAGTAGTTTGGGCTGATCCTCCTCCAGAAGATACATCAACTGAAGAGGTTCCTCAGGTGACTTGCACTGATATTGTTGTAAGGAATCCTGGTTAATACTATAAATGGACAAAAGCACATCCAATTGATCAGATCATTGGAGAGTCCAGTAGATGGGTTCACAAAAAGAACTAATAATTTTTGTGGTTGTGCAGGGCGATCGAAAGAAGAACACCTGGTATCTGGACAGCGCAGCTGGCCGGACTATGACCGGATGTAAGCCCCTGCTGGAAGAGTTCACTATCCAAGATGGACCGGCAGTGACGTTTGGTAATGATGAGAATGGAAAGACTGAAGGATATGGTGTAATCAATAATGGACAAGTCCAGTTCACCAGAGTTGCTTTTGTGAATGGTTTGAAATACAACCTGATCAGTGTAAGCCAACTTTGTGATGATGGATACAAGGTATTGTTCGATATTGCTCAAGGCACCATATTTAACAAGGATTGGAAAGTGATGATGATTGCACCAAGAAAGGGAAATGTGTACATCATGGATATGGAATCTGCTCCAAAAGAGCAATGTTTCTATACCAAGGCTGATGAGGACACCAACTGGTTATGGCACAAAAGGTTATCCCATCTCAATTTCAAAAATATCAACAAGTTGTCTCGCAAACAATTGGCAGATGGGATACCTCCAATTTCTTTTAAGAAAGAAAAGCCATGTCCAGGGTGTGAGATGGGCAAGCAGAAAAGGGCCAGTTTCAAGACAAGGCAAAACTTTAGCATCACTGAACCTCTTCACATGCTTCATATGGATCTTTTTGGTCCAGTGAATGTTCAAACTAGAGCTGGTAAGAAGTATACTCTAGTTGTGGTTGATGAATTCACCAGATATTGTTGGGTGGTATTCCTCAGATCAAAAAGTGATGCAGCTGCTGAAATCATCTCTCTCATCAAGAGAATTGAGCTAAAGTACACTCGAAAAGTCTGTCAGTTAAGAAGTGATAATGGAACAAAATTTCTAAACAAGACTCTTGAATCCTTCTGTACTGACACTGACATCTCTCAAAACTTCTCATCAGCACACTCTCCAGAGCAAAATGGAGTTGTGGAAAGAAAGAATCGTACACTGATAGAAGCAGCCAGAAGTATGCTATCTGAATCTGGTCTTCCCACCAGTTTTTGGGCTGAAGCAGTGGCAACTGCATGCCACACCCAAAACAGGTCAGTTTATGTCAAAAGACATAGGAAGACTGCCTATGAAGTGCTAAGGAATCGAAAACCAAATATTAGATATTTCCATGTATATGGTTGTCCAGTTTTTATTCTAAATGATTCCAGTCAGCTTGGAAAGTTCGATGCAAAAGCTGATGAAGGTGTGTTTCTAGGTTATTCAGATATTCGAAAAGCCTTTAGAGTTTATAACTATAGACTTCAAAAGGTTCATGAGACAATTCATGTCACATTTGATGAATCAAATGATGCAATCAATAAAAGACCAAGTCTTGATATCTCTCCAGTCGTTCCATTAAGTTTTGGTGAAACTGACCAAGTTCATCAGTCAGATATTTCACCAGAAAATGTTTCCAGTCACACTGACGTGGAACCAGTTCAAAAGAAGAAATCATCTAGTGACATTCCATTTTATCCCTCCATCAGTTTCAATGTACCACAGAAACTGGTGATTGGATCAGATATACGTGCCACTCCAATATCAGCACCTGTTCAAACTCCTCCAACTTCTCCAGTTCTTCAAGAAATGCCTTTAACTGAAGAATTTCATGATGCAAATCGTGACCTCATTGATTCTGATGAGGATGTTGAAGTAGTTTGGGCTGATCCTCCTCCAGAAGATACATCAACTGAAGAGGTTCCTCAGGTGACTTGCACTGATATTGTTGTAAGGTATCCTGGTTAATACTATAAATGGACAAAAGCACATCCAATTGATCAGATCATTGGAGAGTCCAGTAGAGGGGTTCAAACCAGAAGAGCCACTAGTGAACAATGCTTAAATGTCACCTTCTTATCACTGATTGAACAGAAGAAGATTGACGAGGCTATGGAAGATCCAAGCTGGGTAGAAGCAATGCAAGAAGAGCTTATCCAGTTCGAAACGAACAATGTTTGGGAACTTGTTCCTTGTCCACCAGGGTTGAAGAAAGAACCCATTGGTACAAGATGGGTCTACCGAAAAAAGATGGATGAAGATGGCAATGTTATAAGAAACAAAGCCAGATTAGTTGCCCAAGGTTATTGTCAAGCAGAGGGCGTTGATTTTGATGAAACTTTTGCTCCAGTTGCTAGACTTGAAGCCATTAGAATTTTCTTGGCTTATGCAGCCCATCTGCAGTTCAAGGTCTACCAGATGGATGTCAAAAGTGCGTTCCTGAATGGAACTTTGGAAGAAGAAGTGTATGTTAAACAGACTCCAGGCTTCATCAATGAGAAGCATCCTCACTGGGTATACAGACTGAACAAAGCTTTGTATGGTCTAAGACAAGCCCCAAGAGCCTGGTATGACACTTTAACTAAACATCTTCTCAAAAATGGCTTTAAAAGAGGTGCAATAGATAATACCTTGTTTATTTTGAAAGAAAAAGGTAGTATCTTACTGGTACAAATTTATGTTGATGACATTATATTCAGGTCAACTGATGATGCAATGTGTAAAAGGTTTTCTAAAATCATGTCATCTGAGTATGAAATGAGTTTAATGGCTGAATTAACATTTTTCTTGGGTCTTCAGATCAAACAAACTGAAAATGGTATTTTCATAAACCAAGAAAAATATGTCAGATATTTGTTAAGAAAATACAAATATGATTCAATCCCATCTAAAACCACACCAATTGCAGCACCTTTAAATTTGGACTCTGACCCAACTGGCAAACCAGTGAACACAACTGAATATCGTGGTATGGTTGGTTCACTGATGTACTTAACTGTTAGTCGACCAGATATAATGTTTGCAACATGTCTATGTGCCAGATTTCAGGGTAACCTTAAAGTATCACATTTGCATGCTGTTAAGCACATCTTCAGATACCTGAAAGGGTGTCCTAGCCTTGGTTTTTGGTATCCCAAAGGCTCAGGGTTAGATCTAATGGGTTATTCAGATTCAGATCATGCAGGTTGTAAGATAGATAGAAAGTCAACAACTGGAGGTTGTCATTTCCTTGCAGGAAAACTGGTGAGTTGGACCAGCAAGAAGCAGACGTCAGTCTCTATGTCCACTGCTGAGGCAAAGCACATTTCTGCAGCCAGTTGTTGTGCCAGATTTCAGGGTAACCTTAAAGTATCACATTTGCATGCTGTTAAGCACATCTTCAGATACCTGAAAGGGTGTCCTAGCCTTGGTTTTTGGTATCCCAAAGGCTCAGGGTTAGATCTAATGGGTTATTCAGATTCAGATCATGCAGGTTGTAAGATAGATAGAAAGTCAACAACTGGAGGTTGTCATTTCCTTGCAGGAAAACTGGTGAGTTGGACCAGCAAGAAGCAGACGTCAGTCTCTATGTCCACTGCTGAGGCAAAGCACATTTCTGCAGCCAGTTGTTGTGCCCAGATTCTCTGGATCAAGAACCAGTTATTAGATTACGATCTAAAATACAAAAGAACACCAATCTTTTGTGACAACACCAGTGCAATTGCTATATCTCACAACCCGGTGATGCACTCCAAGACGAAGCATATTGACATCAGGTATCATTTTATTCGTGATCATGTTATGAAAGGAGATATTGAAATTCATTTCATCCCAAACATGATGTTTTTAAAAATATTCTAAAATGGGAGAGGCGACTAAAGGCGATTTTCAGTTCTCTACGGCAGCAAACATAGAAGATCAGAATGCGGATACAAACGGAGAAGACTGCAATGGAGGATGGAAGCAGGTAAAGAATCGTAAAGGATCTCACTCTAATTGTTCGCAGGCCATACCTCACGCACAACATGTGGAAAACGGTAATATCCCCAAAAATCCTAACCCTAAGTCAAGTATTCTTGAGCGTATATCTATTTCTTTTTACATCACAAACTTCCCCCACAACGTCACATACAATGATTTATGGAAACGATGCTCAGATTGGGGGACTATTGTCGATATCTTCATTGCTAATAGATTGTCTAAAGCTGGGAAACGTTTCACCTTTGTGCGATTCATTAAAGTTTCTAATGCTGAATTGTTAAGATCAAATCTTAATTCGATGTGGTTCGCCAAGTTTAAAGTATTTGCAGATTTGATGAGATTCAATCGATCTTTCAATAATAGGAAACCAGTGCTATCTAGAAAAAATAATTATAATCTAAATAAGGATAACTCTTCACACCAGGCATCTTTGGTGCCAAATGTGAACAAGAAATCTTATGCCCAAGCTGTTTCTGAACCTAAAGAGAAAAATTCCGTTCCTATCAATCGAAGGATAGTCAAGGTTTCTTGTGTTGCGGAGACTGAATCAAACGAGTCTTTGTCATTGTTGTTAAAAGTCATCGACCCTTCTTTCATTCCAACTATGCGACAATGGTTTCACATGGAAGGTTTTTTCGATGTTTCTGTCAAATATATCGGCGGTCGATGGATTCTGGTTTCCTTTGCTTCCCTTGAAGCAAAGGATCAATTTGTGGCTAATGAATCTCTTAAGTGCAGGTTTAGTGCGTGTAAATCTCCTACCCACACTTTTGTACCAGATGAACGTATGATTTGGGTGGAAATCCATGGTGTTCCTAAAGGGGCATGGCACAATCAAGCATGGGAAGATATTATTAAACCATGGGGAAAGGGGTGTTTCTTTGATACTGAATGGGATAGTGCACGCTCTGTCGCTAAGGTTTGTTTGTTATCGAATTCAAAGAACTTTATATTTGAAGAATTGACTATCTCGATGGACGATAAACCGTACATTGTATGGATCAAGGAGTTTGATCCATGGTAACCAAAAATTTTATCGCCCATTTATGCTTCACCGGATTCTGAAGTTGAAAATGAATCCTGTGACGATAATGTTGATGATTCAGAAGGTTCATCCGAGGATGGTGACTACGATGATGACACTTCTTATTTTACTGCTGAATTTGATTCTAATCTTTGCAAAGATATCTCCACCAACTCAAGTCCAAAAAATGAAACTTCAGTGACTCCTTGTGAGAAAGTGAACGTGAGTGTGGAAGGTAATGATCAAAAGGAATCTGGTTCAATTGAATCTTCTCATGCGAAGTCTAAATCGTCTAAAAACGTGAAGAACGACAGTGGCAATCTTGACGAAATTGTCAGTAACCACTCAACTAGCAAGTTACAGGTTGATTCTGATGGTGTTAATGAGAATGGACTTGCCAATAGTGACGCGGACTGTAAAATCCCTCCGGTCTCGGTACAGGAGGTTTGTTTGAGTGTTAATGAACATGGCGAATCTCCCACAAATGGGGAAACTGAGAATTTAATTTCAAATGACATTTTCTCACTAGAAAGAATTATTCAACAAGAAGAAGATGGTCGAAAAGGATCCAAGTCATGCCCTCTAATAATACGCCCCCAACAGGTCTCCTATTCAGAATCATCGGGCTCGAACGTCTCTTTGGAAAAAACAAAAGTATTATTGAAGGTCGGGAACTTTATGGGTTATAAAGTGAAGGGAAAGCCCCGCACCTTTGCACAAATTGTCAATAGGATGAGTGACGACAAAGGTTTCTAGTGAATATCCTGTCCATCAATACGTGTGGCATCGGATGCGAGGAAAAAAGAAAGTCGCTCAATCGTATTCTGGTAAAATATCGTGTTAACTTCCTTAATATACAAGAATCTAAGATGTCCGAGTCTGACTTATTTCGTCTTAAAGATTTATGGGTTATAAAGTGAAGGGAAAGCCCCGCACCTTTGCACAAATTGTCAATAGGATGAGTGACGACAAAGGTTTCTAGTGAATATCCTGTCCATCAATACGTGTGGCATCGGATGCGAGGAAAAAAGAAAGTCGCTCAATCGTATTCTGGTAAAATATCGTGTTAACTTCCTTAATATACAAGAATCTAAGATGTCCGAGTCTGACTTATTTCGTCTTAAAGATTTATGGGGTAATTTTTGCTTTAACTATGTTGAATCTCTGGCTAACGGTAGATCGGGGGGTATTATTTCGTTATGGGACCCTCAATCGTTTTCTTTGGAAGATAGTTTCGTGTTTGAGAATTTTGTAGCTGTAAAAGGGACGTGGGTGGCGTCCAATTTTCATTGCTTTATGGTAAACGTCTATGCACCACAAAACGAAAATGAAAAAATTGATCTTTGGTCCAAGATTATGGACTTTATGCATTCTAATGTTGGTAGCTTCCTCATTTGTGGTGATTTTAATTCTACGAGAAGTAGGGATGAGAGAATGGGATCATCTTTTTCTTCCTTTAATGCTGGGCACTTTAATGATTTCATTCACAGAGGGTGCTTAATTGATGTTAATATGGGAAGGCATAAGTATACACGAGTTTCTCCTGATGGGCTTAAAGCTAGTCGTATCGATCGGTTTCTAGTAAATCAATCTTTTTTTGATTCGGCTCCTGATATTGTAATGGAAGCTTTAGACGACGTTGTCAGATCATAGACCGCTTCTGTTCAAACAAAAATCTCTGGATTTTGGTCCTACACCATTCAAATTCTATAATTCATGGATGTTGGAGGAAGGCTTTGACACTTTGGTTTCGGAAAAATGGAAGTTCCCGGGCATCAATGGATCGAACAATACTTTTTTTGCACTTAAAAATAAACTCAAATTCATTAAAGCTGAGGTTAAAGTGTGGCGCAAAGAAAGATCAAATACTCGAAATAAAAGTGTCATCACTCATGATATAGCTACTGTGGATCATGAAATCAGTACAGTAGGTCCAAACCCCAATCTTGCTGAAAAACGTAGATCTCTTATTCATGAACTATAGGAATTAAACCACCGGGCTATAAAGGATTTGAAACAAAAATCGAGAGTGAAGCGGGCTGTGGAGGGAGATGAAAACTCTAAGTATTTCCATGCCATTATTAATGCTAAGAGACGCATAGGGATTCTAAAAGGGATTAAGCATAATGGTTTGTGGTATGATGATCCTTATAACATCAAACGTTGTTTTCATGAATATTTTGAAAACAAATTCCAAGCGTTTGATGGAGCGACCTTCACTATTGATTCGACTTTGGTGAAATCTTTTTCTGATGTAGAGGCATCTAACCTCGAAGCTAACTTTTCTCTTGATGAAATAAAAAGCGCTGTTTGGAATTGTGGCGGTGATAAAGCTCCAGGTCCCGATGGTTTTTCCTTCGCCTTCGTGAAAAAATACTGGGACCTCCTGAAAGACGATGTTGTCAACATGGTTGTGGATTTTCACAGATATGCGCACATTCCTAATGGGTGCAACTCTTCTTTTATTACTTTAATCCCCAAGGTTAGTAACCCGATTCTTATGTCTGATTTTAGACCTATTAGTCTTATTGGTATTCAATATAAAATCATTGCTAAGCTACTTGCTAACCGGCTTGCCAAGGTTATTAATTCTATTGTCATTCCTGAGCAAACAGCCTTCATTAAAGGAAGACAAATTCTTGACGGTCCCCTAGTTCTTAATGAAGTAATTGATTGGTACAAGAAAAAGAGAAGTAAGTTGATGCTATTTAAAATTGATTTTGCTAAGGCATATGATTCGTTGTCTTGGGACTTTCTAATATACATGCTTGGTATGATGGGATTTGGTAGTAAATGGGTTTCTTGGATTAAAGCTTGCCTCATGTTTGCAAGATCCTCTGTCTTAGTTAATGGTAGCCCCACTGAAGAGTTCTCCATTAGACGTGGCCTTCGCCAGGGAGATCCTATGGCGCCGTTCCTGTTCATAATTGCTATGGAGGGTTTACACATTGCATTGAAAAGTCTTGTTAGAAATGGTCTCTTCTCGGGCGCCAAGATCAATGAGGTTACTATCTCACATCTCTTTTATGTTAACGATGTAATTGTTGCAGGTGAATGGTCAGAGACGAATTTGGTGAATGTCTCTAACGCTTTGAGATTTTTTTATGGCATCTCGGGTCTCAAAATCAATTTTGAGAAATCTTCGATTATTGGTGTGGGGGCCTCCCATGAGGAAGTCTCCCATCTTGCTAGTGTGATTGGGTGCAAAGCTGAAATACTACCTTTTAAGTATCTCGGTATCCCGATTGGTGGAAACTCAAAGCGGGTCTCTACTTGGGATCCAATAATCAACAAGTTCACCAAACGTTTGTCGGGATGGAAAGCCAATTTATTGTCTATTGGGGGAAGATCTACTCTCATATCTTCGGTTCTTGGTGGGCTGGGTAATTATTTTTTCTCTATATTTCGTGTTCCAAAAACTGTTCTTAATAGATTGGAGATGTTGAGAGCTTCTTTCTTTTGGGGTGGGTCGATGGTCAAAAGAAAACTCCACTGGATTAAATGGGGTACGGTTTTGGCAGCCAAAGAAGATGGTGGAATTGGTATAGGGAGTCTTAATGCCATGAACAATGCACTGTTGTACAAATGGAGATGGCGTGGGTTAATGAATCACGATAACCTTTGGGCTCGTGTTGTGGCTGATATTCATGGCCATGACTGCTTCTATAACATGTCAGCTAAGTCAAATGGTCTATGGAAAAACATCACTGCTGCTGAAAAAAATATCCATGATGAGTTTTCTTTACCGAGAGATGTGGTTAGAAGAAATGTTGGGAATGGCCAATTGACGAGCCGACGAGGTTCTGGAAAGATATTTGGTGTGGTAATCTTCCCTTTGAGTCGAGATTCCCAAGACTTTTTGCTATTGAGTTATAAAAGGATTGTTCTGTTCATGATAGATACTCAAATTCGGCTTGGACATGGTGTTGGCGCAGAGTCATTCGAACAGGAATCGAAACTGAGCAATATAATGCAATGCTCGAGCTACTGCCCAACGAAACCACTGATGGTGATGATACTTGGCTGTGGAACCTTGACGGTAAGTCTTATTTTTTTGTTTCTAATTTACGCAGGTACATTGACCATAAATCACTTCCGAACAGCAACTTGCAAACGCATTGGAATAAACAAGTTCCCAAAAAGGTCAATCTTTTTGTGTGGCGGCTGTTAAGTAACAACATTCCAACGCTTGTTAATCTTTTTGGCCGGGGGGTTGATGTCAATACTGTACGCTGTAATCTTTGCACTAATGGTATTGACGACATCAGCCATGTGTTTGAGTGCTGCACTTTTATGGGGGATTGTAGAAACAAGCTTAGCAACTGGTTGCATCTTGATATCCCTATCTTGGATCCAAAAGGTATGGTGGACTGGTATAAAAACTTGCAACTCACAACTTTGCAACATCTTACTTTAGAAGCCATTATGTTTATTTGGTGGTGGCATGTTTGGAAAGAGAGAAATAATTCACTCCATAACGGCTCTAAAGCTAGTAGCTCCGAGATGATTAACTCTTTGATCTCTCTCTCCTTCCTGTGGATTTCTAATCGAGACAAGAAGCGGATTTTCTCCTGGACCGACTGGATCGTGAACCCTTTGGCTACTGGATGATTGCAATTCGGCTGTGGGTTTCTTTTAGTTGGCTATCTTGGGATCTTTTTGGAATCTCGTGTTGCTGATCTCTATTGCTTGTCTGAGCCCCTTCATCGGGACTTGTTTGGGACTACACCAAAAATGTCACAGAGTGAAAACCGGTGGCACGGCCTCTGTTGACGGGGATTTTTCTTATGTCTCATTTATCGTAATCGGCATAAGTTTTTTCATCCCTTTTGTAGTCTTAGCAGTCAAAGCCCCGGGATGAAACTAGAGTGTGGTCTTAATGTTGTATCTCTAGTTTTTAGCTTTTGATTGTATCTCTTACTGTTGTGTACTTTGTTTTTGTAACTGTAATATTTTGTGACTAGCACCTTGTTAGTTGCGTTATTAATAAAATTTTAGCCGTTCTAAAAAAAAAATTCATCCCCACTGACAAACAGCTCGCTGATGTTTTTACAAAACCTCTTGATGAGAAAACTTTTAAACATCTCATCAGTCAACTGGGAATGTTAAATCCTTGAAACTGGAGAATTCGTTATGAACGCATCAGTGACTCTGATGAAGCTCTCCAAGTTGAGGAGATCTATATAATCTTTGCTCGCCAGGCTATCGAACGCCTTTGTGATACTATCTTGGCACTAATTGATTTATGGATTATCATTTTAGGGGGAAGACTCAAAATATTTTTCTGACTAAAATTCTTTTGTTTGAAAAATTGTCACTGAAGAATTCTCCAGTGAAAACTGGCACTGGACTAACCCTCCAGTGTACATGTTTGGTCTTATCTAAAACTGGTGGTCAACCAGATTTCATAACGTTATAAGATACTTGGTCAATTTTGTGACACGTGATGGCACTTGAGTACTCTTTTTCAAGCTGTAACCGTCGGCTGACGTGCCAAAGATATTTTTGTAAAAAGATGCACTTTTCTTGGGATTGTAAAAACATAGTGGGCGAGTGGGAAGTTAAGCCGTCGTAGCATTTAATGCTGACACGGTGAATTAAATTTTATTTTCAAAATTCAAATTTTTATTTATCAAAACATCAAATCAATTTGTATTTTGTGATTAAAATATTCATGGTATTTACTTTTGGGATTTCATTTCATTATAAATACTCCTTATTTACTCCGATCCCATTTACTTCCTTTTCACATTCCTTCATTCAATTTCAATCATCAAAAATTGCTTCTTTTTTCTCTCTGCTCAATAAATCAAGAACCCTAATTCCTAAATTCTATTTAGTTTCATTTATAACTTGTAGAAAAATGGCTCCTAAATCATCTAGAAGTAGAGATGTAAATCTACTTACTGACCCATATGCTCCGTCATTAGATGTCAAGCAAACATCTGGTGCCCCATCAAACCCTAATCTAATCAAATTAAATCCCAATAATCCGATGGCAAGTTTGATGGGAAAACAAGGCGCCGATACTCTTATTGGAAGAATCCAAAAAATCTCGAGGGATTCTCCAATCGGTGCCACTTTCTCTGCAAACCCACGCAAGATGTATCATGATTACTTGTGTTAGTTTTGGTACACTGCTTCTTTATCTCCTGACTGTTCTTCCATCTCTTTCATAATAAAAAATGGAACAGTCCAGTGTACCCTTTCGGCAGAAACCTTGAGGGATGCCCTTGACCTCAATTACTGGAGACCTGATGAGGTTCCAGTTGTTATTTCACAAAATGTCAAATTCAGACAAACACTCCTTGAAATGGGACACACGGAATGTATCTGGAAAATGGAGTCCTGAAAACAAAAGGATCCATGATAATGAAGGGCCTCACACTATCCTGGAGGTACTTCTTTATTCATTTGGTGGAAAGTATGGGTGGGAGTTCTGGTGGACTGGACCAGATTAACTCCTCACAAGCAGAAATGGCTTATTGCTTGTGGAATGGACTTAGAGTGGATTTTGCTGATATCCTGTATAGAAGCCTGGTACAAAAACTGAAGGGCACCAGGGGACTTTGTATCCCTTTCTTCAGGTATCTATCTCTTTGTTTCAAGTTGATCTTGGGCAGTGACGAGTATAATAATACACAGTCACTTTTTACTGTCCCAGATCTCTTGAGGAATCTTGACTCCCTTGTATCTGAACCTGGGGAGGTTGAGATACCCCCGAGAATGTTGCTGGCATTCTCTAAAACCGACGCACCAATACCAGGTGGCTCGGAAAGACAACTAGGCGGGCCTCAAAACAATGAGGGACCCACCGGTTCGTCTACTGGCACTATGACAGTTGTTGGGCCTGAACAACAGTCTATCCCCGCCAGTTCCAGTGTGTCAGTTCCTACAGTTACAACTGGAGACCTCCAAACAGGTCCTTCAGTTAGAAACCCAGCCAACCCTTCAGTATCCTCCCAACAGGATTCTAAAGAAGGTCAAAGGGATCAACTGCAAGCAACCACTTCCGAAATTTCTGTAGGAGGAAGTGGTGAAGAGAGTACTGGGTCGCCCAACCCGGATTAGAGTCCGTGTCTGCACCACATGAGTCTGGCCAAACTTCTGACACAACTCTTGCACAAACTGATGATGTTACTGCCCAGTCACAAGTAGTAACTGAAGTTCAAATCTCTTCGGCCGATGAAGTTATGATTGAGGATAGAGCAATTGTAACTGAGGCAACCCCAGTGACCTCTATTCCTGGCGATGATATCACCACGACTGAGCCAACAACTGATGCAACCATGCAGGTAACTGGAGAAGTTCATCAGGAGCCTGAACAACTGGTTCAGCCACCTGAGACATTCATGGATCTGGACATGGATGTTAATGAAGGTGAAATCCAGATAGAGTCTTCGGACTCTGAAGGAACAGCTTCAGATACTGAGATACTTGATGCTTCTGTACAAGCTCAAGACCCTTCATCTCATATCTCGCCACCAGAAGATCCGATTTCAATTTCACCATCCCACACAAATGAGCTTACTGAAATTCCACCCTCGACATCAAGCTATGTGTCTAGTAATAGACATATGGCACACCTACCATCATCTGGTATGATCTCTCTTTTTAGAGATAGATTTATGCCACCACCACCGCCGGCTAATGTACCTGAGAATACTCGGTACATTCAGCCATTTGATCTCTCTATACGTCCTTCTTCTTTTCCCACTTCTTTTTCTATTTCTCCAGTCTTCTCACTAACACTGTCAGAACTTCATCAGAGAACATCAAAGAACTGGAAAGAAAGGTTGGTGAATTAGTGCAAAAACTTGGAGTGGATTTTGGACAGCTTGGGAAACAAGTGGCCACTTCAGTTGGTCAGAAAATGGAAAATGTCTTGGCTGCTAGAGAAGATGAACTGGTTAAAAAGGTGATGGCTGGGATCACCAAGATTGCTCCTCCTCAGGTTGATCTGGCCCCAATTACAACTGAGATCGGCCAGTTGAGAAGTAGTATAGATACTCTGGCTGCTAAGGTGTCTGAACATTCTTCTGCAATTGATAAACTGACAACTGAAGTTGGAAAGGAGAAGGAAAAGAAAGTTGTTAAGGAAAAAGAGTTCGTGACTGCTGGTCTTTCTCAGGAAGACTCTAAACTGTTAAGTGATTTGAAGACTGGCCAGGAACAAGTATCTGGCAACGTTTTGGCCCAGTCGAGAGAGACCAATCATCTCTGGAGATCATTCAGAATGATGTGCACCGTGTTTAGAGAGTGCAAGGACATGCAGTCGTGGCAGAGTCTAGACCGTCTGCCCCATAGCAATGCAGATTGGGAAGCAATTAGGGTAGGTCTTGACGCTTCCAAGGGGGAAAGATCTAGTGCAGTCCTTGCACCCAGTTCAAGTGCTAGATAATTGGTTGTGGCTGCTAGTACTGATGCTAGTCAGCAGAGGCAAGGAGTGCAAGCTGCCAGTACTGATGCTGGTCAGCAAGTAATTGAAAAGTTTGATGATGTTATTGATAGGGGAATGTGGACAAGGGCAAATGTAAAGCTGTTTAAACTGCCCTTGTGCCGGCTACTGGAACAAAAGCTAAAGCAACTGGTACTGATGCCAGTGTGCTTGAAACTGGCAATAAAGATCAACTTCCTCCAGTGATTGTAAGCGAAAGCCGAAGTCTAGTAGCTATTGGCCATGCATTGAAAGAAAGAAAAAGAAAGAGAAAGGAAGATCAAAGGATGGCCAAGGCACAAATACAAGATCTTGATGCTTTAGATGATAGTGATGCCGGTTTGTTGGGCATCACACTGGAGCAATATGCAAGAGTAAAGAATGATCAAAGGATAGTTGGTGCTTTAATGGAGAAACTTGATATTGAACTGGAAAAAAGACTATCCAGATGATGAAGTTGCTTTTGATGCCAAGACAATAAATGTTTCAGTAGAGAAGGCAAAAGAACTGAGAACCCTTGGAATTGAAAGGAGAAACCACAATGTAGATAAAATAATCAAAAGGGTGTTGAATCCACCCAAGTCCAAAGGTCAACCAAGAAGAAAACCCTTGCCAAGGGATGCAGACCTAAGGACATTTGTTGAACCAACTGGTGAGGTGTCCAATGATGATATCAAGGCTGCTGTGCAATCTGCCTTATCTGGATCTGTCAAGATTTCCAATGAATCTGAAACCAGAGCCTACTACTCATCAATCATGTCTAAGAGAAAGCACAATGGCACCATCAATGGTGTAAATGTTACAGTCAAGCCGCGCACCAAAGCATTCAAAGTGCAGGTCAATTACACTAGAGGGCCACTAGTGACGACTGATGATCCATCAGTTTTACAATATGGGTTCAGCGAATGGGTTGAAATGGTGAACTTTTTGGAAGGCAAAGAAGTGAAGATTAGGTTTGAGAAGGCTTGGATAAATATGTTAAGGGGAAAGATTCAACACAAAGAGAATCTAGAAAACAGACTGCATATTGACCCTGAAGATTCTCAACCTATTGGTTCACTGAACAAAAGAAGAAGAACTGGTGAAGGGTCATCTGTTTAAGTTCTACTTCTTTGATATCTACTTGTATTTTTATTTGCTTTCTTGTAACTTGATGTAAATTTCCTTTTCGTGTATATATACAAGTTGCCAGATTGTAACCCACAAGATAGATAACTGATTAAATCTAACAAACTCAAAAGAAAAACCCAAGGCATTTGATGATCTATAAAAATGCCTTGGAAAATTAGATAGATTTAGTCAAAACAAGTCTTTCAAGTTTACACTTTGTATAGATACAAACTTGAAAAGACTTGGCAATATTTCAGGACAAATAGGGGGAATTTGTTAGGTCCAGTTTACTAAGAAACTGGAGCGTCTCCAGTTGCATCTGGAGACAAGAAGATTTGTCCAGAAATATTTGAAGTCCAGTGGCCAGGGTACAGTTAATGCCACTGAAGACTTCACTCCAGTTGAGATCTGACCAAGACCTGAAGCACTCCAGTTGAAGTCAAAGACAACAAGTGAAAGATAGAGAATGACCATGGCAGCGAAGCCCAGTGAACATTCTAACCAGATCGAAACTGGAGAGCATCAGTTTAAAGCACTTACAAAACTTTACACTGATTACAAGGAAGACCTTTTTGCTTTATGTACTATTAACCGGACAATACACATTGTCTATGTTTAAAGTACAAAAGTACATAAAGCAGGTTGGATAAAGTGACTTTATGTCTTACTTTATCAAGCATTTTGAAGGAATTAAATACACTTCCTTAAATGCTCTCAACCATATTTGTACGACTAAAGTTGACATCCCAATGTCAACTTTGCCTATAAATAGAGGTCTTTGCACAACCAAGAAAGAACTTTGCATATTCAGACATTTGCATATTCTTGGTGACTTGTGCAATATTCTCTCAATCGCAAAAAGGAATATTTCACAACTCTAAGTGTTTCGATTGTATAAGAGAATTTCCAAGTTTAGATCGATTGTATTTCATAGGTTGTTAGGATACTTACATCTTTGTATTATCTTGGTTCCGCAACAACTTTGTAATTTATTTAACTATTAATAAATAAATTACACTTGAAAATTACATATCATCTCACCAATTTACTTTATAATTATTTACTTATTGCATTGTCTTTTACTTATTATTATTGTCACTTAATAAGTAATCTATCCAGTAACTTGGTATACATCCACTGCAACTGGTCGTCTCCAGTTTAGTGAATATATTGCAAAGTACTCTCACCATTGACATAGAGGTGTATTCAGTTAGTACCATTTATTGAGTTGGGACTTACAATTTTTCGTCATGATTTACTTGACGTTTATTTTTCATTGATGTTTGGATTTATACAATCTGTTTCAACTTTAAGTTATATAAAAATAAAAAAAAAACTTACGAATTGGTTTTTCGACTTCGATGTTAATTTTAGTTTTTCGTATATTAGTTTGTAAAAGTTTTTTAATTGGTTTATCCAAATAAGAAAACATTCAATATTTGTTATCCCTAACCAACGTCGTTAGGTTTTTTAATTTATTAGTATATGAATTTACAAAGATTGTTTAGCAAATTTTTTTCGGGTAAGAAAATAGTTAATGTCGGTTATCCCCGGCCAACGGCCGGGTATAACACTAGTTATCTTAAAAGCCTAAAAGGACAAATTTTGATTACTAGTGTCTTTATAAAAATAAAAGATGAAACATGATTTTTAGTATAAAAATAATGACGTTAAATATATCCTTATAAACAAATTTTTTTCTTTTATGTATATATATACTAAAGTAGAAGCAAAGTTGCTTCTTTAGCACTTCATAATTAGGGTACTAAATGAGCTTAATTACTTTTGTTTAGTTAAGTTATAATATTACAATACATACATATACGTAAACATATAATATATGTGAGGTTAATGAGGAGTGAAAGTAGAAGTAATGCATTTATTTATTTCTTTATAGTTTGTATCAAGAATTGTTTATGGGTCGAATAGTTTGGTATTAAGGCCTGTTTCCTTTGATGCAGACCGTACGGTTTCTTATGCCTTTTGAAATCCTCATACGTATTCTTTTCATCAGATAGATGCTTCATTTATCCCCTAATAAATTATAAAACCATCACAACGAAAATCTTTCTCACTCTTTGTTTCGATCGACTCACCCTTTCAGCCCTAATCATACTGCCACTAAAGGTTCATCTTCTTCCTTTTATGTGTTTTCTTTTAGCTATAATTTTTATTATTATCATTATGCATCAATTTGTTCCATCATATTCTGATTTTAATGTTTCTTTATTTTAATGTTTTTTTTGTGTTGTTGTTTTGCTTCTTCTGATCTCATCTAATTGCCAAGATTTATAGATGTTTTGCAGAAAGAGCTCAGATTGCAATTCAGTTTTAATACGAGGTTACCTTATTTTTTATGAATTTTGATAATTTCATGTTTTTTAGTTTCCTCTTCCTCTTTTTTTTCTTCACTTTTTGGTATTGGTTTATGATGAATTAGTTCTTTGGTTTAAGTTATTGCAGGACATGTAGTTGGCTTCAAGAGTTCAAGGTGTTCGATGATATGTCTCAAAGAGACGGTCGTATGTGAATAAGGTAATAATCATCACTGATTTTGGTTTTGGTTAAGATTGAAAAAAATATGCGTGAAAAACTTCTGGATTATGTACAGTGAACTATAAAGCTTTAATTTCTAATTTTATTGCGGTTTGTTAGTTTCTTTTTGAACATGAAGTGTATCCATATAGTTGGTGCTTCCTGTTTCTATTAGATAGACTGCTTGAGTTATAATTTTCAATGTTGTCGTCATCATTACATTGGTCAATATCTATTACATCTTTGTTGTTTGTTTCTTTATTTTAATGTTTTTTTTGTGTTGTTGTTTTGCTTCTTCTGATCTCATCTAATTGCCAAGATTTATAGATGTTTTGCAGAAAGAGCTCAGATTGCAATTCAGTTTTAATACGAGGTTACCTTATTTTTTATGAATTTTGATAATTTCATGTTTTTTAGTTTCCTCTTCCTCTTTTTTTTCTTCACTTTTTGGTATTGGTTTATGATGAATTAGTTCTTTGGTTTAAGTTATTGCAGGACATGTAGTTGGCTTCAAGAGTTCAAGGTGTTCGATGATATTATCGCATTGTGGATTTCGTGAACTCCTTCGAGAATGGAAATCAGAAACAACCTGCTCAACAGGTTTAAGTACTTAAAAAGAATACTTTTGTTTGTATTTTACGATGGTTATGATGCGTTAAGAATCTTGAGTTATTTGTAATTGGTTAATTAGTTAGAGAAGCAAGAAAATTGGCCCATGAACATGAAATCTATGTTACTACCAATCTGTCCTCTTTTAAGGTATCATAGGATCTATCCTCCTTATCTACCAATCTATTGTTTTTTTGAAAGTTTATTTTCAGTATTAATTTACTCGCTATATTTCTTAAAAGTAACTATTTTGGGGCTTTAAACAAAAGCATGCATTATAAACCTACATGTGTAAAAGCTATTGTCATTAGGACTACCATTGCAAAACATGTATACCCTTATGCTTCCTTTACAACATGTCAGGCATGTGTAGTATGCAGGCAAGTTCATAATTCTTGAATATAGTGTTGTGTGCCACGCATTTCCTTGCACTACGTGCTTATCGGGCCGGGTACTATGTCGAGGTAATTTTCTTATTGCATTGCTTTAATAAGATTTGGACATTTGCTTTTGTGTTTGTCTGTATGTGGTTTTTTCGTGGTACAAGATAGATTTGGTGATGCTAATACAATTTTTCAGCTGCATTCGTCTAAAAAGGGTGGGAAATACAACACGAAATGGATGACATATTGTGCTATTCACATGTAACTCTTCAATTTTATGATTTATTGTGAACGTGATTATTAATTGATTACACCACTTCTCTATCTCACATGCTTCTCTTGATAATGATGCAGAACCCCGTTACATGACGGTATTGCCATCAGGGAACTTCAGAGGTGTTTTGTGCAGAGGTGTTCTGTGCAAGGAGCTGAGCTTGATCAAAAGGCAAAATCAATATTTAAAACAGTGTTACTAAATATTGACTTATGTTAAGTTGGATGTTTATCTGTGGACAGAGGCAGCAGCAAGCCAGCAAGAGAAGGGGAAAAGAAGAGATGGGCCTTTATTGACATTTTGATATCGGGAAGCTGCTTGGCAGGGAAAGTTTGGTCATGTTTATATCGCTAGGGAAAAGAGGGTTAGTCACCTTACTACTTAATCATCATTTTCATATGTGTTGTATTATAATAAGTATAATCATTGTTTTTTGCATAGTTTACATAATAAATGTATGCAACCCATTTTGCTTATGCAGCTCGCGTGTCATTTGAAAATAATTTAGGACTGTTTGGAGTGACTGTAGGAAAGGATATCCCCGCCCCTTTAGATCCAATAATGGTGAGTTCCAGTTCCAGTTTAAGCCATTAAGTTGATGACTAGGGGCTCATTTTTTTAAATTGTTAAAGCATTAATAGAATTCTTTCAACAAACCCAATGAGTATGTCCAATATGACTACAAAAATAGAGTTTTTTTCAATCATTATATAGACCAGGAGCTGATTCTTTTAAATTGTTAAAACAGTAACTTAAATAGGTCAAATTGGGCACGATTTTGGTGAAGATCAGGTTGACTGCATTGACATTCCCGCTTCATCCAGTTACAAGAAATCATTAAATCGAGTCAAATTTGATAAATGTGAATATATTGTATTATTAGGCCATCAATGATATTCGAAGTAGGTGTCAAGTATAGATTAGACTTAAGAAAGAAAAGGTCAAGCATTTATTTATCCTCTCTGTTTGCTGATTTGTTGGGTCTGTCGAGATTTGGTGAAATCCAGTCGTTTGATCTGTTCTCCATCCGGTCAGCAAGTAATTAACTTTTTGATAGTTACAGTTTCTATTATACTCGCCTTAAATTACGTCTTTGGAAACTAAAATGTTGTTATTTTGTTTTAGAATTTCTTAAGTAATTAAATTTAAAACACTTGATGCTGCTGATGCTGCATTTGCAGCAACAACTTTTGTAGCTGGTTTGGGTATTATTTTCAAAGGCAGACATTTAAAAGTTTTGAAGGCCTTGAATAAGAATGCAGCCCATGATAAAGAAGTAGAAAATACGAATAAGGAAGAGATTGACCACCGCAATCTCTACTTAGCTAAGGTTGGTTTTTGACTTAATTTAGCATCTATTTTAGCAGCTGGGGTAGTTTTAATTTTTAGTTAAGAATGGGCTGATTTTGTGAATGGGTTATTTGGATTGAGCGTGTTTGAACGAATGCTTTGCTGAATGTTCAAAGGTTTCAGGGATGGTGAAACTGTTGCAGTCATATATATTTTAGAGCCGGATATGCACCCACCGATTATGTAACATCCTAAACTTTTTATTTAACTGTTGACTAATGCCGTTAAGTCAACATTATGGGTGTCGTTAAGTCTATTGTAGATTTAATGCATATATGTAGTTAAAGTGTGATTGTGTGTGAGGTTTGAAAGCCTAAAATGTATAATGCAGGATATGTGTGTATATAATGTAGTTAAACGCCTATGTAGTGGCATCTAAAGAAGTATATATGTTGTATATGGTCCATAGAGTAGTTTTTGACTAGTAATGAAGGATTAGGAAGCTTGGGGGTTGATTTTGACATATGAGGAAAACTAAAAACAGGATTACGGAATTAGAGGAAGTCCCTAGATCATAATTTGCAGCCATTACATTCTCTAAACAAGCCCTAAGTCACCCCATAGCATTCCTCCATCAAATTGCAAGCCGAAAAGCCTTCCAACGTGTGATTCGAGTGTGTTTTGTCAAGAGTTTTGCATCCTATTTGTGATCTACAGGTAGAAAAGGTATTGTAATGTAGATTTATTATCTTTTCAATTGTATGGATTATTAAGAAGTGGTTTAGGTCATTGGAGGATCAATCGATGTCGTAATAAGGTTTGTTTTTATGAAGAAAATCATATGTTGTTTGATGGGGAAGTTTATTGCATTTGATTGGTCATAAAATGAATGGATTTAATTCAGGTCTTAGGGTTTGGAGAAGGGTTTGGGTTGTTGGAAATCAATTATGGTTAATTGATCGAGTTTTGATGTTAGGAATGATTGTTTAATGTGACCTAATGATCCATTTTGTTAACAATTCGTTCATGGAGCAATTGATGGTGTCAAATCATCAATTAGGTTTTAAAAGAGTCTTTTTCTGGTGTAAAACCCGTTTTTGGAAAAACAGACCAAAAGAGACTAATACCTCGGGTAATAGTCTAAAAATGGACAAAAACTGAGAATAGCCGTAAAGAGACAAATACCTAGGGTAATAGTCAAAATGAGACTATTACTTGAAATGATGGTAAGTAAAGGGGTATGCGGCATGTATATAGACTGTAGGTCGGTTTAGTCTCGTTATACTCGTTAATTGGTCCTATGTTGATTATTAGGTAGTCGGGAATACTTGCAAAGCTCGGTAACTTGCGTTATCATTTGTTGGTAAGCCGTACCAAGGTAAGATACACTACTTTGACACGCTGGGGGATTCAACGAAAAGCTGGTTTCAAATCATAAATACTTCCATTTGGTATCTTTATATTGCATGTGGGCATATGGGGTTACACGGGAGGTATTATGGGTTATGTAGTTGACCATGAGACCTGAAATGCAGTCCCTAATGTAGTGAAATGAAGTATTGCTTAATGTAGTGTATGGTTATGTAGTTTATGTAGTATTACGAAGTATCTCATTATGCATGAAATGTTGAAATGAAGTTGATGTGTGATATATGCATGCTTACATGGCTTGTACACCTAGCTCACTAGACTTATTAGGTTGCCATGTCACTTGCACGTTTAAGGATCCAAACGTAATGAAGATAAAGTGTGTGAATGTCTAGGAATGTGTGTTACCTAGACTATATGTGTGTGACGGTTTAGGAATGTGTGTTACCTAAACCATATGTGTGAAACCGAGCTCGTAAATATAATGCAGGGAAAGTGTTAAGCTTAACCCGTACTGGTCTTAGCCGGACGAGTGCGTTAACATAGTTGTTGCTTGGGTGGCTCCTTGCAACATGGTCATTATAATGCAGGGCGAGTAATACGAGGGGTTTGACCAACCTCCACATACGGATTACTCTTGGATTGGCTTGCCATTCCTTAACGACGAAGTATGACTCGCCTTTTGGTGAAGCATCTAGTCGGGTGTGACTTATGTTACACTTATATGCAGTTAACGAAGATATGTGTGATAATGTGTGAATAAAATAAAGGATAGGCACATTTAGGGGGATTCACCCTAATTGATATGAAGTTGATATGCAGTTATGTGTGAACGTGTGATGTGTGTTGTGCCTAAATAAACTTGTCTAATAATGAAGATTGTTTTAATTGGACGAATGTCTTAATAACATAGTGTTATCTTACTTAGCTAATTCGTTAGCTAACACTTGTTTCTTAAATGTGGTTGTTCCCTCAGGTTTAGCTTGAAGGACTAGTTGATGCAGGAAGAGTGAGAGTTGGGTAGATGCATGCAGGAGAACTTAGCTACCCATAGTCGATTGTCTCTTTAGACATTCATTTACATTTCATACTTGATGTTGAATTTATGTAGTATTGTTGAACGGTTGTTTTGTGTTGGGCAACCGTTGGGTTTTCATTTTAAACTATTTGATGGTATTGCATGTAACACCAATAAATGCAGAAACCGAACAGTTTTTATCGGTTTTGAACGTTTAAAGATTTCTTCCGCAATTTTGACACCGTTAGGTGAAAGTTTTTGAAAACCCATATTTTTAAATGTCAGGTGTTACAAGTTGGTATCAGAGAATTGGTTTAAGTGAACCAAGATTCGACTTTGACCGTAGGATTTTGGACTTAAACCGATGTAGGATAAGTTAGGCTTATGCAGGTGTGCCTAACTTTGAGATGAAGTACTATAGGACGGGTTGGGGAGTGAGTGAGAGTGGAAATTTAAGGCTTGAATATTATGTGTGATTATGTAGCTAAATGAAGTATAGCCTTGATAAATATAGTCTCACTTTAACTCTTGCTAATCGTCGTCATTGCCTTGTAGAAAGATGGCAATTACTCGTGCTAACAGTCAGCTAGATGGAACTAATGCTAGTGGTGCTCCGCCTAATGGGAATGGGGCTGGAGATGGAGTTAACCAAAGGCCTCCGCGAAGGCCACTTCCGGGAGCTCAGCCCACAAGGTCGGAAATTGATAGGGCAAACCCGGTGATTGAACAGGTTCCCAATCAAGCAGAATTACATGAAGAGTTGAGAGCTATCCGTGCTCTTTTGATGAGAAATGAAGAAGAGTTAGCACAAATGAGGGCAGAAAGAGATGCTGAAAGGAATGGGAGTGAACGAAGGGGTGAGCATTCGGATGGGAATTACTCTAATCCCTCCCAAAGTGCTGAGCCATCAATGGCGAGGTCACAACATGCTCCTGAGAATGTTGTTGCAGCAGTAGGAGTTAATGAGGTGAATGGTGGTCGACCTAGAGTTGTGAATGCACCTCGCATTAGCAACTTTAAATATGAGAGCTTTCAGAAATGTGGTGCCAAGGAGTTTGATGGTACCCAAAATGCAGTGGGTGCTATGGAGTGGATTGAGGACATTGAAGTAGTATTTGCTTCATGCTATTGTCCCAAAGATATGAAAGTTTTGTGTGCAAGTAGGATGTTGAAGAAGAATGCCCGTAATTGGTGGAGGGCTACTACAGTTTCTATGGCTCCTGAGGTACTTGCAGTTATGCCTTGGGGAACATTTAAGGAGAAGTTTCTAGAGGAGTATGTGGGAACTCGTGAGTTAAGACTGATTGAAAAGGTGTTTAGATCGTTGGTTGTGAAACTCGGTGCAATTTCTGAATATGCACATTCATTTATGGAGAAGTTGAAGTTTGTTGGACACTTGGTTCGAAGGCAGGAGGACCAAATTGAGGCTTATTGTGATGGTCTCCCCGCTAGTTATCGTGGATTATGTAGACAGCATGTGACTTTGTCGGCGGCTATTAAGAAGTCAAAGAGGTTGGATGATGACTTCAAAAGCGAGAAAGTTGTGGAGAAAGTTGATGACAAGAAAGCAGGGTTCAAAAGAAGGTCAAATTGGTCATCTAACAACAACAATAATAATAAGAAGTTCCGTGGGAATTCTAGCTCAAGTGGTGACAAAGATAAAAAGAAGAATGGTTCTTGGTGTGCTTTTTGCAAGACTGTTCATGAAGGTCAATGTTCCGACAAGACAAGAAGGTGTCATAAGTGTGGGAAGTCGGGACATCTTGCAACAGAATGTAGGGATAAGACTCGCTGTTACAAGTGTCAAGAAATGGGTCATCTCATTGCCGATTGTCCACAAATGAAGAACGACGGAAAGAGGACAGCCACGACAGCAACAAAAGTGAGAGCCTTGCAGATGACTGTTGATGATGCTAAGAACAACGACGAGGTGGTAAGTGGTACTTTCCTTGTTAATTCAAAACCTGCCTCTATTTTATTTGATTCGGGTGCAAATAGGTCATTTGTGTCTACTTTATTTGCTCCTAAGCTAGAAAGAGTCACTACCCCTTTAGATTGCTCGATAGAGGTAGAGATTGCTAATGGTACGGTTAGTGATATACGTGTGGGGTATGATGATTGTGACATTGAGATTGAAGGTCGTTTGTTTCCGGTCCAGTTATTGCCTACTACCTTAGCCGGTTTTGATGTAGTGATAGGTATGGATTGGTTGTCTCAGAATGAAGCTAATATTTTGTGTTCACAAAAGATTATTCGGTTTTCTACACCCGATAGTAAAGTGGTAACGGTTTATGGAGATAAGAAGAGAGGGGAGATAAAGATCATTAGTATGATGAAGGCTATTAAATGTATAAGGAAGAATAAGAGTCATTTCTTGGCCTATATTATTGATGTAAGAAAGGAGAAGCCTTCTATTGCTAGTGTTGATGTAGTATCCGATTTTCCCGATGTGTTTCCCGATGATCTTCCCGGTATTCCTCCCGATCGTGAAGTTACTTTTCAGATAGATCTTATTCCCGGTGCTACACCTGTTGCTAAAGCACCTTACCGATTAGCTCCTACAGAAATGAAGGAGTTAATGGCTCAACTTCAGGAATTACTTGACAAAGGGTTCATACAACCTAGTTCCTCGCCTTGGGGAGCTCCGGTTCTCTTTGTTAAAAAGAAGGATGGATCTATGCGCATGTGCATAGACTACCGTGAGCTGAATAAGCGAATGGTTAAGAATAAATATCCTCTCCCACGAATTAATGATCTCTTTGATCAACTTCATGGTGCTTCATATTTTTCAAAGATAGATTTGCGGTCCGGTTATCATCAATTGAAGGTTAAGAAGGAGGATGTAGCAAAGACAGCTTTCCGGACTAGATATGGGCATTATGAGTTTTTGGTCATGCCATTTGGGTTGACTAATGCTCCAGCCGCGTTTATGGATTTAATGAATCGGGTATGCCGTCCCTTTCTAGATCATTTTGTTATTGTGTTTATTGACGATATTTTGATCTATTCTAAGTCAGAAGATGAGCACCGTGAGCACTTGAAAGCAGTTTTTGAGGTGTTGAGGGAGAAGAAGTTGTATGCCAAGTTTTCTAAATGCGAGTTTTGGCTTCGAGAAGTGCAGTTTCTTGGTCATGTCATTTCATCGGAAGGTATTAAAGTAGATCCTTCAAAGATTGAAGCTGTTTCAAAGTGGGAGCAGCCAAATACTCCTACTGAGATTAAAAGTTTTCTTGGTTTGGCTGGATATTATAGAAGATTCATTCAGGATTTCTCCCGAATAGCCAAGCCTATGACTGAACTAACGAAGAAAGGACTAAAGTTTAAGTGGACCGATAAGCAGGAGAATGCATTTCAAACATTGAAAAAGAAGTTGTGTGAAGCTCCTATACTTGCCTTGCCTGAAGGTACCGATGATTTGGTTGTGTATAGTGATGCATCTATTACGGGTTTGGGTTGTGTCCTGATGCAGAGGGACAAAGTGATCGCCTATGCTTCACGCCAGTTGAAGCCACATGAGAAGAATTACCCTACCCATGATCTTGAGTTGGCAGCAGTTGTATTTGCATTGAAATTGTGGAGACATTACCTTTATGGTACAAAATGCACTTTATTTACCGATCATAAAAGTTTGCAGTATGTCTTTAATCAAAAGGAGATGAACGTGAGACAAAGGAGGTGGATGGAATTACTTAAGGATTATGATTGTGAAATCAAATACCATCCGGGTAAAGCCAATGTAGTGGCGGATTCACTAAGTAGGAAGGTGCAAAGTTCTTCTTGTAAGTTGATGAGCATGCAAGTTCAAGCCAAGTCGGGGCTACTTGATCGAATTAAAGAAGCACAAGCGAGGGCATTAATGAAGGATAACATTGACAAAGAAAGCATTGGAAAGAAGAAACGTCTTGTGATGGAGACTAATAGCCGTGGGTTCAAAACATACAAGGGTCGAATTTGGGTGCCATTGCTTGGTGGTAACTGAGAATTGATCCTTGAGGAAGCCCATAGAAGTAGATATTCGGTTCATCCCGGTGTCACCAAAATGTATGCAGATTTGAAGCCGATTTATTGGTGGCCGGATATTAAAGGAGAAGTGGCTCATTTTGTAGCAAAATGTTTGACGTGTGCACGTGTGAAAACGGACCATCAAAAGCCGTATGGTTTGTTGCATCAATTAGACATTCCCGAGTGGAAATGGGATCATATCACTATGGACTTTGTAACGAAGCTACCAAAGACGCCAAAAGGGAATGATATGATATGGGTGATTGTAGATAGATTGACGAAGAGTGCCCATTTTCTAGCTACCCGACAAGATGTGCCTTTAACGAAGATGGCAAAGATGTACATTGATGGTAGTTTTCGAAACATGGAGTTCCTCTATCTATCGTTTCGGATCGAGACTCGAGGTTTGTGTCTAACTTTTGGAAGGGTCTTCAACGGGAGTTGGGTAGTAGAATAAATTTGAGTACCGCCTATCATCCTCAAACCGATGGGCAAAGTGAGAGAACTATTCAAACTTTAGAGGATATGTTGAGGACGTGTGTACTAGAGTATGGTGGAGCATGGGATGATCAATTGAAGTTGATTGAGTTTGCTTACAACAATAGTCACCATGCAAGCATTGGAATGGCACCATTTGAGATGCTATATGGAAGAAGATGTAGGACTCCAAGTTGTTGGATGGAGCCCGGTGAAAAGCAAATCACGGGTCCTGAAATTATAGAGATCTCAGCGGAGAAAGTTAATGTAGCTAAAGAAGCTTTACGTGTGGCAAGAGAAAGACAAAAAACATATGCAGATAAAAAAAAAGATACCGATTGAGTTTAATGTTGGTGATTTAGTGATGCTAAAAGTGTCACCATGGAAAGGAGTTATTAGGTTTGGAAAGAAGGGAAAGTTGAGTCCACGTTTCATTGGACCTTTTAAAGTTCTGAAGCGCATCAAAGATGTAGCATATCAGTTGGAATTACCTCCAGAATTGGATGGAATTCACAACACCTTCCATGTATCCTACTTGAGAAAATGCTTAGCTGAGGAGTCAAGTGTGATTCCTATTGAAGATGTGAGTATTGACCCAATGAAGAGAATAGTAGACGAACCGGTAGCGATACTTAGAAGAAAGCAAAAGAAGTTACGCCGGAAAGTGATTGATCTTGTATTGATAAAGTGGAAGCATAATCATGGAGAAAGCTTAACGTGGGAAACTGGAGCAGTAATGAAGGAGAAGTATCCGGAGTTGTTCCTTACTGATGAGATTTCGGGGACGGAATCCTCTTAAGGGGGAGGTAATTGTAACATCCTAAACTTTTTATTTAACTGTTGACTAATGCCGTTAAGTCAACATTATGGGTGTCGTTAAGTCTATTGTAGATTTAATGCATATATGTAGTTAAAGTGTGATTGTGTGTGAGGTTTGAAAGCCTAAAATGTATAATGCAGGATATGTGTGTATATAATGTAGTTAAACGCCTATGTAGTGGCATCTAAAGAAGTATATATGTTGTATATGGTCCATAGAGTAGTTTTTGACTAGTAATGAAGGATTAGGAAGCTTGGGGGTTGATTTTGACATATGAGGAAAACTAAAAACGGGATTAGGGAATTAGAGGGAGTCCCTAGATCATAATTTGCAGCCATTACATTCTCTAAACAAGCCCTAAGTCACCCCATAGCATTCCTCCATCAAATTGCAAGCCGAAAAGCCTTCCAACGTGTGATTCGAGTGTGTTTTGTCAAGAGTTTTGCATCCTATTTGTGATCTACAGGTAGAAAAGGTATTGTAATGTAGATTTATTATCTTTTCAATTGTATGGATTATTAAGAAGTGGTTTAGGTCATTGGAGGATCAATCGATGTCGTAATAAGGTTTGTTTTTATGAAGAAAATCATATGTTGTTTGATGGGAAAGTTTATTGCATTTGATTGGTCATAAAATGAATGGATTTAATTCAGGTCTTAGGGTTTGGAGAAGGGTTTGGGTTGTTGGAAATCAATTGTGGTTAATTGATCGAGTTTTGATGTTAGGAATGGTTGTTTAATGTGACCTAATGATCCATTTTGTTAACAATTCGTTCATGGAGCAATTGATGGTGTCAAATCATCAATTAGGTTTTAAAAGAGTCTTTTTCTGGTGTAAAACCCGTTTTTGGAAAAACAGACCAAAAGAGACTAATACCTCGGGTAATAGTCTAAAAATGGACAAAAATTGAGAATAGCCGTAAAGAGACAAATACCTAGGGTAATAGTCAAAATGAGACTATTACTTGAAATGATGGTAAGTAAAGGGGTATGCGGCATGTATATAGACTGTAGGTCGGTTTAGTCTCGTTATACTCGTTAATTGGTCCTATGTTGATTATTAGGTAGTCGGGAATACTTGCAAAGCTCGGTAACTTGAGTTATCATTTGTTGGTAAGTCGTACCAAGGTAATATACACTACTTTGACACGCTGGGGGATTCAACGAAAAGCTGGTTTCAAATCATAAATACTTCCATTTGGTATCTTTATATTGCATGTGGGCATATGGGGTTACACGGGAGGTGTTATGGGTTATGTAGTTGACCATGAGACCTGAAATGCAGTCCCTAATGTAGTGAAATGAAGTATTGCTTAATGTAGTGTATGGTTATGTAGTTTATGTAGTATTACGAAGTATCTCATTATGCATGAAATGTAGAAATGAAGTTGATGTGTGATATATGCATGCTTACATGGCTTGTACACCTAGCTCACTAGACTTATTAGGTTGCCATGTCACTTGCACGTTTAAGGATCCAAACGTAATGAAGATAAAGTGTGTGAATGTCTAGGAATGTGTGTTACCTAGACTATATGTGTGTGACGGTTTAGGAATGTGTGTTACCTAAACCATATGTGTGAAACCGAGCTCGTAAATATAATGCAGGGAAAGTGTTAAGCTTAACCCGTACTGGTCTTAGCCGGACGAGTGCGTTAACGTAGTTGTTGCTTGGGTGGCTCTTTGCAACATGGTCATTATAATGCAGGGCGAGTAATACGAGGGGTTTGACCAACCTCCACATACGGATTACTCTTGGATTGGCTTGCCATTCCTTAACGACGAAGTATGACTCGCCTTTTGGTGAAGCATCTAGTCGGGTGTGACTTATGTTACACTTATATGCAGTTAACGAAGATATGTGTGATAATGTGTGAATAAAATGAAGGATAGGCACATTTAGGGGGATTCACCCTAATTGATATGAAGTTGATATGCAGTTATGTGTGAACGTGTGATGTGTGTTGTGCCTAAATAAACTTGTCTAATAATGAAGATTGTTTTAATTGGACGAATGTCTTAATAACATAGTGTTATCTTACTTAGCTAATTCGTTAGCTAACACTTGTTTCTTAAATGTGGTTGTTCCCTCAGGTTTAGCTTGAAGGACTAGTTGATGCAGGAAGAGTGAGAGTTGGGTAGATGCATGCATGAGAACTTAGCTACCCATAGTCGATTGTCTCTTTAGACATTCATTTACATTTCGTACTTGATGTCGAATTTATGTAGTATTGTTGAACGGTTGTTTTGTGTTGGGCAACCGTTGGGTTTTCATTTTAAACTATTTGATGGTATTGCATGTAACACCAATAAATGCAGAAACCGAACAGTTTTTATCGGTTTTGAACGTTTAAAGATTTCTTCCGCAATTTTGACACGTTAGGTGAAAGTTTTTGAAAACCCATACTTTTAAATGTCGGGTGTTACAGATTATCCATCTGAATCCATAGTAGAATTCTTGAAAGTTGTCGACAAAAGTTTATTCTCTTTTAGAAAAAGGAAAGTGGTAAGGAATCACGTGCCATTTGTTGCATCTGTATACTGGATGCTTTTTAGCAGCAGTTTTGTCACTTGAAAGTCTAGCATGAAGTGGCCAAAGTCTGGTCAAGAGTCCTCTATGCTTAGGAAGCGCCGGCAAGGACAATTCCACCTTTAACAAAGGTAAGCTGTTGAATTTTAATTAATTTCCATTACTTGAATAAATGTAGTACCTGTAGTCCTATGAAATGTCCAAAATCAAGATACCGCAGATACTAGACAGCTTTAGTTATAAAAAATGCATAATTGATACATCATTCTTTTCTCTTTAAGCCTTATACCTGAGTTAGCCAAATTAACATGAACAAGGTTATCAGATTTCGACTTTTTCTCCGCTGGTTTGTGTAGTATCCCAACCTGATAAAGAAGAAGGTTCAGCTGCATCTCTCTTACATGTGTGCATACAAGTGCCATTGTGTTTTGAGATCGTAATGCCCATTGCTATACAATGTCAATATGATAGCATCTACCTGTGGGTGTTTGTCATGTAATTTGGGTCTATTTATTAAATATAATATTTCAATGTTGCAATTATATGAACCAATTAGCTGCTGATGATAAAAATATATAACCAGTTTAAGTTACATGGATCGTGGTTCTTGCTAAAAAAAATTCCTAATCATTTACTCTTGAATGAGTTCATTTGGGTTCTTCTATCTAACGGCTGAAATGGGCAAAAGGGGTACCTTAAATGGTGACTATGTGAAGCTTGGTCACCATATCGAGTATGGCACAAGTATGATGGTCTTCAAGAAAGCTCATTTCAAACGCAATGTTCTTTGGGGGAAAGGGAGACACCTACCTATTCCAAAAAACTACAACAAGTGATGGAGTGACTGATTGCAGGGATAGACAGGGGTCCCCATAATATATGGAGAAAGCTTCACAGTTCACACTACATCTTTCAAGCTACGTCTTAGCATTTAAAAAGGTAAAAGACGTGAACTCGAATTATCAGACATTATTTAAATGATCAATATATTCGTAGTCTTTCTAAACACTACCCATAAGTAAAAGTAGACAATAGACAATATATACTAATAAAGATAGGTGATATTTCTTCACGTGCACGGGCGACAAGTGTCGCAAAGGTATTGAGCGAGGGGCTGGGCATTTCAAGTGCAAGGGTTTCAAGGCAAGAGTGGACTATCTCTAACAACGTTTGGGGTTTTGTCATATGTAAAATGTGCTTATTCGCACAAAATATGTGGATGATTATTACATCAAGAATGTTGGCGGCAACCCATAATTGGAAAATATATTGTGTAATGTTAACCAATTGTTTTAAACCTATGACGTGTGATTCTAAGCATAGGTTTTATTAGTTGTTCATGATTTTTCCTTTGATTTGGGTTGCCTTTAATTAGAATTTGTGGATTGATTGGGTCAAAAGTTTCTTCAAGTTTTGATTTAATAGTGTTGTTCATTTACATTTTATATTTGTGTTTGTAAGTTGAAATATAATAGTGTTGGCCACGTTCGTACATATAGGTTTGACAAAGAAACAATTCAAGCCGTGCATCGCACGGGTCTTTACTCTAGTATATATAATATATCAATAAAACTTGTTAACTCAAAAGTCATTCAAATATATCATCCTTTAAAAGCTAGAAACGAATGATGATGGGTTAGTAGATTAGTAGCTTTATAATCACATCCACTAGTAAATTTTGATTAGTAAATTTTGATTAGTAGATTTATAATCACACCCACTAGATACACTTTATATAAAGGGAAAAGTGATGTGGGCTTGTCTCACACCCAACTTGGATGAAAAATCACTCACAAACTATTTTTTAAATATTTTCTAGGTAATGAATAAATGAATGAAACTCCATAAATCAAGATGTGAAACAATTGAGTGTGAGACAACCACATTCACTTCCCTTTATATAAATAATAATAGTAATAATAAAACCATAATATTCTTTCTAGCAGTAGTAACAAACCTATACCACATATCACACTTGATGACAAATGAACATAAGTTTAAACTTTGCCAGTTTGTGTTCTACTACAAAAACTCAACACACATTTAAGATTTATTACCAAACTGTGAATACATGTGAATTGAACTGACAAACAGCTCATTATATTCCCAACCCCACCAAATTCCCACAAAAGAAAGTAGCTCAACAGTTTTAGATAAGATTCAAATCTATGACTAATGAAATCAAACCAACATATTATATATGAATTTTTAAGGTGTGGAATTTTGGAGTTTTAATCTACTTAAGGTTAGTTCTTTAATTTGCTTTTTTATATTTTTTAGCTTTTGATATATATGTTCTTTGATCTTATTTAGTTTAAGCTAAGAATAGAATAATGCTTTGTGTATGGAATTTTTGTTTAGTTTAAGTTAAAGAATAATGCTTTTGCTTTTTTAGCTTTTGCTTGTAGTTTACTAGTAAAATTTGGAACCCAGTATGGAAAGTTTAAAGACAAAAAAAAAGAAAAAGAGAGCTGATAAATAATTGAAAAACAGTTGAACAAATAGAGATCCCTGTTCAGGTTACTCGGGAAAGTCGAGCTTTTGGCTTTGGTGTACGCGGCTTAACCGCATTTATACTAGTGGCTGTTTCCGGACTCTTCCCTGGTCATTTCCAAGTGTTTATCTGGGGAGGTTTCGAGCTGGGGCCATTCCTCAGACCCGGTCTATTTCTGCTTGAAAAACACATGTATTCTAAGTATAGTGTAGTTTGCTAAAATAACTTTGAACCCATTATGGAAAATCAGATATATAAAAGTAAAAGAAGATAATCTTACTAAGACAAGAGTTTAATTAGTTTAACACTATATATTTCTAAAAGCAGGTTGTAAAATGGAGTGTTGGGTATCACTTTTGGTATTTGTGGCATCAGTTTCTGTAAGTTTGGCACAACATGTTCAGCACTCGGACCTTATTATCAATGGGACTTTACCAATGTCTCATACGGATCCGAATTACATTTGTGCGACTATCGATTGGTGGCCTGATGACAAATGCAACTATGGCCATTGCCCATGGGGGTCTGCATCAGCTTTAAATCTGGTAAACACGACAACTTTTTTAAGCAAGAAAGATTTTATATATTTATTGAAAAAAGTTATAGACTTTTTATTGTATGAAATCGTTATTTCAGGATTTGTCGAATCCAATTCTTGTCAAAGCGGTTCAAGGTTTGTTTTTTTGAGTTAAAATTGGAATATTTTTGATTGAGTGTTATGGTTTTGCTCATTTGTTTTATTAATGGTTTAAACAGCTTTTGAGCATCTAAGAATACGGGTGGGAGGTTCGTTGCAAGACCAAGTGGTGTATAATGTCGGGAGTTATTCTGGTCTTTGTCATCCTTTTACAAAAATGAAGGGCGGACTGTTTGGTTTCTCTAAGGGTTGTCTTCGTATGGATAGGTGGGATGAATTGAATCGATTTTTTGCTGAGACAGGGTGAGTTTTTACCTTAGGCTTCTTTTTTAATTGAACATACTTATAATCTCTTGACTTCGTAGATGAATTAGCTATTTCATCTCATTTACTTGTATGGGTCTATCTGGGATGTGTTGTACTAAACTTCTTCAAAGGGCTGAAAGTCTCCCAAAATCTATTGTCAATGCATACAGCCTCTTTTTTAATAAAGGATTCAGATTATATTGTAACCCGAGCATTCCTGTTCTGACCAGTCCTTAAAATGACCCGGTTTTGACATGTTACCACATCAGCTTATCTTGCCGTCTCCGGTTCTTACACGCTTTGAAAAATGAAAATTTCTGTTGTAGAACACTTGTCACCTTTGGCTTGAATGCACTGCGTGGAAGACAGCAGATTAAGAAAGGAGTCTGGGAAGGAACCTGGAATTCTACCAATGCCCGTGATTTTATTAAGTATACTGTTTCCAAAGGGTATCAGATACATTCATGGGAATTTGGTAAGTTAATTTATAAGGAATTCATCAAGATTTTTCGTACAAATGATGTGTACTTACATATTTATTTTCCGTACGTATGATCTTGACTTATGCAGGTAACGAGTTGAGTGGAAAGGGCATTGGTGCTATGGTCCATGCCGAGCCATATGCAAGTGATCTAATTGAACTCAGGGGTATAATTGATAATCTTTACCGGAAATTCCAGCCAAAACCCTTGCTTGTAGCACCGGGTGGGTTCTTTGACAAGGAGTGGTTTACAAAGCTTCTCAAGGTTTCGGGATCCAGAATTATTGATGTCATGACACTCCATCTGTATAATCTTGGATCAGGTTCAAGCTTTTTAGTTTAATGATACTTATACAAATACATTGAATTCATTCTTATCCAAACAGTGAGGTTTGATTCGTTTAATACATTGGAGGCAATATGGGTGGGTGAGATGGGTGGGCGGTCTGAATTAGAGGTTGAAAAGGGTAATTTAATATATGTCCAAACTGGTTGCGTTGTGCTGAACCGTTAACGTTTATTTTCTCATTTTTTCTGAGTTTTGTAAATTCTTATTGTATTAGATAAGATTTTGTAAAAACATTTATATTCTCATTTATTCATTTGACCTGTTGGTGATAAAATAATATCCAAAACAAATTATTTTTAGTTAAATGGTTCAAGATTGTCATCTAGTTTACTATACTTTTCCTCATTCCTTCTTTAATCATGTTATAAGACCTTCAATATAGAAGTTTTGATTAACAAATGAAATTGATATACGCGCTCCATAAATCAAGTAAGGATCAGATCTTGTTGCAACGATCATGACTGAGTTTTCTTAATTCAGGCATTGATCCGAATCTAGTGAAAAATATTTTAGATCCTCATTTCTTGAGTAGGGCATCCAACACGTTTAATGGTCTCCAACAAACCATTCAAACAAATGGCCCGTGGGCATCCACTTGGATCGGAGAATCTGGTGGAGCATATAACAGTGGCGGTCTTCATGTTTCAGACACCTTTGTGAATAGCTTCTGGTAATCCTTTTTTTGCGTTCCAAAGGTAAGGGAAGATATAGTTGTTCCACTGATATTTTTTATTCATGGAATTTCTATAGGTACTTGGATCAGCTTGCTATGGCAGCTAAGTACCACACTCAAGTATATTGCCGTCAAAGTTTAATTGGTGGAAATTATGGTCTTCTGAACAAAACGACTTCTTTGCCAAACCCCGATTATTATAGGTGATTAAGTTCAAGTTTTGTAATAATACATGTTCCATATGTAACTTTGTCATAAATAACTAACATGCTCTTTTGAACTTCATCCAGTGCACTTCTATGGCACCGGCTTATGGGAACAGGTGTTCTATCTGTAGAAAGAAGATACGTTGGGCCACATTTGCGAACCTATGCCCATTGTTCGAAAGGGCAAGTAAGCTTCTTTATTGATTCTCAAATCTGAATTTGATCATATAATTTTTAGTACAAGCTGCTATTGAGATTTTAGTGGATGTTTTGGCATATATGTATGATATTGCTAGCAGAACCATCTCCAAAGTGCCCCACTGGTAGGAGGCTTTAAAATCCCATTAGAGACCACGGTTCAAAACCTCCATGGGTAAACACCTATGGCGCCAAGGTATTAATAAAACGGCAACAAGCATACTTGCTAGTCTGCATACATCAGAGCCCGTTTGACTCTTTTGCGTAGCCAAAACATGGATGCTGTTTTCTGTTTGGTCTCTCCACTTATTATGGTACTAGCAGTCCAATCACCAAAATGATATTTGTAACAGCCAAAGGATAATTTTCTATTTTAGGCAAGAATATATAGTAGAGAAATGAGGGTAATCTTACAAATATAGGTAACACAAAGTACTTTTACACGATAGAAAGACAAGGAATGTAATTGCTAAAAGGCCAATCTATCTATTTTGGGAAAGTCACGTGGTTTAAGAGTTAAGGTTGTGTAAAGAGAAAGAGGAAAGTAATTGGGGAAGGGAAACCTATTTTTTTTTTTGGAACGGTCACATAGTTTATTAGTTTTTCTTTATGAAAGGTGTGAATTACTCGTGAATGTCGGGAGGTCTAGCATACGTTGTCTTAATCAGGCTGTGTTAGAGAGCCCCCTCGCATAATAGATCCCCAATTTAAACCCCTCACAGAAATCTCTATGATCTTGAAATTTGGAGGGAAAATTCACCCAAGCCCACCATAGGTTGAAATCAAATATGTGTGGCTACCCCTAAATATGCTTAGGGTAGGACTCAAGCCTGAGACCTCTTGTGAGAAAACATGCATTCTTGCCACTAGACCATTTGGTGTTGGTTATGTAGCTTAATAGTTGATCAAGGAGACTACACATGCTAAAACGCGATATTCTAGACTTCCTTACTTGTGAATGTGAAAATGAGTAATGTTAAATGTAGAACACATAACTCTCGTGTATGAAGATCACACAGTCTAGCTGTATTAGACTACATAAAGACCATATAAAGACCATTGATGGATGATTATATTATAAAGGGTGAGGCTTTCCTTATGTAGGCTATCCGGGTAAGACGAGTATTTTTGTCGCTGATGTACAAAGGGCTTAAACGGGGTATCCCTTGACCGTTTTCAATCCTTTACCTGACCACCTTCAAGATAGTAAAGAGGACCACGGTGATAAGTTGATAACCAGTAGGCCACCATGGAACTGTTTCTTTTTTATCTGGTAAATAGAAAAGGTTTTCCCTATTCAGGTTACTTGGGGAGGTGGATCTTTTTGACTCAGATGTACTTAGCCACCACCAAGTTTGTAGCTAGCGGGATTTGAATATGAGACCTCTTGTGAAGAGGTCCAGAATGATAACTATTAGGCCAGGTTGGAGGTGGTTACAACTTACAAGTATATTTGTATTCCATAGATGGTGCAACCTTCTGATCAAGCTTGTGATCTATCTAAATGGCCGATGTACCTTCTTTATAATTACAAAATAAGAAAATCACAGAAACACCCATATATAAATAATTTATTAATGATAAATGATTTATGGTTTAGAAAACAAAATGTTTCCACTATATCTCAGGAGTAGTCAAAGGAAGTACGGCGGGTCCGAGTAGGAAAAAATGAGCTAAGTAGGGCATCACTTTGTTTTATGACTGGCAGGGAACTCATTTATCCTGGATTAGTAACTCCATGCCAAAGTTATACAGTTTTTTTACAAAATAGTCATCTTGGCAATCTGGTAATTGAAATAGAACCATGGAAGTCTTTATCTCTCAAATTGGCACAAATAAGCTATGAATTAATTTGTTGGTGATCTTTCTTTTCTTCCCTTTTCCTTCAAAACCCAAAAGGGTATGGGCTAAGAGATAAGTTTAGTAAGAAAACTTGCCAAAAGGTTTAAACAACACCCTCTTCTTTTGTCTTTAACATATATGGCTGCAGCCATTAATTTTCACTTAGCACCCTTGAACTTTGTCTTCTCTGCTTCTTTTCTTCATATTTTTATCTACAATTTTTTTCTTTTAGTTGCATACACTTCAACCTGGATATTCTAGTAAATGTGTAAGTAATGATCAACAACAATGTTCAAATTTATGCTTGATCATGATTATTCAAAACTGCATACAGGGAAGGCAGGTGCAAACACACTCTGATTATAGTATCAAATAATAATGTTTAAGCTTTTTAGTATTAAATTGTATTGGTTTTCTCAAGCTGCTACTACTGGCTATGATTATTCATTACTCGCATCATATTTTCCTGCAGAATGGCATAACATTGCTTCTGATTAACCTAAGCAACCAAACAGAATTCCAACTCAGCATTCACAGCATCTTGGACATGAAGTTGCATACGTCAAAAGACAAGAAAATATCTTTCATTCATCGGTTAAAGTCAGCATTTTCATGGATCGGGTCAAAGTCAACCCACGAAGAACTGACACGAGAAGAGTATCACTTGACACCACAAGGTGGTGATCTAAGAAGTAGAATAATGCTTTTGAATGGAGTTCCATTACAGCTTACTCGAAACGGTGACATCCCACCTTTGAATCCTGCCGTTGTGGATGTGCATTATCCCATCTCTGTTCCTCCTTTGACAATAAAGTTCGTCCAGCATCCAAACTTTGATGCTCCAGGTTGTAAATGAGTTATTGCAGTTGGGAATATTTGTATTTGTGTATCCTGTATATGTATAACCTCAAGTTCAGTGTAAAACTTTGCAATTGTAAAAGAGCATTGCAAAGCTGATAGTTCCACTTAATGCACTTTGTTTGAAATGTGGACAAAGTGCCATTGATTTGGTTATATAGAAATAGACTCTTGAACATATCCGGCTACAAAAATTTCATAATGAAAATTGATGTTGCCATATAATACTTGAATTAGCCATTGCTGCTTATTTGTTGAGAGTCAAGTTACCGTATAAAAAATGGGAAAACTGTTGTATTAATAGAAATTTATATAATCGTACAATATAATGAGGATAGTATATGTAAACATATATACAATCTTCAAATTTCTAATATGATGCAAGACTCTTGTACTTGCAAGTTGCAACAGAAAATAATTTCAAATCTAAAATTATCTATATACACTAGCATGGTACCCGCGCAATGCGGCGGCGGTGACGGCGACGACGACGACGGTTTAGTGGTGTCGGTGACGGGTGGTGATGACATCGACAATTGGTGTCGAGTGGTGTAACCGTGTAAGTTGATGTAATGGTGATAGTGAACTTATTTTAGAAGATAAGGACTTAGAGTGTAAATTAGCAAGATAAGAGTTTAAAGTGTAAATTAATTGCAAATTTGGTAATCTCAAATAACCCTTTCCATAGGGGTGTTTATTAAGGGTAATTTAGTACTTTTGCATCTAACCATTTTCTAACACTTTCCAAAAGTAGGGGGTTGATAATTATTATAAAGGAGTAGAGATAAGATATTGTCTTGGCTGTTTAATGTGTCATGAGCTCCCAGTTGATTGTAATACGTTGTTAAACATATACTCGTATATTCATAAGAGAGGTAGCGAACGTATTCATCGTGCGCGGTTGTGTCAATCAGGAAGTCTACACTACATGAACGTCTAACCACATATTCCTTTGTCTCGTATGTTCATTTGTAGCGTAGGTACACCAATGGATATTAATATGTAAGTTTCCATGATCAAAATCCTACATGATATCGCTTTCTGAATACATGGAAATAAAATCTCTCATCATCAAAATGTATCCCGAATTAGAGAAAGAGTATGATATCAGAAGCACAAACATACCAAACTGGAAAACAAAATATATGGTTTTGAATCTTCTGTGTATAAATGGTAGGAAAGTATAGTAAAATTTGTCAGGTGTGTTGAGTTTTTAGCCGAGTTGGATTTCCTGCCTAGTTTACTATAATTTTTTTTCATTCGCATTTGTTCTCGTTATGATACCTACGATATAAAAATGTTAATTGGTTCGATCCTCGGCAAAAGGTTTCTTTCTAACCTGAAAGCAGTCTATCTACTTAGGTAAAGGTAAGGTACAAATGTTCATTGATCTGTTGATGCACCCCATATATCCCAAGTATTAGATGGTTCATGATTGAGTATGCTTTATTCAGGCACTGATCCGAATTAGTATATAGTAAAAAGAATTTTAGATTGCCATTTATTGAGCAACGCATCCATCAATTTTAATGATCTCCAACAAACCAAATCAAACGAACGGGTTGCGGGTTGGGCATGTTTTTGAATTGGAGAATCTGGTATGCTCCCATTAAATTCTTTTCTACATACATCTTAACCCTATATATATTTTATTTTACTCCGTAATAGACTAATAGTAGAACCTGATATCAGGGGATGTTTGGATTTACAATTTGGGTAAGCTTTTTGTGGTTGTATGAGTTATGGGCAAGGTTGGGAAACTCGGGACCCGGGATCGGATCGGCGAGGTGGGGAGTCAGGATTTTTTAAAACTCAGATCGGATCGGGAAAAAAATCGGATTGAGTTTTTTATATATATAACTTATAATTTATGAATTTATATGTATCAAAATAAACTATAAACATAAATAAAAGTAAACATAACACATTTATTGTATAAAAATAAAAAAATTTGTAACTTGTATAACATTTTAAAAAAGAATTTACGAAGTTAGATGGCCAAAATAAACAAAATAAAGATCTGAGAGTAAAAATATAAACTTTGTCTTGGAAAACTACAACACTCTTGGCATCTTTTTCCTTTCCAGCCAGATCTCTCTTTACTGTCTTTTTATTTTCTTTCTTTGAACAGTTCCCTATGTCTATATCTATACATTTATATATGTATCTTCATCCTCTAAATCGATCATCACTATCACCATGTGAAGAAAACAGGTCCATCTCTCTAATTTTTCTCTCTTCTCCTTCTATCTTCTGAGTTTCGACCGTTTTTTAGTCGTTGACCTCCGTTGACCACCGTTGCCGATTTTTCAGGCCGATCCGGCGGACTCGTGTCGGGAGGCCTACCGATACACGATCCGATTTCAGAAAATCGGCTGTATCGGCCGATTTTCACAACCTTGGTTATGGGTAGATAAACGAAAATATGTTTAGATAAACAAAGATATATCATGTAACAAAACTAGTTACGAGGGTTGAAGAGAACCTATGTTTGGTACGAAGGAATGGAAATAGGAAAAAAGTGAATGAAAAATATTTCTTTTGTTTGGTTGCACCTAGGGCTGTAAATGAACCGAACACTTCATGAACTGTTCGGCGGGAAGTTCGTTCGTGTTCGTTTGTTTAGTTAAACGAACGAACATGAACACAGCTCCCGTTCGTTCACTTATGTTCGTGAACGTTCGATAATATGTTCGTGAACAATGTTCGTGAACGATGTTCGTGAACATCCGTTCATTTATGTTCATGAACATCCATTCGTTTATGTTCGTGAACATTGTACTCCGTATTTGCTATATATACTAATACTAATATTAACATTAATATCTAATAATTTATATACTTAAAAAGAAAATTAAATACAAATTATAAAGATAAATACTTATATTATATCAAGCCGTAAGATATTTTCACTTTCTAAAGTAGGAAAGTTTCGTAAAGTTTTTAGGCGATCAATAATTTGTAACTTGAATATGAAGTCTAATATTTCTAATTATATGTTTGTAAATATTTTTAGTTATATGTTTGTTCATTGGTGTTTGTTTGTGTTCGTTCATTTGTATTCGTTCGTTTGTGTTCGTTCATTAGTGTTCGTTCGTTTGTGTTCGTGAACATTCGTTCATGAACACAAATGAACGAACATGAACAAGCCATTATGTTCGTTTATCCGTTTGTGAACCGTTCGTTAAGCTAAACGAACGAACATGAACAAGCTCTCGTTCGTGTTCGTTCGGTTCGTTTACAGCCCTAGTTGCACCAGAGAATGAAATCGAGAATGAGGAAGTGAGAATGATTTTCATCTTCTTCATTCTAACAGATTGTAGAGAATGAGTGATAATGAAAAAAAAATATTTGCTTTTTTGATGATGTTATATGTGTTAATTTTAACTATTAATTAAAATTTTGTACTTATCTTATATCCATTCTCTGTTTGTAACAAACGACATAATTCATTCTCTTTCCCATTATTTTCATTCCCTGTTTATATTTTCATTTCTTATGATTCCCTTCTACCAAACACCCCTAATTAATTAAGAGGATAAAAATGTAACTTTACATGTGTGTCCTACCTTAGACACATGCCTTGATATGATTTTATATTTTTATCATTTCTTACCATTAAAGGTATGTGGTAACAAAAATTTGACCAAATATATATGTAAATGAATTTATAGGTATCTATATTGTAAACCCACCCTTCAAATTTGACCGTAATAATACTTTTCCTCGTTCATACCATTCTGAAATATAATTACGGTGTCTAAATAGAATTATGGTTATGGAGTTCTTGTTTAAGTTTACTTCATATATAATTTGGTGCATAAAATTATGTATTCTTTTTTGCCCTTTATAAGTATATCAAAAATGAGGGGTTGGAGGCTTGGAGCTTTCATAAGTAAAGCAAGTTACGCAACTAAATTTAAGATTTTATTTTTATTTACATTATTGTAGTACTCATACATTTTAAGAAAAACTAAATGTTACTTTCTTGATGGTAAATGTCCCAAAAAAACGCGTTTCTCTTGACAAATACCTTACAACTAACGATATTATTTATTGTTTTTGTATCTACCAGGCTACGTCATTTGGGCATATGTCATATTAGGGGCTCCCCAATGGTATGCATTAATCCACCAAAGACTAGTCCCTGTCAGTGCCACATCAGCAAAAAACACTCCAAGGACTAATCCCCCCAAAATGCACCCAATGCACTCATCCCTCAAGGACTAGTCTTGGACCCACTAATTTTTTTGTCTTCTTCTTTGTATATAGGATTAAAAAAAAAAAAAAATACCCAAAGACTCGTCCCTGCAGGGACTAGTCCATCGGACGAGCAAGGCGGACGAACAAGGGACGAGTCCCACCCAACGGTGTGGACTCGTCCCTGGAGGGCGGACGAGCAGAGGGACGAGCCCATTGGGCACCCCCTTAAAGAACCACAAGTGGAGAAAGATTCGATTAAGTTTAAGGATTTAATTTGATGACCTTTTATATTAACTATACATTTTGTGAGAGGTATTTTGACAGTGACAAATGTGCCATGGCAAAATGTCACGATAGATATAACTAGTTGGGATGTCCCTGCTTCGCTGTGGGTCAATGACCCAGGGTCATAACTCATAAGCAATTACATATAATTTGCAAGATTCAATAGTAACTCTACTAAATTACAGATCTTCGGTGAAATAAAGGATTTTCTTACAACCTTTGATGAAATATATAATTTAAGTTTGAGTAAATTACACTTTTCGTCCCTAAACTTGGCTCGTTTTTCACTTTTCGTCCCTAAACTTGGCTCGTTTTTCACTTTTCGTCCCTAAAGTTTAGAAATTACAATTTTGACCCTAAACTTGTCCAATTTTTTCAATAAACGTCCTTTTGTCTTACGGTGTTAAGATTTGGCCGTTAACTAGCCCTCGTGCCAAACACGTGAGGGCACTTCAGTCTTTTCACCTATACACTTGAGGGACTGAAAGTGCAAAACTGACATGTTCAGGGACGAAAAATTTTCACATATATATATTATATTTTCTATTATCATCTATACACATATATATACACACATATATTTTATCTATTATTTTGATCTATTTAAACACACACATACATACATACAGACGCATACAACAAAAGTTTCTTAAACTTCTTTCTTCAAATTCGTGTCTGTTTGGCGTTGAATCAATCTGAAAATCACAAGGTTTTGTTCGCGGTGCAATTCTGATGACGTTCATGTTTTTAATTCTCGGATTGCTCAAGTTTTGTTGACGGTTGAGTTTTCCGGCGACTTCTCCAGTTTTCCGGCAATCTTTAAACCAGAAAACCGTTGGTCAGGTTTTGTGCGGGATCAAGTGTTGAGTCGATTGGTGGTGATTTCAAGTCTTAACTCGAAGAAACAACAAAGATATCGCCACTTTAATTTTTCCGGCGAGATTGAGAATTTTCCGGCAAAGAGTCAATCGGATTAATTTCTGGTCAGGATTTGTTCGGAATTTGATTTAGAGTGTTTTGGCACTAATTTCGAGCTCTAATTCAAAGACGGTTTCCCGGCCACCGCGTTTGAGGTCGTATTCTGCAAATCACTTTTTCCGGCAGCCATTGTTCTTCATCACTTTCTTTCAAAATCCACCGACCGATAAAATATAGATACAAACAATTCATGCACACCCAGGTTTGAATTCTTCAATTTTATACACTTAAATTTATTAAATTTCGTTATATGCTCTGTTTCTTGAAATTATTTTCATAAAGTTTCGAACTTTTTTACTTTTCTTGGTATTTTTCGTGATTATATTTCTGGGTTTTGAGTATTTCTAGTGATTTGATGTTTAGATATTGAAAAAGTGAAACTTTGAGGGATGGAAATAAGTGAAATTGAAGATGGGTATTTTGATGCACATGAAGTGTTTGATAAATTGTCTGACTCAGAAGATGATGATTCATCTGATGGGAGTTTGTTGGATAGAAGAAAAAAAGTGAAAAAGGGTTGGTCGAAGAAACTAAATGTTATAGCACATAGAATCACTGACCATCACTGACCATCATCTGCATCATCATACATCACTGCCATCTGAAATGACCATCACTGACCATCACTGACCATCACTGACCATCACTGACCATCACTGACCATCACTGACCATCACTGACCATCACTGACCATCACTGACCATCACTGACCATCACTGACCATCACTGACCATCACTGACCATCACTGACCATCACTGACCATCACTGACCATCACTGACCATCACTGACCATCACTGACCATCACTGACCATCACTGACCATCACTGACCATCACTGACCATCACTGACCATCACTGACCATCACTGACCATCACTGACCATCACTGACCATCACTGACCATCACTGACCATCACTGACCATCACTGACCATCACTGACCATCACTGACCATCACTGACCATTTGTTCGACATGGTGAAGAAGACGATTTATCAGTGAAACAATCATTCGAGTTTGGTTCATCTTCATCATCACGAAAAGAAAATGAAAATGGGAGTTTGTTGGATAGAAGAAAAAAAGTGAAAAAGGGTTGGTCGAAGAAACTAAATGTTATAGCACATAGAATCACTGACCATCATCTGCATCATCATAATCATCACTGAACATCGCCGGAAATGAAAGTCGAGTCCGAAAATCAATCGGAGAAGATGATCAAAGAAAAAGAATGGAAATATGTATTAATTTGCATGATTTACATTTTTCGTCCCTGAACATGTCACTTTTGCACTTTCAGTCCCTCAAGTGTATAGGTGAAAAGACTGAAGTGCCCTCACGTGTTTGGCACGAGGTCTGGTTAACGGCCAAATCTTAACACCGTAAGACAAAAGGACGTTTATTGAAAAAATTGGACAAGTTTAGGGTCAAAATTGTAATTTCTAAACTTTAGGGACGAAAAGTGAAAAACGACCAAGTTTAGGGACGAAAAGTGTAATTTACTCTTTAAGTTTAGAATTTTGTTAACGAGAGCCTTTAGGTTGTCAGTAAAAACTACTCCTATTTTGTTGCATTAAATTTATACTTTATTACGTGAAAATTCAAAAGGTGTTTTTTGATATATAAAGTATTACTTTTAATCCATGTAATAAGCTGTTAATAATAGCCTTAGAACTCTCATTAACATTTTAGTTAATTACATTTTTCGTCCCTGTGGTTTGCCCCACTTTCAAGGATCATCCCTGAGTATACGAAATTACGTCTTTCATCCCTAAGTATGGAACTCCGTTAACATATTTGGTCCACGACCCAAACGGACGTTAAAAAAGGGGTCACATGACTGGCACACCGAGGGTATAATGGTCAGTTCGCTTTTTCAGGGATCAAAAGTGTAAAACATATATATATATAAATAACCATCATAATCTTCTTCTTCATAAAAACCCCCAAACAACTATTCATCTTCCCCTACCTCTCTCCCTCTCTTCCAACCGCCGGCCACCCCCTGCAGCATCACCACCTTCTGCCGCCACCTTTTCCACCAGAAAAAGAATCCCCTGCAAGTTGTGAGGGCTATTGAGAAAGTTTATGTGAAGCCCAGAGCATATGTGAAAATCCCATTTGTAACTAGATCCAAACCACAACAAAACAAAACACATATAATCCTGATCCAAAAATCTCATGTTTAACATAATATATCCATCCATATCGAAATCATCACACACAAAACATAAACAAAAACACTCAAAATAGATGATAAAAGTGACAACCTAAATTTTATTTAAACCAAACCATTAGATAACTTAATGACAACCCCATCAACAATCAAGTCAATGAAACCATCACAAACATAGATTCTTCATACTTCATAAAACATAAAAACAAAAAGAGACCACACAAATTGAAATTACGATTAACCCAAAAAGTCAATCAAGCCATTGAATTGGGTTTAATTGAATTGGGTTGGTTTGATGCTTTCCAAGACGGTAGTGTTCAATGTCTTGTAGATCTGATTATGTCTCCATTCATATTATCGACCAATCGTCGGATTTTATAGATATCAAAGTATATAGAAACATTTAGAAGACGAACGGCGGTGGTGTTCGACAGTGGTGTTTGATGGTGGTGTTCGACGGCTGTGAACGACAGTCACCACCACTAACATCTCCGATCCATTGTATCCTCTTTTTCTTTGTTGGCTAAACCAAAACCCACGATTTGGAACTTAATTTGTCGACATATCTTTTTATAATTTTTTGAATCTGCACATGGTGGTAATCATAGACCGATCCGGATTGAAGATGATGTCGGTGATTAGGGGTGATGGTGCAGTGATGTTCTCTGCAATTTTCTCTTGTATATGTATGGATTTCATTTTGAAAAGGCAGTGATGGCAGCAGTGTTATGAGATAATATATAGATATACGTATGATATATTGATATAGAAATATAGGTATTGATATAGATGGATCATGGATGGATGAATGGTTTAAAAGCTTTATACTAGATCTGAATGTCATGGGGTTTTGATTTAGATGGAGAGGAGAGAAAGTATAGAAAGATTGAAAATTACACTTTTGGTCCCTGTAAAAATTTCTGACCATTTTACCCTCTGCGTGCAACTCACGTGACCCCCAACTTAACGTCCGTTTGGTAGTGGACTAAAAGCGTTGACGGAGTTCCATACATAGGGACGAAACGTGTAATTTCGGATACTCAGGAACGGTCTGTGAAAGTTGATACAAACCACAGGGACGAAAAATGTAATTAACTCTTAACATTTTAATCTACCAAATTGATATTGATAAGGCATCAACTTTAATACATATCTGTTTGCCTACATGACCCCTAGGCATTGCATGCATACATTTAGTCAATGCTATCAATAAAAAACTTAATATTAAAAAGCATTTGATAGTTTTTTTGGAACGGGAGAAATATTATCAATTAATTAACAAGACCGTCTGGCAAGATATTAGAAGTCATAAACCAAGAATACAAAGTCTAGAATACAAGAAATTACACCTCTAAACTCACCCCGAAAAACTTTAACTACTAAAATCGTTAAAGGGTTACAAAACTTGTGCCTATTACAGTGGCCAGAAACACAAAAAAAAAAACCATCAACGAAAGCCGAGCCACCGGTTTTCACTTCCTGATGTTTCGTTACGATCCCATACAAGTTTCGGGAAGAATACAATACGAGAGCATCTACAAAAAAGGAAAAAGCGAAACAATATATGAAGCCAAGAAAAACAACCAGAGTGATGCTCCCTAACTAGTTCGTATAAAGCAGGCAGCCCAACTACAGCAAGGCATATGAGCTCATATTGATCAGCTGCTCATTCCATTCTTCCCATTTCACACAACCCTTTTTGTCCCGACTCGATCTGAATCCAACCAAAAGAAGTGGCAACACAATCGCATTAAAGATATCTATGTTATTCTCATGAATATTATTTCGAGTCTTGGGTTTCTCATCTCAAGGTATTTTCCATGAGGAGGGGGTTAGAGGTCCAGCAAATCGTTGGTTAAAATTGCCTCTAGCACGTCTGAATCGAAACTAACTTTACCAAAAAAAAAATAAAAAATTCTAGCTTTCTAAGAGTACCACCACCAAGTAAAGAGGATCGCCTCGATTCTTTGTTTAACTGTAATCGGCTATTAAGCTTGTCACACCAGTTAAGAACATCATCAGGCATTGCATTCGGAATATCCAATTGCATCTAATTGCTAGTACATATAGTAATGAAGTAACTAACAAAAGTATACGATAAGTAGATATCTTACACAAAAAAAATTGTTTGCAAAATTATGATCAAATCTGACAGCATATATCAAAAGTTAGAAAGATTAAACAAAAAGTGTCTACCAAACATTGGCAACTAAAATCCATCGCTTATTATGATATATAAATGTTTTATAGGATGTATAGATTGGTCGATGGTAATTTTAAAACATGAAAGTCTAAACAACAAAGAAATCATATTGGTTGCTAAATATTTATTATATCTACCCCATTGTGAAATTATATATATAACAATTATACAAGGCTTAGCTACATTAACCCCGTTGACGTCATTATGACGTCAACAATTTTGTCTTATTCCTATTTTGTTTTTTTCCTCTTTTTTAATTTAATTTTTTTTTTTACGATTGTATACTTTTTGAGTTTCTTATTTTTACCACTTAACTTTTAGGTTTTATCACTTTAGTTCCTTTCTCTTATTTTAACTCTTCAAACTTATTTTTATCACTTAACTTTTGGATTTTTTAACTTTAGTCCAACTTTTTGTATACAAACTTAATTATAGTTCTAACTTTAATCATCAATTTTTATATTTTTTTTACTTTCTATCTCTTATTTTAAAGCTTCTAACTTTTACCATCAAACTCTTGGTTTTGACTACCAATTTTTTTACTTTCTACCCCTTATAGTAAACTTTAAGTGTCCAAACTTTTAGGTAATGTTGTATGTATATATGTTTGCATGACGCAACGTCGATCCCGGGCAACGCCCGGGGTCAAAAAAACTTGTTATATATATATAACATTTATTCTATCTCTTATTTTAAAGCTTCTAACTTTTACCATCAAACTCTTGGTTTTGACCACCAATTTTTTTACTTTCTACCCCTTATAGTAAACTTTAAGTGTCCAAACTTTTAGGTAATGTTGTATGTATATATGTTTGCATGACGCAACGTCGATCCCGGGCAACGCCCGGGGTCAAAAAAACTTGTTGAATACTATATTTTGACGACTTTTTGGGAGTCTCCATTTAGACGATGAAATGTGCCATCAAAGTCTAGCTGGGATTATAACAAAGTGTCATCATCATACGATGTATCCACATATATAAAAATATTATGCAATCATAGAGTTTAAATATTTGGTGCTTTTTTTCCCTTTTTATGTCCACTTCAACGCTTCAAGCTTAAATTACTTTAATTAAAGGGATAAGTATTTCAGAATGTAACAAACTTTGGACGAATGTCTATAGTGTAAAATAACTAAAGTTGTGTTCATTGTATGTAATAATCTTTAAATTATGTCTATTGTATGTATCCAAATGTATCCGACCAATCAAAAACTAACAAGTGGCAGTTATATATGGTTGCCACGTATGCCTGAATACATACAATAGACATAATTTAAAGATTATTACATACAATGAACACAACTTTAGTTATTTCATACTATAGACATTCGTCTAAAGTTTATTACATTGCAGGATACATATCCCTAATTTTTTTATTTTTTTTTTGTAAAGTTAGTTTCGATTCAGACGTGCTGGAGACAATTTTAACCAGCGATTTGCTGGACCTCCAACCCCCTCTTCATGGAAAATACCTTGAGATGAGAAACTCAAGACTCGAACCCGAGACCTTGGAGAAAACTCACCTCCGAGGCCCACATAGTGGATTTAGAAGATACCCCTGGCCAACCCACCTAAGTGGAGTTGGTTATATCCCTAAATTAAATCTTTCAAATATTATGAGCACTTAAATCAATACTTGTGAATATTGTTATATTATTTTTTGAAAAATTATTAGATAAATTAAACGGTTTATAGAATTCACCCGAATAAATAGAGATTGTAAAAAATAGAAGATTCTTGATCCATTCTAAAGTTAAGTATTTTGACCATTGAATTAAAATCAAGCGTCAAATTATTTTGAATTTTGACCCTTTGTTTTTAATTCAAAATTTAAAATGCCTATAACTTTACTAGTCTAATTGAAACTAATTTTAAAAAATCCTCATCCAATGTAAATGTAAAGTTAAAATTCCTACATCTAACAGACGATCAAAGGAAAAAGAAAAGATAATAACAGAATAAGAAAAAACAACTCCTTCCTTACTTCGTATGTTGATGGTCAGCAAATGTTATACCTAGTTTTTTAAACGCCAAATTAATGGACCTGATGTGTGAAATCGAGTCTTAAAATTTATAACACGAATCACCTAGCGACTGACTACTACACACTTGCGGGCAGTGGACCCGTTCGTATGCAGTATAGTTAACTTGGTAAATCCGAGGTCGATCACAAGGACTAATGTTACAGAAATTGTTCAAATTAAGTAGTTCAAAGTAAAAAGAGGTTTTTGTGACCGAATTGTCACGTTTTTGAAAGTTAGTTTGACAAAAAAAATAAATAAATTAGTAATTCCGAGGAATTAATCGTAAAGGGAGTTTGATTAAAAACAATAATTTTAAAAGGCATCCATCTCGAATCCGCTCAACAACATGTTCCGATTGCACATAAATGAAGTTCAAATCCAATTTAAGTTGATTAAATAACCGAGACTCAAACAAAGCACCAACCCCGTACCCGTCAAGTTTGTGACCTTATTCGACTCTCTTGTTTAAACTAGTTTCATTACAAAGACCGGTACCCCAAGACATCTTTTATAATTTCCCTAATCAAACAATGGTTTTGGTTATTAAGATAACAATTATATCTATCGATTGTACCCAACCGTTAACACATTAATTCCTATTATCAATGAATGATTATCTACCGTACCCGTCATAGACCCAATTGTTTATACCTAAACACTCAAAATGACATATGTATGATCAATAACTACCATTAAAGACACACATATATCACCAATCAATTCAAGATAAATTATAAGGAAGAAATACGCTAAGATCTCGATATAACGTTAAATGAAATCAACATTTAATTAATAAAATTGTGCAATCTTTACATATTTTCTCACTTCATCAAGATGGATGATGAAATGATTAGCTACTCATCATGGAAATGAAATAACAAATCAATAACGAAAAATTCATTGTTACCGAATACAAGAAATTGAAAGCAATTAACGAAAATGATCCAATCGTGTTCTTGATCTTCCAAATTGATTAATCTGATGAAAAACCCCTTTAAAAGATGCTAAAAACGACTAGAGAGTCTAAGATAGGGTTTTGGAATGTATTTGCAAGCTATTTATAATCTCCTCAAAAATCTCTAAATTTTCCGAGCTAGACTGCGACGCAGTCAATGGATGCGTCGCATCCATGTGTTGACTGCGTTTGACCTAAACTCTTGACCTTGACTGGAACTGGGTGAGGCTGCGGCGCGTTTCAAGGAGTGCGACGCATCAAAATCCTCGAACAGATCGATGCGACGCAGCTTGAAGACTGCGACGCAGTGGCATTGAGCTTTAGTAGGCTGCGACGCTTTTGGACAATTGCGACGCATCGTAAACCTCAGACTGATTGATGCGACGCATCACCAAGGATGCGACGCACTGGAATGCTATTCAGACTTCAAACTCGATTTCGTGACTTGTAATCCATCCGTAAGCATACTTTCACCTCCAAATGTCGTTTTTTCTTCAGTAATGTGCTGAAATACCTATTAATATCCCGAAACACTAACAAATACTATAAATGCACCAAATGTATACAAAACGACTCTAAATCACTTATAAACAACTAATTTCGACGTGGGAAAATGGTTTAAAGTTAGTCACATCAGGACCATAGCGTATTTTTACTTCTTTATAAAAATTCTAGCTTCCTCCTATTGAAAAATATTATAAGGAAATTAGTTTACAAATGATCAAATTGTCCTTAATTACTCTTAATGAACTAATTTACACTCAAACTCTTATCTTACTAATTTACACTGTAAGCCTTTATGTTGTAGTATATTTCCACTGCCACCTTTACATCAGTTACATTTACATCGACCCACAACACCCGACATCGCCATCACCACCCACAACACCCGACATCACCATCACCACCCGTCGCTGCACCAGACTGCCGTTGTCGCCACCACCATCGTATTACACGGATACTATGCTAATAAATGATAATATGTTCAGTGAGCTTCCTCTTCTTTATATATAGTTGTAATCCATCAAGCCAGAGCGCCATATCTAATGGATTCATTAAACAAAACGATCCTAGGTATAGCCATTCTAAAGTCTAAACCAAAGAACAACTTAATTATATGCGGTAGGGCGGAAAGCAAATAAGTGATTCCAGGACTCCTCATCATTGTAACATAATAGACATAAAGTCAAATGAATGTCAATACCTCCTTTAGAAAGATTGTAAGCGATCAAGTAGGTAGATGATCGAGTAAAACACATCAAACATTAACTCACATTAACTCACGTGAGCAGAGAATCTTGCAAACAATCCTAACCGCTCACTTCTGGTTGCTCAGATAGGCGACATTGACAGACTTCTTGCTGATCCAAACATTAACTCACGTGATGAATTGGTTGCTGCCCGGAATTCTATCACCAACAACATACAGAATTTGGATTATTGTACCAATCGTGACTTGGCTCAAAAGGATAAGATCAAATGGGGTGTGGAAGGGGATGAGAACTCTAAGTTTTTCCATGCGGTTGTTAATAAAAAAATGAAGAAAACTGTCAATCAAGGGTATAAAGGTTGATGGTCGTTGGATAGATGAAGTCTTCGAAATTAAAAAGTCCTTTCATCGATTTTTCATGGATAAGTTTCGGCATTTTAAAGCAGGTAACTTCTCTTTCCCGGCTCACTTCTTCAAACAGTTGTCTTCCGACTCTAAATGTGCTCTTGAAGCTTCGTTTTCTGAAGAAGAGGTTAAAGGGGCAGTGTGGGATTGTGGTGAAGATAAATCTCCGGGCCCAAATGGCTTTACATTCAAGTTCATTAAACGCTTTTAGGACACCTTCAAATCTGATGTGCTTGCTTTTGTTGAATACTTCCATCGTACCGCTATTTATCCTAAAGGTTGTAATGCATCTTTCATCACCCTTATCCCAAAGATTGAAGGCCCCTTACTCTTTTCTGATTACCGCCCCATCAGTTTAATTGGGGCTCAATATAAAATTATTGCTAAATTGATGGCCAATCGTTTAGCTAAGTACTTAAATGAAGTGATTAGTACAGAACAGTCGGCTTTTTTAAAAGATCGTCACATCCTGGATGGTCCTTTATTGGTTAACGAAATCAGAGCGTACAAGAAGGAAAAAAGAAGTTATTACACTTTAAAATCGATTTGAAAAAGCTTATGATTCTCTTTCGTGGGACTTCTAACTGCATATTATGTCTAATATGGGATTCAGTGATAGATGGTTGAGGTGGACCCGAGCATGTCTGTCTTTGGTCGATCATCGGTTTTGATTAATGGTTCTCCAACCGAGGAATTTGATATTCGTAGGGGCCTACGACAAGGGGATCCAATGGCCCCGTTTCTATTCATCATTGCCATGGAAGGTCTTCATGTGGCTATAGACAATCTGGTGACCGCTGGAAGATTTATTCCCGCAAAAGTTAACAACATTTCTATCACCCATCTATTTTTGGCTGATGATGTTATTATTATTGGAGACTGGTCGGAGTATAACTTGGAAACTATCAGGATCGCCTTGAAACTTTTTTTTCTAGCATCAGGATTAAAAATCAATATCCAGAAGTCTTCTATACTTGGTGTTGGTGTCAGTAGAGATGAAGTTGTTCAAATGTCTTCTAAAGTGGGTTGTCAACCAGATTTTTTTCCATTTAAGTACTTGGGAATCCCGATAGGTACTTCAATGACAAGATTGAATGACTGGAGAGAGCTCACTGAAAAGTTTTCAAAACGATTGTCAAGGTGGAAAGCAAGTTTATTATCGATTGGGGGTAGGATGACCCTTATTACCTCAATTCTAGGATCCCTTGGCATCTACTATTTCTCCATTTTTCGTGCACCAGCCACTATTTTATTTAAACTTGAAAGTATGAGAGCAAAGTTTTTCTGGGGAGGTAATGGTGAATCGAAGAAAATAGCTTGGGTCAAATGGCCAATGGTTTTGGCGGCAAAATCTGTTGGAGGATTAAGTATAGGTAGCCTGAAAGCATTTAATTTGGCTCTTTTATACAAATGGAGATGGCGATGTCTCACTAACCCGAATGCTCTTTGGGCGAGGGTTATTTTATCTATCCATGGTATCGATAGTGCGCTTTCCTTTCAAGTAAAAAAGGCGGATTATGGTCCAAAATTTGTTCGACTTTTGCAACTATTCACGATCAACACTCTATACCTAACTCAGTTATAACTCGTCAGGTCGGGGATGGGCGAAGTACTAGATTTTGGACTGATACTTGGCTTGGAGGAGCATCATTAGCTAGCTAGCAGGTACCCCCGTTTATTTGCTCTTGAAACTCAGCCGAATTGCTTACTATCTGATCGTTTCTCTGACAACTCATGGACTTGGAACTGGGGAAGGAGCATAAGGGGCGGCCGTGAGGAATCTCAACCAGAGGAGTTGATAGATAACCTACAGGCAGTAACATTGGTTGCAAATCCAGATTCATGGTGTTGGAACTTCAATGGAAACACTTGTTTTTCGGTAAGAGATATTAGACAACACTTGAAACTCTCGATCTTACCATCTGGAGATTACAAAACCCATTGTAACTCCTTGGTGCCTAAGAAAGTCAACATATTCCTTTGGAGATTACTCAAAGATCGTCTCCCTACAAGGTTCAACCTTAGTATTAGAGGTATGGAGATCACTTCCATATGTTGTCCTCTTTGTAATAAGGGTGCAGAAACAGTGAGTCATATTTTCAAGGATTGCATTGTGTCAACCGAGGTACGTATAATGATGTCAACTTGGGTTCAAATCGCAATACCAGATGGGGGCCCAAGTGAGTGTTTGGACCAGATATTGGGGACGTAGTTGACAAAGAAAGCCAAGCATATTGTTGAAGCTATTTCATCTATTTGGTGGTGGGTAATATGGAAGTATCGGAACAGTGTTGTTTTCAAAGGAGTCACTATGCCCAGCCTAGAGATTTTTCGTGAAATTGTTTCTTTTTCTTATTTTTGGATCAAATGTCGTAGTAGAAAAGATAGTATAGTCTGGAACTTATGGCAAATCTGCCCCAATTATTTCATGTAATTTTAGTGACTTTTCGGTAATTCGCCGAAAGGCCGTTAGATTATAAAATTGATGCTAAAAAAAACATTGATGTTTAGGCTAAGAGGAGTGGTATGGTGTCCCATAAGGCTACTTGCACCATGGCTTGCATTTGACATGGGAAGATGCCATGAGTAGCCTAAGCAAATTTAGTAGGAGACGGGGAGTGGTTTGACCTCCCATGAGGCATCTTCCAATCATTGATTTTTTGTTTTTTAGTTTGTGCTTTAAAATCAAATAAAACTAATAATACATTTTTTATAAATCAACACAAAAATAAAATATAAACATTACTTGATTAATAGAAAGTCCTACATTAGCAAGAAACATAAGAAACACAACACAATAACACTAATAAAAAAACTACACGTCTTCATATTTGTTGCGGATGTCTTGTTGCGCCTTTAGCATTATTGATCTTTCAGATTCGCCAATGTTGTATCACCATTTGTTGTTTCTTGTGTTGCGTATGTTTCTTTAGCGCGTTCTAATTAGCAAAACCTAACGTTTGGTTCTGTCGCTATTTGTTGGTTAATGTTCATTTGTTGAAGCAATTGGAATAAATCCGGGTTGTTTAGCAAGTTGAGATCGCTAAATTCGGGTTGATTTGTAGTGTTTGGGCGTTGACGGTATCCTGAGGTGTAGAAAGCTTTGTTGAAATTGTTGTTAGAAAACAAGAAGAAAAAAAAGGTATAGAAGTGTAGTAGAAGTATGAGGTAAAATGTGAAAAAGGATGTTTAAATAGAAAATGAAATTGGAAAAAGAAAAAGGAATTTTTTTTTAAATAAAAATTATAGCCGTTTTGAACGGCATTTTTTTTTGCAAATTGCACAAGTCAAACGAGAAGCAGCCGGCCCATATGGGACGCTTGACCATGAGCCGGTCAAGAGCCGCCAAGGTGGGGATAGTGTGGCCGGAGATTAGCGCATGGGCGCCCGGGCTAATCGCCCCACTTCCGTTAGCCTTACCTTCCTCCTCTTGTAAATGTTGTTATGATATTTTTGATTTGTTCACACATGTACATAAATGTAAAGATTTTATTCACATTTTCAACCATTAATAGCTGAGTTGTGATCATTTGAAAACTAAAATTTTCGTGAAAACTAGAAAACTGGCCAAAACACACTGTGATCTGAATTTAACACAATGTGTTTTTAATTTTTTTTTAGAAAACACATTGTGTTAAGTTCATATCACAGTGTGTTTGAACAATTTTCTGATTTTCACGCGCTATCAAAAACACACTGTGATTTAAAACTTAACACAATGTGTTTTTAGATTACACAATAAAAACACATTGTATTTTTAGAAAACACAATTAAAACACATTCTGTTAGATTCAGATCACAGTGTGTTTTGACCAGTTTTCTAGTTTTCACAAAAATTTTAGTTTTCAAATGAACATTTCACATTAATAGCTTGATAAATTTGGTCACAATTCTCATAAGTGTGAAGAAATAGTGTACTTTTATAATAGTGTACAGTCATGTGAAAGTATAGAAATACATATCATAACTTTAGAGGTTTATTGTCAAACTAAAAAAGATTCCGTTAGATTTAAAAATACGTAAACAAAGAAAATTGAACAACTAAGTTTGTTTTTTAGTCTTCATGGTCAACGAATGTATTTTCTTCCTAACAAACTAATTAACGTATATTGGTTGTTGGCTATTATATATACATCGGTATAATTAGAGATAGATTTAATGAAGATTATATAATTAATTTGTTATATGCAAATGAGGATTAATTGGTCTAGCTTTTAATTACCAGGAAAAAGGATCATCGCTTCCTCTTTAGCTAACTTCATACAGAAATCTGTATCATCGATTACATCGTCGAAAGCTGATATGTTTAACTTTACCTGTATAAACGTATGTACTGAAATTAGTTTCAAATTAAGAGTTTTTCTTGTAAATGTTGTTATGATATTTTTGATTTGTTCACACATGTACATAAATGTAAAGATTTTATTCACATTTTCAACCATTAATAGCTGAGTTGTGATCATTTGAAAATTAAAATTTTCGTGAAAACTAGAAAACTGGCCAAAACACACTGTGATCTGAATTTAACACAATGTGTTTTTAATTTTTTTTTAGAAAACACATTGTGTTAAGTTCATATCACAGTGTGTTTGAACAATTTTCTGATTTTCACGCGCTATCAAAAACACACTGTGATTTAAAACTTAACACAATGTGTTTTTAGATTACACAATAAAAACACATTGTATTTTTAGAAAACACAATTAAAACACATTCTGTTAGATTCAGATCACAGTGTGTTTTGACCAGTTTTCTAGTTTTCACAAAAATTTTAGTTTTCAAATGAACATTTCACATTAATAGCTTGATAAATTTGGTCACAATTCTCATAAGTGTGAAGAAATAGTGTACTTTTATAATAGTGTACAGTCATGTGAAAGTATAGAAATACATATCATAACTTTAGAGGTTTATTGTCAAACTAAAAAAGATTCCGTTAGATTTAAAAATACGTAAACAAAGAAAATTGAACAACTAAGTTTGTTTTTTAGTCTTCATGGTCAACGAATGTATTTTCTTCCTAACAAACTAATTAACGTATATTGGTTGTTGGCTATTATATATACATCGGTATAATTAGAGATAGATTTAATGAAGATTATATAATTAATTTGTTATATGCAAATGAGGATTAATTGGTCTAGCTTTTAATTACCAGGAAAAAGGATCATCGCTTCCTCTTTAGCTAACTTCATACAGAAATCTGTATCATCGATTACATCGTCGAAAGCTGATATGTTTAACTTTACCTGTATAAACGTATGTACTGAAATTAGTTTCAAATTAAGAGTTTTTCTTGTAAATGTTGTTATGATATTTTTGATTTGTTCACACATGTACATAAATGTAAAGATTTTATTCACATTTTCAACCATTAATAGCTGAGTTGTGATCATTTGAAAACTAAAATTTTCGTGAAAACTAGAAAACTGGCCAAAACACATTGTGATCTGAATTTAACACAATGTGTTTTTAATTTTTTTTTAGAAAACACATTGTGTTAAGTTCATATCACAGTGTGTTTGAACAATTTTCTGATTTTCACGCGCTATCAAAAACACACTGTGATTTAAAACTTAACACAATGTGTTTTTAGATTACACAATAAAAACACATTGTATTTTTAGAAAACACAATTAAAACACATTCTGTTAGATTCAGATCACAGTGTGTTTTGACCAGTTTTCTAGTTTTCACAAAAATTTTAGTTTTCAAATGAACATTTCACATTAATAGCTTGATAAATTTGGTCACAATTCTCATAAGTGTGAAGAAATAGTGTACTTTTATAATAGTGTACAGTCATGTGAAAGTATAGAAATACATATCATAACTAAAAAAGATTCCGTTAGATTTAAAAATACGTAAACAAAGAAAATTGAACAACTAAGTTTGTTTTTTAGTCTTCATGGTCAACGAATGTATTTTCTTCCTAACAAACTAATTAACGTATATTGGTTGTTGGCTATTATATATACATCGGTATAATTAGAGATAGATCATCAAAAGTACTTACTCAAACACAAGTTAGCCATGAAAATCCTGTTTCCAACGTTTGGCCTACTTTTATTACTTCCCTTTACAACCTCTCAAATAGATACCAATTCTACTAATTCCATCCCTGAAACATACAACCTCATTAACCCTATCGGCAACTTACCTATAGCAAAGCCGGGCTGCAATACCAGTTGCGGTGACTTGATCGTTCCCTACCCTTTTGGCATCGGTCTTGACTCAAATTGTTCTATAGATATAGGGTTTGACATCCATTGCAATACTTCTTTCAAACCACATAGAGCCTTTTTGAAAAAAAATGATGAATATGTCTTGATAAACAAAAATATATCTGATTCTACACTCCGAATATCTAATAAGGTGGCTAGCAGATGCTATTATCCAAATGGCACAGATCTAAACGACTCCAGGATAACCTTTGATTTTTCTGAACAACCCTACACTTTTTCACCAGTAAATAGGTTCACAGTGCTTGGTTGCAACGATTATGCTTGGCTGGCCGCAGGAATAACGTCGTCTAATATTGTGTATACTGGTTGTATGGCGTATTGTTCTGATTTTGAATCAAAGAATACTATAAGGGATGCTTGTTCGGGGGATGGATGCTGTCAATCAGCCATACCCCGAGACAGTAAATACTATCGTACTCGGGTCGTATGGAATGCAAATGACGGGGACCCTTCGGGACTTATACGTGGTTGTACATACGCATTTGTCGGTGAGCAGGACACGTTCAGGTATAATCATTCAATTAATTATTCATCTGATCCTTCCTTCATCAAAAGGGTTGAAGATAATATCCCCGTTGTGTTGGATTGGGCTATTGGTAATCTGAGTTGCGCTAAAGCCAGCGCAACAGCGGGTTACGCTTGCCAATCAAATAGCGTATGTGTTGACGCCATTAGCGGTGGGTATCGCTGCCAATGTAAAGAAGGCGGCTACGAAGGAAACCCTTATCTATCTCCTGGATGCCGAGGTAGGCACTATCTACTTTAAATGTTTGAACACACATCCGTCAAAATAGATAAAATCAGAATTTTTGTCTTACATCTATATTGGATGCATATATATCAAGATGCATACATAAAATAAAAATAATATGATTTTTCTCGATTTTGACAGTATTCAATGTATTGTTAAACACTTAAGTATTGATAGTTAATTATAAACTATGTTAGTTTTATACACTTGTGATATATCAAAATGGAATTTTTGAATGTTCTCATATGTTCTCAATTATCTTAAGGGTATTAAAACTATATATTTTCATAACCCAATTTTTGGCAAGAAGCATGTAATCTATAAATTATGTATTGCATCATATTTTTTTAAAGTTAATTATCATGTGAAAAGTTATAAAAGTTCAAGTTATATAACAATTAAAAAAAACACTTTATATATATATATAAGTGTTTACTTTACAAAAAAATATATATAAGTGTTTGTTCACATGTGAACATAAATATGAACAAAACGATGTTATTTTGAAAGTTTAGGATTTTTTTATTCTACAACGAACATGAACATTTCACAAGTTAGGAACAAATATTTATAAATATAAGTTTTAACTTAATATGTTATTATATATTATAATATATATATATATTATATATATATAGGTTTTAGGTAAAATAAAACAATTATTAAAGTAAAACAAATAAAACAATAGTTTATCTTTACTGAAAATCATTGCGCATCATGAAAATCATCGTGCATCAATATATATACTTGTGCTTCGTGAATCTTCGTGCATCAATTTTACCATGATCTAAGGGTCAAGATTTTGTCTTATTTGTTTTACATATATATATATATGTGTGTGTGTGTGTGTGTGTGTGTGTGTGTTTGTGTTTTAGGTAAAATAAAACAATTATTAAAGTAAAACAAATAAAACAATAGGTTTCTCTTCCCTGAAAATCACTGTGCATCATGAAAATCACCATGCATCAATTACTTCGTGAATCTTCGTGCATCAATTTAACCATGATCTAAATGTCAATATCTTGTCTTATCTGTTTTACTTTAATATTTATTTTACAATACCTAACCCCCACATATATATAGAGGTTGAGTATTGTAAAACAAGTATTAAAGTAAAACAAATAAGACAAGATCTTGACCCTTAGATCATGGTTAAATTGATGCACGAAGATTCATGAAGCAATTGATGCACGATGATTTTCATGATGCACGGTGATTTTCAGTGAAGAGAAACCTATTGTTTTATTTGTTTTACTTTAATACTTGTTTTATTTTACCTAAAACCCATATATATATATATATAGGGTGAGGATCCTGGAAGAAGGTGTGTTAAGGAGAGAAGGTCCTATTGGCCAATCAGAACGCGACATGTGTCAAAAAAAAAAAAAGCGCGGTGGCAATTTTGTAAATAAATTAAACTTTTGTGAAGCTTGGTCAGCTTGGGCTCTCGGTCAGCTTGGGGTTGGGTTGGGTCAGCTTGGGGTTGGGTTGGGTCAGCTTGGGGTTGGGTTGGGTCAGCTTGGGGTTGGGTCAGCTTGGGGTTGGGTTGGGTCAGCTTGGGGTTGAGTTGGGTCAGCTTGGGGTTGGGTCAGCTTGGGTTTGGTTGGGTCAGCTTGGGGTTGGGTTGGATCAGCTTGGGGTTAGGTCAGCTTGGGTTTGAAGTCAAATTATTTACTTCTCCCCTTCTCTCCTTTAACACACCTTCTCATTTGATCTCTCTCCTATATATATATATATATAATACAATATAATATAATTGGCGAAAGTTGTGGTGGTAATTTTCTTGTACTTAAATTTTTGAAGATTAATAGGAAATCTGTCATCATTTTTAAGAGCGCTCACATCAAGATTTTCCAAACATCAATTATCTATTAGATTATATGTTCAATTAGTTAATTACTAAAAGTATTAATTACTCAAATGGATTATTTACCAAAATTGAAGATGATTTATTTCTTTGTATTAATATTAACGAGTTTTCAATAATTTCTTTTTTACTAGATATTGATGAGTGTAAAGATATGGCAAAACATTCATGTTACGGAATTTGTATTAACACTCTCGGGAACTACACATGCAAATGCAAAAAAGGATATTCCGGCGATGCTACAGTTCCAAATGGATGTAAAAAGAAACCGTTCTACCAAACTCTCTTGTTCTCTTTAGGTAATCCTGATATTTTTATTAATAACTTTTTTGATAATACAGTATGAAGATTTCTGCTAAACATCCAAATCCGCATTGACATAATCAACTTTTGTTAGCATATTTACATGGCATGTTAGTTGGTTATAGCTAGACGGAAGTAAACTCCATTCTATCTCTCCCTAGTTACGAACAAAAACTAGGGCTATTACCCAGTTGTACACTCCATTGGTTCTACTATTACCAATATCGTCAATTACCAGTATTAGTTAACATTATTATAGTCGTATTTGACATTTTGGAAAACTCATAAGGGATTTTGTGGTTTATTCTCCAACTAGTAATACACGGGCAAACATATGTAATTAATACATGTTAAATTTGTTGTTCAAAAAAAAGAGAACATGTTAAATTTTTAATAATATCGTAAGTTGAAGAATATTGAATCGGGTAGGAATTGGACCAATGAGAAACATGACGTTAGATTGGTGGTTGTGGAGATTGAGTGTCTATCACGCATTCGAATATATCTGCATAGTCGTTAAATGTAAGTCAACTGACTGTTTCGTTTGCACTTTTATACTATGACCATTCTGTCATTTGAGATTAAACATGTATAGTGACCATCTTACCATAAAACAAAGATAATATGCACAAAATGTGTGTAAACATTTTGTGTTTGTTCTTTAACGTTTTGCTTGAATCATTTAGTTATCCACAAAATGTGGGTAAACGTTTTGAACTTGTACACATTAATGTTTTGCTCGAATAATTTAGTTATCCATAAATGTGCATAATTATTCTTTTGATATATAGTTGAGATATCTTACTATAGGTTTCGTATTTTTTATATTCTTTATTAACTTAAAATTCGTTGAGTAATTATTAAAAAGTGATGTAAATCCGTGTAGCACGTAAGTAATCTAGTGTGTGTGTATAGATATATGTATACATGTTATGTTATATTATATTATATTTTATTATATTATATTATATGATATTATCAAGTTATTTAATCTGATTCAATCGTTCCGACCAGTGAATGGTAAAAAGACCGGTTTGACATCCAGTCCCTTTTTCAAAACATTGATTTTTAAATATAATAAGATACTAATGATGTAAAACTAAATATTATAACCAGTATTTATTATGTTATATATAAAAATTAAACAAATAATTTAATAACAACGTATTACAAATAAAGAAATCTTATGTAAAAAAATCAAAAAAATTTAAAGATAAAAAATGATGTAAAATATAAAAATATTAATTTCCATAATTATATCATTGAAAACATTAACTATTAATGTCTACAAACTTAAATAAGGAAATAATAATAATTAAGTTTATTAAAATAAAATTAAATCTAAAAAAGTTAAATAAGGTATGACATAACATCAAAATTTTTACCTTCTTTAAAACTTAAATTTTTTAAAAACAAGTTATAATGACTCAATGGAAAGCACAAAACATCTGTTGAAGTTTTGATCTTTTGAAGTTTTGATGGACTAAAAGACAAACATGTTGAAGTTTTGATCTTTTGAAGTTTTGATGGACTAAAAGACAAACAAGCTACTAGTAGGTGAAGCACTACAAGAAATTCGGGTTTTGGGGACGACAAAAGTCGCCCCCAAAGGTCACATTTGTCGTCCCTAAAGCTTTTTGTGACGACTTTTGTGACGACAACGCATGGTCCCGAAAGCTTCGTCTCCTAAAGTTTTATTTTGGAGGGAAAACAAAAAAAATAAAAAAGAAAATAAAATATATTTGGCGACGACATTTGCGACGATCATGAGCGTCATAAAATATTTTCCCGGTTTTGTGAATAAAATAATTCAAAAAGAAAATGCAAATTTATTTTGTGACGACTTTGTCGTCCAGAAACTTTTTTTTGACTTTTTTAGTCAAAGCGTTGAATTTTTTGTCGTTTAGCGGGCTTTTGGGGACGACTTTTGGGTCGTCCCCAAAGCCTTCGTCGCGAAAAACCATATTTCTTGTAGTGAAGTATTCCAACATTAAATTCGGGGATTAATTTAAGGTTAAATGTATTTATATTTTGATTATAAAGGGAGTATTTTCAAATACCAAGTAATAAAGGTAACATCTTTAATTTTTAATGTTAACATTCGTTAAGTGCTAATATGACATGCCACATAAATAAAAACATGCCGCATCGTAAAAAAAAATGATCAATCTAAACAGTTTACACAACAACATTGTTATCTCCAACAATCGGGTATCATTTATCTGTGAAATAAATATAGATCAGTGATGGGTAAAAAAAATGGTGGAAGAAAAATCGGTAATAGATGATGTGTATAAAAATAAGACTTGCATTGCTATGTATATAAAATGGTGTGCATGCCACGTTGACACTTAATACAAATATCTAACGTTAAAAACTAACGATTTTACATTTATTGCTTACAATTTAAAAATATAGTCTCTTTAATAATCAAAACATAAATACCTTACTCTTTTTAGAAAATTCATGAAAATAGGTTATCTTTCTATATATTTAACCCATTAATTTATCAACATATAACACATCTAAACAACATTATTTCTTTGTTAATTTGTAATCTCAAAACTTTTTGAACTGAATTTATATAATGTTTTAGGTTTAAACAAAATGTACTAAAAAAGATATTATAGTGATCAAGGCCACATAATTTTTTTCACACTATGTTCGAGGGAATGTACAAATACTTATATATTCTGTGGTATGCTTTCATTCGGCTCCAAGAACTTTTGATGTTACATTCTTCAATCATTTTAATTGCTCTCTAAAAACATCTAATTAAAATATATCAAGTGATTATCAATTGTTCATCATTGTGTGTAGGTATGGGACTTGCGTTACCCACAATAGTGATTGGATTTTTGTTGTTGTACTTCATCGCTCTGAAAAGAAGACTAGAAGAAAAAAATTATGTGGAAAATGGGGGCCCAATACTAAAAGAGATACTGAAAAAGAATGGTGGTGTTACTGTGAACAATTTTAGTGTTAAACAGCTAAAAGAAGCGACTAATAACTTTTCTAAGGTTATTGGCAGAGGAGGCCACGGTACGGTTTACAAGGGAACTCTAAAAGATAATAGTTCCGTAGCAATCAAGAAATCCAAAAAAGTAGATAAAAGAGAACGGAAGGATTTTATCAATGAAATGGTGATTCTCACGCAGATTAATCACACAAACGTGGTGCAACTAATAGGATTTTGTTTGAAAACTAAGGTCCCGTTGCTAGTTTATGAATATGTCTCAAATGAAACTCTCCATCACCACATTCATAATAGAAAAACTGGCGCAGAGAGATTATCTTTGGATATTCGTTTAAGAATAGCATATGAATCTGCTAATGCACTTGCCTATCTTCACACGGATACTAGATTGTCCATCATACATAGAGATGTTAAGTCCGCTAACATCTTGTTGGATGACAATTTCACCGCAAAAGTTGCAGATTTTGGTGCTTCAAGGCTAGTTCCCTTAGGTCAGGTTGGAATCAATAATACTCTTGTTGAAGGAACGTTAGGATACTTAGATCCTGAATATTTTCATAGTGGCCTATTAACAGATAAAAGTGATGTCTACAGCTTCGGTGTAGTTCTTGCTGAACTTTTAACAGGGCAACAACCCATCAATATGGAAGCATGTCCTGGGGAGCAAAGTCTAGTAAAAAATTTTTTGAAGGCAGTAAAGGATGACAACTTTGTTGGTATTCTTGAAGAAGGTATAGTAACACAAGCGACTCATACGCAACTTAAAACAATATGCGACTTGGTATGTAAGTGTATTAATCAAGTGAGTGAGAACAGACCTAGCATGAAAGAAGTAACGACGGAGCTCGACAATGTGAGAAAGTTGGTGAAACAGACTAATGGGTTTACTGGACAAAATTACTTTGAAACGAGCGCTCATAAGATTGACATGGAACCAACTTTTCATACCATACTCTTACCTAAGAGTGATACGTGATGGGTTAATCCCGATTATGACAAGGAAGTGTTAGAAACATAAATAAGATATAGTACTATGGTGACAGTAGTTGTTGTTGTGTACATGAATGTATACTAAACTTTTCTCAATTTTTTGTTGTGTGTATTAAACTCTTATTTTATCACGATTGATGTAACAAATTTACAACCTTTCTTTTGTAATTGTACCTGTTAAACTGTGACCATATATAGTGTTATTATTAGTATCCAACTTCGCTTGTTTTTGCTTTTGTTTGTATTTAACTTTAGTCGTTCCTTTTGTTTTGTGTATTACGGAGTATTTTTTAACCTAAACGACATATATATATATAATATATATGTGAAGTGATCAAGTGAGAACCAACATATATGGTGAGAACCATTGAAAAATCATCTCTAAGGGCTTTGCCCTTAGAGTTAAGGGCTACGCCCGTACCGTAACAACCGTCACCATCTCTTGGATCGCTGCCCATCAAATCCATACGATTCCCATATGCGTCCCTTGACGGTCAGTTTAGAACGGATAAGGGCCTCTGGCCCGTACCGTATACATACGTTTTCTTAACGCGTAACCCATATGATTTTTTACAAAAAAAAATTTTTTTTTTTATTTTTTTTTTGGAATGGGTTTTTGTTAAAAGAAAATAAAAAACAAAAAAAAGTTTCAAAAAATGAAAAATAAAAATTAAAAAACCACACAAAAAAGAAGAAAAAGGGAGGAAAACTAGTGGTTCTCACGGTTCTCTCCATATTTGTGGTTCTCACGTTAACCCTACCCTAATATATATATGAGAAAATGATCCGTACTGCATGACTTTTACCTATCTTAGGTACTGTCATGTTAAAAAAAGTTACAAATTAAACCTTTGAATTTGATAAACATACATAACCCCCCTGAATTTTACATAATCCCCCTGAAATACACATGTTTTACCTAAGATAGTTACTGCATGCTTTACCTAAGCTTTCCCCATATTATATATATAGTAGTATTATTTGTAGTACAAGGGGGAAAGTACAAAAAGTACAACCTTCTTCCTTCTTCTCCGACAACCGCCACACCTCCTCCTTCTTCTTTCTTCTCCGGCGAACAACCACCGCCACCACCTCCGGCGACTTTCCTGCGAGAATCAGGTTCGTTTTCGGGTGGATACGGTACGGGCCAGAGGCCCTTATCCGTTCTAAACTGACCGTCAAGGGACGCATATGGTAATCGTATGGATTTGATGGGCGGCGATCCAAGAGATGGTGACGGTTTGCTACGGTACGAGCGAAGCCCTTGCTGCCGGCGCCGGCGCCGTGGTTGGGGTGGTCGGAGATGATGGTGGCTGGTGGTGGTTGTCTCGCCGGAGAAGAAGAAGGTGGTGGCTGGCGGCGCCAGTCTCGCCGGAGAAGAAGCAAGCTGCTGGCCGGAGAAGGAGAAGGAGGAAGAAGGAGGAAGAAGGAAGATCTGAGCCGTCCAAAGCTTTGATCCAACGGCTGGAGATTGTACTTTTGTATTTTTTTTTACCCTTGTACTACAATTATCTTTCCTATATATATATATAATATATATATATATTTTTAAGGCACTTATATCAATACTTGTGAATGTTGTTATACTTGTGAATGTTGTTATATACTGTATTAAGTTTTAAATTTTAATTTTAATCCGTCAAGCCATGCAGCGCCATATCCAATAGATTTATTAAACAAAACACGTCTAGCCATTTCGAAACAAAAGAGCACAACTTTTATGCAGTCGAGCGGAAAGCAAATAAGTGATTGGACGACTCCTCATCACTAAAACATAACAGTCTTAATGTCAATACCGCTTTTATAAAAATTCTAAGCTAGTGAGTAGGTAGACGATCGAGTAAAACCCGCCACACATGAACGTTCACCTTCCTGTTGTTATAAACTTGTTGATTTTTTCACACATACGGTATGTAAATGTAGATATTTTACACACATGTTCAACCATTCATAGTTTGTTAAATTTCTTCAAAATTTTTAGAGGTGTGAAGCAATTATAGTCCAATTACTTATTATAGTAGTGTCATGTCACATAATTCAAATTATATGTTGGTTAATGCCCTGATGATAAGAATAAGTCAAGAAGAAAACAATATACTTAGTTAAGAATATGAAAACGATGATGCCATGATGGGCTGGAATTTTAATGATTTAATCGAAAAAGATGAAAACAATTGATATGTTTAATCCAAGGTAAGAGAATATTACTCCTAAACTTTCGTGGTTTTCTTTAACGCATTACTCCTCCAGTCCTCTTGGAGTAATGACCAAGCTAAGGTTGAATCCTTGTCATGGATTAGTTTAAGATTATTTGATGTAATTTAGAAGTATTGTAACTTTGTTGTTTAAAAAATAATGCAAACTAATAGTTTAAAAAAGAGAAAAGTGAGTATGAGACTGTTACACATCTAAAGTAAAAACTTCTCATGCTAATTTTTTAATATATTGAATAAAAGAATGGGCCCCATATTTTTTACTTATTAAAAATGTTTATGTGAGGGGTTTTCAACCAAGTTAAATGTTTCATATTCACTTCCCCTATTATAAAAATATACATACGACAACTGTTATACAATCAAAATATCAAATAATGAGTTTTGTATTCTCTTTGCATAACTTGTTCACTACAACAAATTTATCAATTGTTCACGCATTTTTATTCACATTTCATGAAAGCGTAAAATTTTTTATCACAAAAGTTCACATCCAAAAGCGTTTAAAATATATACACATTTATAAGTGTGTAATATTTGAAACATTATCAAAAAACTCACACTTTTAAATGTGAACAAAAATATTCACATTTTTATAGGTGAACTAAATATTATAAAACTAGTTCACACTTATATATGTTAAAAAATGTAAAAGTTTATCACATGTTTAAATGTAAAAATATATATTCTCATATTCACAATTTTAAGTGTGAAAAAATAAACCAAAAACTTTCACGCCAAGATGTGTGAAAAATTTCATTTAAGAACTTCACACCTATAAATGTGAAGAATTAAAAGAAACAATCTTGACATTTATATCCGTGAACAATTTGGTGATAAAAACTTCACGCTACAACACGTGAATTATAGAAATTCCGTTCCAAAAAAAAAATAGAAATTAAAAAAGGACATAATAAATAATACGGTGTAAATATCTTTTCTATTTTATCGCCCAGAAATAAAACCCCCCACCCAAAAATATATATAAATCATTATTGAAATTAAATTCCACTAGAATTGAATCTCAATTGAACTGGCGATTAATTCCATCACTCGATTCAAACTCGATTCATTATTATCCATTTCTCAATTCGCTCTGGTGAGATTATATATATATATATATATGTATATGATTTGTGTATATATGTATAGATTTGTGTGTGTTTGTGTGATTTGTGTATATATATATATGTACCTATAGATTTGTGTGTGTATTGATGTGGTTTGTGTATATGTATGTAATGATTTGTGTATATCTGTATAGATTCGTGTGTGTATTGATGTGGTTTGTGTATAGATATGTATAGATTTGTGTATATATGTATAATTTTTGTGTGTATTTGTATGATTTGTGTATATATTATATGTATAGATTTGTGTGTGTATTGGTGTGATTTGTGTATTTATATATGTATGTAATAATTTGTGTATATCTGTATAGATTTGTGTGTGTATTGATGTGGTTTGTGTATATATATGTATAGATTTGTGTATATATGTATAATTTTTGTGTGTATTTGTATGATTTGTGTATATATGTATAGATTTGTGTGTGTATTGGTGTGATTTGTGTATTTATATATGTATGTATGTATAGATTTATGTGTATTTGTGTGTATATTAATGTGTCTGTAACTTATTTGTGTATTTGTCTATGTGTGCGTGTGATTTGTGTGTACATACATAGTATCAAAAATTCAATCTCGTTAATATTGTGCAGCTAAGGAGAGAAAGGCTAAGGAGAGTCAGTAAAGCAACACGTAAAGAGAAAGGCTCCTGAAAAGGTTAAATTCTTACAGTTATCGTATTTTTTGATAACGAGTTTATATTTCTGCTTAATATATCTTGTTTGTTTTGTGATTGATTCTTATGTGAAGGTGAGACACATGTTTATGATATTTTGAAGGTGATTATTTTGTGTGTTTAACGATTATTATGTGCTACTCCTATCCTGATTGTTTTGTGATCGGTTCTTATGTGCTAGTCTTAGTATATGATATACGAAAATGGATAAAAGTTGGATGAAAACTCAAATAACAAGCAAAAATTTCATCGATTTTGCACGTGTCAAAGCTATTAGAGGATCTAGGGCTTGGTTACCAAAAAAATGATGCTTGCCCTAATGATTACATGATTTATTGGGGTGATCGGAAAGCCCAACAATTGTGTCATCTTTGCAAGAAATATAAAAGTCAAAATAATCGGTACAAAAAGTCTTGTTTTATGATTTTGATGGATACTTATTAGATAATCTGGAACCTTTATGTGTTCTTGTTTGTATTTTGTGGATCATGTTACTTTTTGTTGTTTTTAAGTCATGTTATGCATGTATGAGGCTGCAATGTGTATTTTTTTTTAGTAATTCTGCCAATTCAGAAACAACAAATTTTGTTTTATTAATATTGTGAAGTTCTACTTAAGTACTGCAACTATGTGGCAGGTGGTTGAAATAGGAAAAGGAAGCTAAGTCAAATATGAACTCTACAAGGCAAGTGGTTTGATTAAGGTAAAATTCTTTTTATCCGTTGATTTTTAATCAAGTTTTCTTTGGAAATTCCAACGTTTTATCCATAGTATTGAGTATTATGATACTTTGGTTCCAGGGAGCATAATATAAGCAACTGGGATTATCAACTGCCATCGGCATTTCAATGGTTTTGAAACCAGTAGGTGCTAATCGAGTAGGCGATTCTGCTTATGTCCTTTCACCCATTTCATTGGTTCGGATTTAACCAGTAGTTTTTGTTGTAACCAGGTTTCTTTGCATTAAGGTAGGTATTAGGTTGCTATAAAAAATGTTTAGACCAAAAATTAGCATGCAATAACATAGAGACAAGCACATTCAGAATATTTCACAGGTAGTTGTGATTTTATTCCATGGTTCACCTTGCTCACATTTTGATTTCTATAAGCCCTTTTACTAATATGTGCATTTAAGTATTAAATATAAATGTAGATATTCGAGTTTTGCATCAAGCAGTTGATGATTTTAGAGCGGAGCTTCGGCTTTTCCAGAGTACACTCCAAGAAAATCACGAGGATTTTACATCTGGGGCGCGTATCTCAAGTGAAGATGCATCGCAAACAGGTTATGTCTGTTGTTTTGAGAAATGAAAATACTTCGTGTATTCTTTTATGGTTTAGCCTTGAGGTGGCAAAATGGGATTATGGGTCATGGTATACATACTGCTATATTTTAGAGACAACAACTTTACTTACTGCCATGTTTCCTTGTTTTTAGAGGTAGGTCATGGTATACTTACTGCCATGTTTCCCTGTTTTAAGCATTATTTGTCTTCAATTTCTTGATGGATGTGGTTGATCACTAATCTGTATTTGTATTATAAAATTCTTTTTCAGTTTTCGAAGGCGCGTCAACAAATATTCAGTGAAGTTTTTAACTTGCAGGGATCTTCAATAGGTGTGAGAATGTTATATCACAACTCAAAGATTTACTAGTTTGCAATGAGGATTAACATTACTTGAAACTTAGTTTGTGTAGTTTATGAATAAATGAGGATATCATTACAGTACTTGTGTACAAGTAGCTATGATTTGAATTGTTGTACAAGTGGATATCATTTTTGTTATGGAATGATAAAGTAGCTTGTGTACCAGCATATATCATTTCTATTATGAATTGTGTAGTTTCTGCCGATTGATATATACTTATGTACAGCAGTTGACTAGTAAAATAGGTAGCTTATATAGGTACACGAAATATATTGATGACAATTGAAATGTGTAAAAACACTTTAGAAGTGTGAACAATTAAACCAATTATATGTTCATACTTTAAAGTGTGAAAAATTATAGTAATTTTTTCACACTTTCAAATGTGAATTATTAATACAAATATTTTGACACTTTTAAGTGTGAAGTATTGTGGGAAAATGTTCACACTTTTAAATGTGAAGAATTATGATAATATGTTCACACTTTAAAGTGTGAAGACTTGTAACAATATGTTCACACTTTAAAGTGTGGGGATTTGACATCATTTTGTAACACCAATATTTTTCACACTTAATTCAAATGTAAACTTTTTTTTTTCTACACATTTTTAAGTGTGAATATCTTTACTAAATATATGTGAATAATCAAACATTTTGTTGTAGTGATTCCGATACCATTTTACATATTCAGATGTTTAATACTATTAAAGCACAATCTCAAATAATACTTCGTTAACGTGACCATTTATAGTCTCGGCATCAAAGTATGCCATATAGTAGAAAGTTTTCGCCACAGCTAGGTATGTCTGTTTCATGTCAGGATCAAGATCATCAGATGAGTCATGGAAAACGAGTTGGACTAGTTCTTGCATTTTAGACTCGACCTTGATGCCTATTGAACGAGTTTCCTGAATGTGTAAAATAATCACGTCAATAAATTGTTTTATCACTTAAGAACTTATCAGGAACACAACATTTTTTTGCATACCTTATAATATAGTTGGTGACATAGGTCATTTGTAGAAGAGATTTGTTTGTATTGAGGATGAGATACCGTGTCATTTGGAACCCATCGACCACCGCCCAGATTTATGGTTTCAACTATGAGTTCTGCAACTCCTGCTACGTCCGGTCCATTTATCCCGCTCAACAACCACTTCCTCCACTTATGTTTTATAAGAAAAAGGAACAACTAAGGTTATAATTACAATTTAAGTCTAGTGTTGGAAGAACAAGCTAGTATGGTGAAAATTAACTTACAGAACTTTGGAGGTGTGGCAGGATGTCTCTGCCATGAGCTTCAAGTGCTTCCGTCGACATCTGGTTAAGAGTTTCATGTAACGCATCTATCAGCACATGACATTTTTTTCCATATGTTTGTTGGTTTTGTGTGTTTGTCGGTTCATTTATGAAACCTAGAATTTCATCATTTGACATTCGGGTTTTGCTTAAAAATGAGGTGATGGTATTAACTAGCACGCTGGTTTTGGCCCAAGCAAGTCGCTCGGTGTATCTTTCTGGCTGAAATATGCTTGCTGCTGCCTGGTAATATGACCATAAAGTTCTTGGGTTTAAGCTCTCTTCAATTTTAAAATCTTCAAACCATTTGTTTAAAATTTTTATTGCTTAAATTTAATTCAATGGTTAGCAAGCTACATAAAAAAAGGAATGAAATTATTTACTTAAAATGACATACTTTTTGAAACTCACTTTCTCTCTCCTATATAAATACCCAAATTTACTCATATTCACCCCATCTCGAAAATCATTTCCTTTGCAATTCTTTCATTTACTCCTCTTCCAATTAAATTCCCAATCATCACTCTCTTTATTCTGTACTTCATCAAATCTTCAAAACCCTAAATCATCAATCATTCTTTTCTCAATTCTGGGTAACCGACTGTATACAATGGCTCCTAGACAAGCTTCCTCTGACAAAAACATCCTCACTCACACTTATATTCCTGATGCTACTGTTGAAGTAGCACCATATATCTAAATCGCCGCCGCTGACATCCGCATAAACATGAATAAATGGATGGCGAAATTGGCTGGTGATGATGACACCATTCATTTTTCTTCCTCAGTTGTCCACTATATGGAGCCCGAAGGAGCCCTAACCCTAAATCCAGGGAAAATGTATCACCAATACTTATGTGAGTTTTGGTATACTTCACATCTGCAAGCTGGTGATGATAACACCATTCATTTTTCCCTGAAGAAAGGTGCCAGGAAAATGACTATGAATGTTCACTCTCCTATAGATACTCTTCAGTTAAATTACTTCTCAGAAAATGAGCTTGCTATTCCACTTCCAACTGGCATAAATTTAAGGGAAGTGTGTAGGAAGATGGGCCACACAGATATCCTCACTCCAGAGGGGACTTTGAAAAGAAAGGGTACTATCTACATGAGTAAATTAACTGACTCATGAAGAGATTTCTTCACTCATATTGTTGAGTGTCTTGGAAGCAGTTCTGGAGGTCTTGATCAGATTAACCATACACAACTCTAGATTGCATACTCCTTATGGTTTGGTCAGAGGGTGGATTTTGCCCAGATCATCTTCAATGACCTTGTTGAGAGATTAAAAGGTAACAAAAGAAAAGTTCATGCTCCTTTTATTCGTTTTTTCTCTTTTTTTTAAAAAGAAAAATGGGAACAGAATATGACTTCACCACCACACATTTTTCTATGTGTGAGTATATGAGGGATCTCAACCAGTTAAATCTACACCTGGTGAGGTTGAGATTCCTTAACAAATGTTGTTCCTGTTTCAAAGAGAAATAACCTATGCAACAGTCCAAGTTGAGTCGGAAGAGACTCTGGGCGGGCCTCAAAACAATGAGGGACCCACCGGAGTTTTCACTGGAGAAATGGAGTCATCTGATCCCGAGGTGACTTCTACCCAACTCCAGGAACTAGTTTTACCCTCAACCTCCTCCAGAAGACCCAGACATCCAACCAGACGCTTTAGGAGAATGACAGACTCGGCTACTGTCTCTAGTACCGATGCTCGCCATCCAGATTCCTCCCAACAAGAATCTGGAGATGTCATAAGGGAAAACATACAAGCAACCACTCCCAATCTTCTTTTAGGGGTGAGTGGTGAAGAGAATTTAGGGTCATCCCAACCCTTAATAGAGTCTGTGTCAGCACAAGCACTTTTACATAGCCAAATTTCTGACACTTCTCTTGCACGAACTGATGATGTCACTGGTGCGTTACCATTGGTAATTGAGGTTCAGAATGCTACGGCAGGTGATGTTATAGCTGAAGATGGCACAGTAAATGATGCAACTCCAGTAAACCAGGACATAACTGATCAGTATGTGGTGCAAGCCCCATTCTGGGATGAAGTTGAGTAACCTTTATCTGAGGCCAACTTTGGTCCAGATGAAGATATTTTTTGTGAGAGTTTGACAATGGAAGTGGAACATTCTTCAGTTCCACCACCAGCTTCTAGTCTTGCTCCCACCACTACCATTCCCCAATCTCAAACAACTGAAATGCCACCACCACCAGAATCCATCTTTTCTCCACTTCCACCACCACCACCATCTTCACTTCCTCAAAATATTACTTACTTCAACCCAACAACTCAAACACTTCAAATGTCACCAAATCAACCACCACCAGTTGAACCAAAAATGGACTTTCCAGTCCAGAATGTCATCGAATCTACTACCACAATAACTGAAACCCCCATTACTGAAAGAGTCGAGACATTGGTCTTACTGGTATCCAGAAATGTCACTAGACCTTCTCCATCAACACCATTTGGTCTCTCCACTTCTTCTTCAACCGAGATCCAAGTAAGGTGGCGGATTTGGAGAGATCACTTCAGTCCTCTTCCCAGGTTATCCCTGATTTAAAATCCCTAATTTAAAATAATCTTCAGACAGAGATGAACTCGTTTGCTGGGAATGAGAAGATGGTGTTTGATAAGCTGAATGAACTGGTACTGGCACTAACAAGTTTTCTGACAAAATCAAAGTGGCAGTCCAAGGTTTAGAGGTGAAGGTATTAGCTTCTGTTCAAACTGCAGTAAAAGCTGAAACTGAAAAACCAGTGGCAGATTTTAAAGATGAAGTTCAGAAGCTAACCAGAACTGTTGACAGACTGGAGAATAGGCCAACTCTTGACCAGAACTCCATCATCAGCAAACTAAGTGATGAGACTGCTAAGAAATTGGAAATCACGATTTCGAAGCAATTAACTGAAGATGTCTCTGGGTCGGTTATTAAGAGTATGCAGGAAGAGTTGATGCCCAAGATGGTTGAATTGCTTGTGAAGGAATTGCCCAGGAACTTGCCTACTGAAATTGCAAGTTTGAAAAAGGAGGTTCAAGGGCTTAAAAATGAAGTTTCAAAGGTTTCTCCAGTAGCAGGCCTTACTTTTGGTTCCATTGACAGACAGATGTTAGAAGGTTTGTGGAATTACCACCAGGAAATTACTGGTGGTTATTCCAAGGGGGAAGGGTCTGCTCAGCCTGGTGCAATTGTTATGTTTGCCGCTGAGAAAATTAAAGAAAGAAAAATGGAGAAGTTGGCTGAAGCCACTGGTACTGATGCCACTGTGCAAGAAGAATCAATTGGTACTGAAGCCAATGTGCAAGATGAAGAGGTCACTGGTATCGATGCTAGTGAGCCCAGTTTGAGGAATTCCTAGATATCACAACAACTCAAAAATCTCTAAAAAGAAGAAAACATGTGATATCTGGTGAAGAGAATACTGAGGAAGGTTCTCCAGAAATGGTGTTAGTTGATGATGAAACCTCCAAGAGACTAGAACAACAAAATATCCTGATCGATGTGTATAAAAGAAATCAAAAGCTTGAATTGCTAGCCCATAAAAGGGATATGGATAATGTGGGAACTCTCGACTCTTACAACGCTGGTTTGTTAGGCTTACATGTTGATGTTTACAAAAAGATGAGAGATGATCCCAGAATTCACAAGTGCTTAGAAATCATGGATGATGTATATGTTCGTTCCAGGTATTCTGGAGAGGAACAACAGATGGACACATTTACTTTTGGCCTTCCAGTTTCACAATTGATTAAGCAAAGGAAAGAAGAGCTCGTGAATCTCCAGAAACAAGTCAGGAGAAATGCTGCAGCCCTGGAAAGAGAATTTAGAAACAAAATTAAGGGTTTGCCAGCAAGACAAAGCAAGATTGACAGAGATGCAGATCTCAGTACCTTCATTCCAATAGAGACTTCCTGGACGATCTCAGAAACTCAAGTCCAACAACAATTTGAACAACAAAGGGTGGTAAAGGAAACTGAAGAAATGATCAGGGATGTAAAACTTAGACAAAATTATGACCAGCTCATGAGATACAGAGCAGACGTCAGAAAGATCATTGGTGCTGAGATCCAGCAGGTTGAAGGTGATGAACATTTTACAATGTTTGCAGTCAAGCAATATAGAGAAAAAACTTTGTTGATGAGAGGAAGAGCACTTCAGTCTAGGCATTTGGCATTACGAAAGATAAAGAGATTGGATTGGCATTCAAGGGGAAAACAAATCTCTCTTCTGCCGAGAAGGCATTTCTGAAGAGAATCCAGAAGATCTGGGAGAAGAAGACTCAAATGAAAATTGGGTTAGGTATTCGTTCTCCAGTCTCTTCCCTTTTATCCAAGAGAAAGGCTACTGAAGATGCTTCTGGGCATGCTGATAACAGACAAGCCTAACTCTTTATCACTTACTTGTATATGTAATTTCTGAACATTATTTGTAACTTTTATTGTTGATGTTGTATATAGTTGCAAATTTCTGTTCCACAAGTAGATGATTAAATTAAGTATAGCAAAACTGAAAAGACAAAACTGGTACACTGATGGTCTAAAAGGTGTATTCAGTAACTTTAAATTTTTAGACTTAGTCAAAAACAAGTGTTTTCAAGCATACAAGTTGTATAGATAGAAGCTTGAAAACCTTGCATTATTTCAGGATAAATAGGGGGAATTTGTTAGTCAAGGTTTCCCTGGACTGGTCCGGTCATCTGGAGCCTACTGAAGATTTGTCCAGAAATAATTGAAGACCAGTGAATGCCATTGATGTGTGAAATCTAGTTTAAAATTTATAACAAGATCTACCGCTAACTGACTACAACACACTTACGCGTAGTGTACCCGTTCGTATGTAATATAGCTAACTGGCAAGACCAGGATCGAACACAAGGACTGATTGTTGTACTAAAGGTTGTTAAAATGTAAATCAAGAGAAAGTTTGGTTTGTGACCGAATTGTCACTTTGCATTTCTGAAAGCTATGTAATCAACAAGTAAATAAAAGTACTCAACCGGCGTCAATCGAGAGCACACGAAAATAGTGGGAGTTATAACAAATAATTAAAAAGCCACCTATGTCGAATCCGCTACACAAAAAGTTTAGGTTGCATATGGTTAAGCTCAAAATTCTTTAATGTTGGTGATAATAATCGTGACAAGACAAAAACACAACCGGCGTGCACTCCGTTTGTAAAATCTACTCAATCACCTAATCAATACAATTTCTTGCAACAAGTGGTACCACCAACCCTATTACAATTCCTCGAACTAACTAGTTTGTTTGATTATTTAAATAACAATTTTTATCTTTGTGAAAGAAACGTGGTACCACCAACCCTATTACAATTCCTCGAACTAACTAGTTTGTTTGATTATTTAAATAACAATTTTTATCTTTGTGAAAGAAACGTGGTACCACCAACCCTATTACAATTCCTCGAACTAACTAGTTTGTTTGATTATTTAAATAACAATTTTTATCTTTGTGAAAGAAACGTGGTACCACCAACCCTATTACAATTCCTCGAACTAACTAGTTTGTTTGATTATTTAAATAACAATTTTTATCTTTGTGAAAGAAACGTGGTACCACCATCCGTTAAATCCACTTAACAAATAATTAAAAAGCCACCTATGTCGAATCCGCTACACAAAAAGTTTAGGTTGCATATGGTTAAGCTCAAAATTCTTTAATGTTGGTGATAATAATCGTGACAAGACAAAAACACAACCGGCGTGCACTCCGTTTGTAAAATCTACTCAATCACCTAATCAATACAATTTCTTGCAACAAGTGGTACCACCAACCCTATTACAATTCCTCGAACTAACTAGTTTGTTTGATTATTTAAATAACAATTTTTATCTTTGTGAAAGAAACGTGGTACCACCAACCCTATTACAATTCCTCGAACTAACTAGTTTGTTTGATTATTTAAATAACAATTTTTATCTTTGTGAAAGAAACGTGGTACCACCAACCCTATTACAATTCCTCGAACTAACTAGTTTGTTTGATTATTTAAATAACAATTTTTATCTTTGTGAAAGAAACGTGGTACCACCAACCCTATTACAATTCCTCGAACTAACTAGTTTGTTTGATTATTTAAATAACAATTTTTATCTTTGTGAAAGAAACGTGGTACCACCATCCGTTAAATCCACTTAACAAAGTAATTTCTATTAGACTTGTATTCTTTACTATCATACCATGACCTAGCAAGAGTTATTCATAGACAAACAACTAAAATAATACTTGCATTCAACTAGTACCACTATCGAAGAACACAAATATTACCAAGAACACAAGTTTAAGTAGGAAGAAATCACTTCATTAAGATCTTGACAAAATGTTAAGTAAAACCAACTTGAATTCAAAATATTATGCAACCACAACTAATTGTTTCACTTCATCTTCATAGATGTATAGAGATTTAGCTACTCATAATGAAAATAACTAGAGATTCAAACAAAAAGGAGAACATAGTTTCCAAATGTGAAGTAATAATCCAAATCAAGGTTACAACCAAGCTACAATCAATAATCAAGAGCCAAAATTAATCTTCAAGTCTTCACAATAATTTGGATGATGAAAAACCCTTAAATCGGTTGGAAGAAAAGTGAGTGGAGGCTGGAGTGTCCAAGATTAGGTTTAGGGTTGAGTGGGGGTTGGTATTTATACCCCAGGAGAGAGAAAAACATGTTGTCAGCTCGAAGTCGCGCCGCGAGATCTTCCAAAATTCGAACAGAGGACTGCAGACCAAAAACTCGCGCCGCGAGGTACGGTCGCGCCGCGAGATCTTCCAAAATTCGAACAGAGGACTGCAGACCAAAAACTCGCGCCGCGACTTTTCTTGTGAGCTCGCGCCGCGAGGTTTACTGGTCGCGCCGCGAGATCTTCCAAAATTCGAACAGAGGACTGCAGACCAAAAACTCGCGCCGCGACTTTTGCCCGGTTTCACCATTTTAACTTTGTTTTCGACCATTCTTCATCCGTTAGTGCCTTTGGACCATTCCTAAGTCGTTTTCTACCATTTGTGAGTGAAATATCTGCCTTAGACCTGAAATCACTAGCAAATACCATAAAGCACCACAAAACATGTATAAACGGCTATCAACCGTGCCTAAAACGTCCAAATAAGATGTGGGAAATATGTATATATTGAGACACATCAAACCTCCCCACACTTAAACCTTGCTTGCCCTCAAGCAAGTATGCACTTTAATCAATTCTCAATAACCCAACAATTCACAATTTCATAAAACAAAACATAGTTATAAGAGAAGTTTCCTACCAAGCGGTGTCGAATACCAAAAGCAAATGCATTTAAAAACTAATGAGCAAAGTTTAAGACGAAATCAGAAAATTCGACTAATCTAGATCAAAACCATCTTTCGGTTACAATTAGAATCCTCCCTATGCTTGTGTTAATACCTCTTGAACATTTCTATCATTCCAATGGACCTTAGGCTCGTTCTTACTAAGCTATAATCTACTAGCAAGCATCAACATTATTATTGGCAACATAAGCAATATTCCATAATGATTATCGGCATACTTGTCCACTTAAACACTCACGCCATTGGTTTTCCATAAGATTTTCATCACGTTATACTTATGAGTCCCTTGACAAAACATACTCCTACGGTCTAGAATTGCAACTCTATCCACACATCAGGTGATCATACGAAAGTGTACTTTAAGCGTCCGGCCAGCGGTTCGCTACGGATACGTGAGTATCGTTAAGAGACATACGCCAGAACTCAAGGTTGGGTTGCATATCCAGAGACCATGCTCTAAACACTAACACATACGAGAACAAAAGGTTTTATAATTAAATACCCGTGAGTTTCTATGAGACCCATGTAGCGAACTTTCGGGCAACTCATCCCAAGTTGGAAGCTTTAGGTGAGCTAGGTAAAACGAAGTTACCCCAAGGACCTACTTGTTCGAATCTCAAAGCCCACATTAGCATTAGACTATTGAAAATTGTTTTGCGCGTGTTCCCGCATGTGCCACCCGTTTGATGCCGCAGCACCCCAGACACCCCGATATAAAGACCAAACATAATGACTAGAGCCACAACCTATAACATAAGAATTAAGGACCGGACATCCGGTGTGCAACCATATGTTAAGTCAAATTACCACAAGCATATTTAATACATTTCAAGCTTTTCGTGCACACAAGTTGCAAAATTCAAACGGAAAACCTCAAGCGGTGCCTACCAATACATCATCTAGTGAAGCTATTATTCACATTAGGTTCATCATTAAGGTACAATTCGCAAGCAACCTAGATTATTTGAAGTTCGGAACAAGCCTATGACCCCTTGGAACGATGAAATGCCACAAGCACTAGGAAAGGAAAGCTAAAGGTAAACAATCTCAAGTTTCATCCTAGATTAGCAAAATTCAAAGTCCTCATTTCTCGTCTTTGCACAAAACCTATATCCTCAAAAATTTAAAAACATAACCAAATTGCTAGTAAAGGAAAGAAACTTCAAAATTTTTCATTTTTCCAATTTACCAATCCCCCTCCCCACACTTAAGTTGTTAGGAGTTCCATCCTTAATAGGTGGAAAGCAATCATCTTTCATCTTTGTCCGAATCCAATCATTTGCTCTACCAAAAGCATCCACCTCCAACATCAACTCCTCTTTCTCTTTGGTTGACAAATTCGAACATAGTTCTTTTGACAACTTCATATTGCAATGAGAAACTGCGGACTTGACACGATCGTACAATTTACGGATCTTGGCACTTCGGCTACTTGTCGGTCGAGAATTAATCACAAGCGTTATCTTCCCCTTATCTCCTTTTTCATCCACTTCATCTTCCGACCGTTCATCAATCTGAGAATCACTAGAACTAACACAAACAGTCTCAATAGCATTAACAATGTTAGGTGAAGAAAACGAAAAACCTCCGGGTGAAGGCAAGAATTCACCATTGCGAAGTCGAGCCAAAAATTCAAGTGGGTGCTGAACTGACTGCCAGCATAAACCCGCTTGTTTATTCCAAAATTTCCAAAAGCAATCTTCCAGAATTCAACTTGCAAACCCAAAATTTTCACCTGACAATCACCATAAACAAAAGACCAAACAAACTACATAGTTCATAAATAAGGGAAATACGGAAAATACTACAAATGTATCATCGCCTAAATGGTGGAATTACAACCAAATCGAAAAGAAATAAAGTTCAAAGTTTCAAAAGTTTCAGAAGTTAGAAAATAAAATAGAATAGATCAATCATCCTCCATGTCATGGAAAGAGGGAACACCATCACCAGCATCAGGATCGGCTGGTCCACCAAATATACCTCTGTAAAAATCAAAGGCGGGTCCCGAATAGCGGTCCCCAGTCGTATGCCTGTACGTCCCAAACTGTATGTCCTGAGCCCCTCCTATGCTACTACTGGCACCCGCCTCGCGCCGCGAGAAAGGCGACTCGCGCCGCGACCTACCTGGAGTCCTCACGCCGCGACCTCGATATCTCGTGCCCGCGAGGAAGACTTCTGACCTGACTAGCTCCAATCTCGTGCCGCAAGACTCATTCCTCGCGCCGCGATGCTTCTGTTTCGACCCCGGTCGCGTCGCGACTTCCTTTCTCGCGTCCCGCGAGATTTTTCTCTGACCACGATGCTGCCAAAATCGCGCCGCGAGCTTCTCTTGTTTCTCCGATTTCAGACCTTTTAACACACATTTTCACTTAACGTTCTGGCCTAAACGACTTATCACCTGTAAATCTCAACAAAAACACATAAAAATAGAACAAAACTACTGAAAACAACAAAAAATGGTAAAAACACACGGGTTGCCTCTCGAGAAGAGCTTTCTTTATTTGCGAGTCATTAGCTTGACTCGATCAAACCTCGTTGATTAACTAAGTTGGGGTCTTTAACCCCCCTCCCCACACTTAAGTTGTTAGGAGTTCCATCCTTACTAGGTGGAAAGCAATCATCTTTCATCTTTGTCCGAATCCAATCATTTGCTCTACCAAAAGCATCCACCTCCAACATCAACTCCTCTTTCTCTTTGGTTGACAAATTCGAACATAGTTCTTTTGACAACTTCATATTGCAATGAGAAACTGCGGACTTGACACGATCGTACAATTTACGGATCTTGGCACTTCGGCTACTTGTCGGTCGAGAATTAATCACAAGCGTTATCTTCCCCTTATCTCCTTTTTCATCCACTTCATCTTCCGACCGTTCATCAATCTGAGAATCACTAGAACTAACACAAACAGTCTCAATAGCATTAACAATGTTAGGTGAAGAAAACGAAGTAGTGTTCAAGAATTCTACCGATTCATCCCCCGTTCTCAATGTAAGCTTACCACGACCGACCTCAATGGTAGCATCGGCCGTAGCAAGAAATGGTCTTCCTAGAATAAGGGCACGTTTAATGCCTCTCCCACATCAATGATGACAAAATCCACGGGAAATACCAAACCCCCCACTTTGACCAACACGTCTTCTAAAATACCCATAGGTCTTATAATAGATTTATCGGCCAATTGAATTTTCATGTTGATGGGTTTAGGTTTTCCTAAGTTCAGTTTATCATAAATAGATGAAGGCATTAAATCAATACTTGCACCTGAATATGTCAATCCCTTACTCACGGTTAAATCACCAATCTTACAAGGAACAGTAAAACTACCTGGATCTTTACGCTTTTCGGGCAACTTACCTGCCATTGCCGCCGAACAAACACTTTCCAAAACGGTAGTCTCCACCTTAGCCAACTTTTTCTTGTTCATCAAGATTTGCTTCAAACATTTTGCATACCCTGGCATCTGTACAATTGCATCTAAAAACGGAATATTGATATTCAACTTCCTTAGATCACTTACAAATTTATCCATTCGCTCCTTCATCTTTTCTTTAATCAATCTCTGTGGAAAAGGAATCTTTGGTTTGTAAGGTTTCAATGCGGGTTCCTTAGGTGGTGTGGCTTTAGGAACTGAAGTGCTCTCCATCGGTGGTGACTCCATCTCTAGCTCGTCATCCAATCTTTCATCAATTTGCTCAACCTGTGGAGAAACGTTAGAAGCACAAGAGTTATCACTCGGAGGAAAAATTACCTTGCTGGACCGCGTAAATATGGCATTGACGGTTTCATTCCGGTGTTGGGGTCCTTTGTATTTGTCATCCCCACTCCTCCATGAGCCTTTGTCTTGATTCGGGTTTTGTTGGGTATTGCTTGGAAGAGTGCCCGGTTGCCTTTGTTGAGTGCCCATTCTATCAATTCTCTTTTCCAATCAAGGCATGGGTGTTGCGATTGCTTATGTCAATCTTGTCATGCAAGCCCCCGATCTTGTCATTCAAAAGCTTGGAATAATTCTCCATTGAGATATTACTTTTCTCTTGGGCCTCCTCTCGTTCGTCTTGTTTGTCAAGGAACTTGGACATCATGGCCATGAGAGGTGATCCTTCGCCCTCGTCTTCTTCTCGCCTTGGAGGTGATGGTGGTTGTTGTTGGTTAGGCGCGCCATGATTGTCATCCTTTTGCCACCTATTTTGAAAATTACCACCACGATTGTTAGAATAAGAATTAAAAGAGTTAGAAGGGTTACTTTGATATCGGCTTTGGAAGTTGCCACCCCGTTGAAAGAGAGGTTGGTATTGGCCTTGGCGTTGATTTTGCACAAAATTCACATCTTCTTGAGCAACCGAATCACATTCATCAGGATGATGTGGACCTCCACAACGAGTACATCCCCCGGCCATAATCTTCACATCCCGCTCAAGCTCACCAAAATTGTTCTCCACCATAGAGAACCTTTCATCCATTCGGTTTGAAAGTGCCCGAATTTCAGAAATCACCTCGGATGTTTCTCCTTCATCAACCCTAGCCACTACCTTACGTGACCTCCTATCTCTATTTGAAGTCCTAGAAACTTGAGCTTTTGCCATATCTTCGAACATTTTCCAAAGCTCACTCGAGGTTTTGTAACTAATGCTACCTCCGCACGTCATTACCATCTTCTCATAACTCTCCCTATTCATCCCATCCATGAATATCCCCACAATCTCGGTGTCACTCACCCCATGCCCGGGACATTCCCATAATAGATCTTTCATTCTTAACCAAGCCTCAACTATAGACTCATCCTCATCTTGCCTAAAAGATCTAATTACAAGTATGAGCTCTCTTTCCCGATTAGCGGGGAAGAATCTCTCAATCAACGCTTCCCTAACCGCACCCCAAGTAGTCAAACTATCCGGTGCCAAACCTTTCAACCATTTGTGAGCCTCTCCCGTGAGAGACATGGGAAAAAGCTTTATTTTAACGTTGTTGGCCTGATTTTCCCCATAATTGAATAAGTTGCAAATCATCTCAAACTTGTCAAGATGCTCATGAGGGTCCCTTTTATGCCTTCCGTCAAAGCATAAATCCTTAACCATTTGCAAATGGTTGCCTTTCACCGTGAAAGTGTCAATCTCGGGAGAACGAATGGCCGATTGGCGAGAAGTTGGTATAGTTCGAGGAAGGTCCTCGATCTTCATGTTGAAGAGATCGGGGGGTTTTGTTGCCCGACCATGTTAACGGTTGTTCTCGGTGATTCGGGTGAAGTAGGTGTTTTATCGGAAAGTGGTTTTTCTTTTTCGGAATGGTAACCCCACTCGTTACTTCCCGACTCGTAATAAGTCTCGTGAAGTATGTGGTCGGATTTGGGTCTAGGAGTGGTGTCTATGAAAAACGGGTCGGAAGTTGATGGTTGTGATGTTTGTGTTTTGGTGCGCTTTTTGAGTTTTTCGGGATTGGATGTGGCCTTCACTAATGGTCTCCCAGAAGTTCGAGTGTTCATCCACTACCTGGAAATATTCTGCGAACACAACACAACAAACAAACCTTAATAACACCTGGGGTACACTTAAAGCAAAATAAAATGAAATAAAGCAAGTAACTTCTCCGTGCGAAGCACGAAAAAGGATCGATTCACAGAATCTCAACCAAAAGTACTAAAAATCAGTCCCCGGCAGCGGCGCCAAAAACTTGATGTATGTAATATAGCTAACTGGCAAGACCAGGATCGAACACAAGGACTGATTGTTGTACTAAAGGTTGTTAAAATGTAAATCAAGAGAAAGTTTGGTTTGTGACCGAATTGTCACTTTGCGTTTCTGAAAGCTATGTAATCAACAAGTAAATAAAAGTACTCAATCGGCGTCAATCGAGAGCACACGAAAATAGTGGGAGTTATAACAAATAATTAAAAAGCCACCTATGTCGAATCCGCTACACAAAAAGTCTAGGTTGCATATGGTTAAGCTCAAAATTCTTTAATGTTGGTGATAATAATCGTGACAAGACAAAAACACAACCGGCGTGCACTCCGTTTGTAAAATCTACTCAATCACCTAATCAATACAATTTCTTGCAACAAGTGGTACCACCAACCCTATTACAATTCCTCGAACTAACTAGTTTGTTTGATTATTTAAATAACAATTTTTATCTTTGTGAAAGAAACGTGGTACCACCATCCGTTAAATCCACTTAACAAAGTAATTTCTATTAGACTTGTATTCTTTACTATCATACCATGACCTAGCAAGAGTTATTCATAGACAAACAACTAAAATAATACTTGCATTCAACTAGTACCACTATCGTAGAACACAAATATCACCAAGAACACAAGTTTAAGTGGAAGAAATCACTTCATTAAGATCTTGACAAAATGTTAAGTAAAACCAACTTGAATTCAAAATATTATGCAACCACAACTAATTGTTTCACTTCATCTTCATAGATGTATAGAGATTTAGCTACTCATAATGAAAATAACTAGAGATTCAAACAAAAAGGAGAACATAGTTTCCAAATGTGAAGTAATAATCCAAATCAAGGTTACAACCAAGCTAGAATCAATAATCAAGAGCCAAAATTAATCTTCAAGTCTTCACAATAATTTGGATGATGAAAAACCCTTGACAAACCCTTAATATCGGTTGGAAGAAAAGTGAGTGGAGGCTGGAGTGTCCAAGATTAGGTTTAGGGTTGAGTGGGGGTTGGTATTTATACCCCAGGAGAGAGAAAAACATGTTGTCAGCTCGAAGTCGCGCCGCGAGGTAAACGGGTCGCGCCGCGAGATCTTCTAAAATTCGAACAGAGGACTGCAGACCAAAAACTCGCGCCGCGAGCTTCTTTTCTCGCGCCACGACTTTTCTTGTGAGCTCGCGCCGCGAGGTTTACTGGTCGATCCGCGACTTTTGCCTGGTTTCACCATTTTAACTTTGTTTTCGACCATTCTTCATCCGTTAGTGCCTTTGGACCATTCCTAAGTCGTTTTCTACCATTTGTGAGTGGAATACCTGCCTTAGACCTGAAATCACTAGCAAATACCATAAAGCACCACAAAACATATATAAACGGCTATCAACCATGCCTAAAACGTCCAAATAAGATGTGGGAAATATGTATATATTGAGACACATCAGCCATACTTGTACATGAAATATGGATGGCACCAGATTTCAGTTCACTGGACTTCACTCCAGTCACGATCTATTCCACTGAAGACATTCTCACTGAAGTCGAAAAATGAAGTCTGAAGAAAGAAGACTGACTAAATGGCGGGGCCCACTAGCAGTCTTAACCAGATCAAAGACATGAGCATATGTCAGTGTTCTAGAACTTACAAATCTGAACACCGATTACGAGGACTTGATTTTATGCCTTTACATGCTTTTATCCGGACAATCCATTTGTCTGTTGTTAAAAGTACACATGCGTGTAAAGGTGATTGGTTTAAAGTAAGACAAGTCACATTCAAATGTGACTTGATGCTTGTACTTAAACAATGCATCAAAGGAATTAAAGTTGTTTCCTTAAATTCATCCAACCATATTTGTAAAGCAAATTAAATTCACTGGTGGATTTATTTGCCTATAAATACCAAGCTAATTCCTTGGCCAAATTACTTTTTGCATATAGTGAACTTGATAAAATATTCTCGATCGTAAAAGGAATACTTCACAACTTTAAGTATTTCGATCTAAGGAGATTATTTATCAAGTATAGATCATTTGTAATTCATAGATTGTTAGGATATTTACACTTGTGTATTATCTTGGTTCCGCAACAATCTTGTATTTTATTTAACATCAATAAATAAAATACACTTGAAAATTACATTGTGTTCCACCAATTATTTACTTATTGCTTTAAGTCTTGTATTACTTTATTTATATTCTTGCATTTATATTTAAGTAATATTAGTCCTTTTCTAGTATTGTGTCTCTAAATAAGAAAATCTTATTTAGAGATATTGTTTCTTGATTTACATTATCATAGAGGTGATTTCGGGTAGTACCATCAAGTTTGGGACTTACATTAAGACAATCGAATTATAGAACAGTTTTAGAGGTATTAACACAAATAAAAAGATTGACTTTTAGTTTTAACTGATTGATTATCTTTGCCTCTAAGTTATAGCTTTCTGATTTTGTCTTAAGTTTTCTCAAAAACATTTTGCATGACTACTCTTTGATTGTTTCGAAAAGTAGAAAAACTTTTTCACTTAAGTTGTCCGCTCATCTTTAAATGTTTTCATTTTTCTTACGAACACTTGCTTGAGGACAAGCAAGACTTAAGTGTGGGAAATATGATGACCGTATTATTTGTGACTTTTTCTATACCCTATTCAAGCATTTTTCTATGAAATAATAATTATTTTATAGACCTTTGGTGCTTAATTCTTTACTCATTTTATTATAGGAAGTGTGACAAGAGCAGGCTGAATAATGATTAATCATGAAGATATGAACATTGGAGCCGATAAGATGAAGAGTTATGAGCCGAAGTCAACGGGAGTCAAGCAACATATCATAAATTAATTTTGGAATTTGCAAATACAGTAAAGGTGGTGATGTCGTGGACTACTACCCAAGAAAAAAAAAGTAGCCCAAAGATATTTGTTGCTGGGCTAGTTTTCGTTGGCTAAAATAAAGAGAAGGAACAAAGTCAAGTGGCCTTTTTGCCTTGTGGTTCGTGAGGTTGGCGAGCAGCAGCAACACAATAACAATATATAGTTATTACTAGTCCTAATACCCGCACGATGTACGTTAGTTATATAAATTGTATCATAAAGAAATTCGAATATGTCTCATACATGATTTGTGAGTATAAAATAAATTATGGTTAAAGTAATATAATAAACAGTAATGATAAATATAATACATGTTTAGTTAAAGTTTCAAAAATGACATCAAAATAAAAAATTGTAAGCATAGAAGATGATGGCAAATAGCTTTGTCATTTCGGATCGTAAACTCCATTTTTTGAAGTCTTCATGTTTTTAACTTATTATAAATAATATAAGTAATAGAAGTTGAAGAACTGAAAAAGAAAAAGAAACAACTTTATTAATGAGAAAACGATCAATCAAATAAGGTTATAATGCGTTTTGTAGCTATAAGCTAAGAGTTAGAGTTCAATTATAAGTCTAATAAGGAAATTGAATCTATATACAATTAAAAAAGCTAATTTAATAAAATAGATAAATTAAAAGGACACGTGTCGATCAAAGAATTACGCCACGTGTCGATCAAGGATTACGTCACGTGTCGTTTCAAGAACATCTCAATCCTGTTTTAGTTTATTGGTAGATATTAAACATCTTATTGTTCAAAGTTTACATAATACGAAATCATCGTTTTTACATTTATTTTTATTTGTAAGCTTCTAATATAGTCGTCGCCGCCGTCATCGTCGACGTATTGTGCCGGTTTACAAATTACAAATTAGGATTCATATATATCACATATATAAAAAAAATATATTATGTAACAACCAATTGTTGCTAGCTTCTACGTACAAAAGCAATAATAAACGATGATACAAATAGATATTTTAACATGCATTGCACTAAGTTACATATATAACAAATAATATTATGCAACAATTTATACGATAGGAAATAATATTAGTACTACTTATGAAACAATGGTTAAAAGAAATTTAAATTTTGGAGAGGTAAAAGTAATACTTACGAATATGTAGAATCAATTAGAGCACAAATTTGATTAGTGATTTAAGAATATGTCATACGTAAATATATATATTTTTTAAGGAAAAAGTGAATATGGGGTTGTTTCCCATCTAAGCTTAGATGGGGAACCCTTCACATTTAAATATTTTAATATTTGTTTGTATTTTAAATAAATGCATGACCCCCATGAATTTTAAAAAACAAGTGTGAGGTTCCCCATCTAAGCTTAGATGGGGACAACCCCATATTCACTTCCCCTATATGTATACGAAATATATATATATATAATATATATATATATTATATAGATATATATATATATATATATAATTATACCTAGATATATACGAGTATATATATATAGAAAGGTTAGCTAGGTGAAAAAACATTATTTTTAATTAATATTATATGAGTTGGGAAGGGAAAAGGATTAGTAAGATTCAATAATTAAATACTTTTAAATAACTAAAATTTAGAGATTTTATTTAATAAATTAAAAGGGACACATGTTACGTAAGACTCATGCCAAGTGTTGCTTAAATAATGATTCACTCATGTTTTAGTTTATTGATAGATACTAGATCAAATAAAATCATTAGCTTTAGGTTACATCAATTTAGAAGTAGGTCGATATTAATTGTGGTGGTGGTTTGTTCGTGAGGGTAGCAGCCGCAAAAGACAAAGCGAAAAGCTTTGCTTTTGGTTTCATTCGAACAGATGTAGCAACAGTAGAGCACATCAACTACAACACTCCGCATCACAATTCTGGTTTCATCTTTCTTTTATTTTTATTGTTGTTATTAGGGTTACTTTATTGCAAAAGACTTATTTATTTGACAATTATTATTATAAATTTATTTATATTAATGATTGTTAGGTTTATTTATTTTGCAATGAGTAGCTAAATAGTTTTGTATCTGTTTGGATAATGTGATCATGCCTGTGTTGTGATATTATTTAGTTTTAATTGTTGAACAATTTTTATGTTTGACCGTCGACCCATAGTTGTTTAGGTTTAATACTTAAATGAATATGGAATTATTTTGAGAGTAGGTTGGTGACTTAAGAGGAATCCAAACTACAGGGTGACTTAACAGGAATCCCATTATAAGGTTAGGTCATAAAAATAGACTTAGTTTATAATCTTAATTAGGTGACTTAACATGAATCTTTGTTAAAGGGTTGGGTGACTTAACAGGAATCTTGACCATTTAGACCGGGGGACTTAACATGAAGCTTGATCGTGATTGTCGTTCAACAATTATTAATAATTTGGTAGATGACCAATGTGGCATGTGAGCTGTTCCAAGTGGATGTATTGTTTTTAATATTATTGTCTTGCATTTACTTTTAAAGTATTCTCGTGCTTCATCGCTAGACCAAGCGGTTGGACACATTCATGCATCATTTCTTATTTTAATTGTTATTAGCTTTATTAAATCGTGACAAACCCCCAACAATCCTAGCATTCTTAGACATAGTCCCTGACAACGATCCTGATCTTACCTATTTGCTATACTATGAATGATCGGGGTCCACTACCTGTGAGTGAGTGTAGTAGAGAAGTCTATCTTGTAACTATAAATTTAAAACTTGTTTGAAAATTAAATAAACAAATCTCGCTCATCAATATTTGAATATCCTCAGAAGACACCCTCATCAGCTTTTGCATCGAATTTCCCTAGCTGACTGGAATCGTTTACGATGTATACTGGATAACCAAATACATGAAAATATATAATATTTGGTTTACGATTCCTGAGGACTTCATAGGCACTCTTCTTATGTCTGTTGACATAAACTGACATGTTTTGGGTGCGGCATGCAGTAGCCACAGCTTCAGCCCAAAAACTGGTAGAAAGACCAGATTCAGATAGTATACTTCTTGCAGCTTCTATCAGTGTTCGATTCTTTTTTTCCACAACTCCATTCTGCTCTGTAGAGTGTGCTGATGAGAAGTTTTGAGAGATGCCAGTGTTAGTATAGAAGGATTCTAGAGTCTTGTTTTGAAATTCTGTACCATTAACACTTCTTAACTGGCAGACTTTTCGAGTATACTTGAGTTCAATCTTCTTGATGAGTGATACGATTTCACAGCAGCATAACTTTTTGATCTGATTAATACAACCGAACAGTATCTGGTGTATTCATTAACCACAACCAGAGTGTATCACTTACCAGCTCTGGTTTGAACATTCACTGGACAAAAAAGATCCATATGAAACATGTGAAAAGGTTCAGTGATTCTAAAGTTTTTCCTTGTTTTGAAACTAGCTCTTTTCTGCTTGCCAATCTTACACCCTAGACATGGCTTTTCTTTATTGAAAGAAACTGGAGGGGTCCCATCAACCAGTTGTTTGCGAGACAACTGGTTGATATTCTTGAAATTAAGGTAGGATAACCTCTTATGCTATTACCAGTTGGTGTCCTCATCTGCCTTGGTTTAAAAACATTGCTTTTTTGGAGCTGCTTCCATATCCATGATGTACACATTGCCTTTTCTGGGTGCAATCATCACCACTTTCCAATCCTTGTTAAATACGATGCCCTCTGTAATATTGAACAAAACTCTGTAGCCATCATCACACAATTGGCTTACACTGATCAGGTTGTATTTCAAACCATTTACAAATGCAACCCTTGTGAATTTGACTTGTCCATTATTTAGCACACCATATCCTTCAGTCTTTCCACTTTCATCATTACCAAATGTCATTGTTGGTCCATCTTGAACAGTGAACTCTTCCAGTATGGGCTTACATCCGGTCATAGTCCGGCCAACAGTGCTTTCCAGATACCAAGTATGCTTTTTTCGATCGCCTGCACACCCACAAAAATCATTAGTTATTTTTGTGAACCCATCTTTTGATGGGTTCACTGGACTCTCCCTGGGAAGTCGCAGTTGATTCTTGTTGGTTTGAACTGGAGACTGGTACTGAAGCCTTTTTACCAGCTCTAGTTCCAGGAGTAAAAACGACTAGTTTGATGGGTTTCTTACCCTTTTTCTTCTCATTTTTAGCTCCAGATTGAGCTTTTTGTTTTTGATTTGAAAGGGGTTTTGTATTTTGTATTAATGGAGTAGACGAAGTACCCTCCAGGTTGTTCAGTCTTGCAGTACAACTTTGGACTTTTCGAGTCAACAGTTGAAGTTGACTCTCCAGTTTTGACAAAATATCATTTTCTTTAGGCAACTGAACCTTGGACTTAGGTTCAGTAGGGATCTTTTTCTTTGGAGTCTTGAGCTGCTTAGACTTTTGAGGCAAAGGTTTGTTACCAATGAACTTTTTAACTCAAGCATTAGCCTGTTTTGCTTGAGTCATGACCTCAGATGGGGTGGTCCTATCAGTCTCAGTCTTAACACATTTACGCAAGTCATATGGTGTTTCTGGCCTAGCATGTGGTGGCTAACTGTGGATTTCAGGGACAATGGCTGCAGTATGCACATTTCCATTTAAATATGCATTTCTTTGAACAATATTATACTTGTTATTTGCAGCATCATAAGGTATATTCGAAGTTGTTAACCACGACTTGATTACCTTTTGTTCCTTTTCCAAAACAGTTTGTAGCTCTTGTTTTTCCAGTTCAAGAGCTTCACATGTTAAGACTGACTCTTTAAGAGCCAACTGAACACTTTCTAAATAAGACAAATAGGGTTTTACATTGTTTAATTATGTTAAAACGGTTTCCAGGTATGTCATCTTGTCATAACGAACACTTTTAATAAAGATTAAATCACAGTTGAGTGATTCAGCCAGGTCCAGTTTTGATTCAGGGTCAGATTCATTGTCATAATCACTAACCTTTTTCAAAACAATGTCCACCCATCTCCCAGAGATCACATCATCCTTCACCAGGTGTTGCTGGTCTTCCAAAGCCATGAAACACATGTCCCTAACCTCTTCTTCATCATCAGATGAATCATCATAGTATTCCCAGTTATCAGTTGTTTTAGCCATCATGCACTTATTTTTCTCAGCCATGAAACACATGTCCCTAATCTATTAGATTTATGCTTAAACCTGTTAAAGGTTTTAGCAATCATGGCGACTAGATCATCATCGTCAGTTTCATGACAATCATCACTAATTTCAGTGGCAAGGCTAGAGTTGAACAAGTTGCATAACATCTCCTTCATTGAGTGTGACTGGACACTCTCAGCAGACATTAATGCAGCACAAGGTTTCTCAGTCAATATAGAAACCTTGGAACTCTGAGCATGATTCAAGGCATCTTGCTCAACCACCAGTCTTTGTGCAAGGTTCTCTTCAGCAAATCTTAAGGCTCCATAAAGGGATGCAAGAGTGTGGTTGTGCAAAGTTTTACCTTGTCTTAAGACAAGAATCATGTTGGACCATTTGGAAGGAAGTATATCATAAAACTTCTCAAGAAGAATATCATTGTCTTTCTCTACACCCAAGCCTCTTTATTGATTAATTAAGTTGGTGAATCTGGTATAAGTATGAGTTAGGCTCTAATTGGGGAGGGCAAAGAAGGACTCATACTTCTTGCTTAATGCAACTTTCCTGGTAATAATAGTGTCATCACCACCCTCAAACAGAACAAGCAATTCCTCCCACATTGCCTTGGCACTGGGAACAACACAAGTGTTGGAATTAGCTCTTCGGGAACATCCCCAAGGATCATGTTCTTGATCTTGGTGTCCAAGTCAGCAAGTCTACGATCCTCATGAGACCAATGGTCTTCAGGCTTTTCTCTTGTTCCTCTTCTAGATCCAGTAGGGTCAAAAAAAGGACCAACGCCAGGGGAGATAGGCACATGTAGTCCATCTTTAAGGATTTTCAACATGCATCTTTCTATCCCACCATAATGCAAAAGCATCCTGGCCTTCCATGTGCCAAAGGTCTCACTGTTTCCATCGAATTTTGGAACAGGGGTGTTAGAATAATGCACATCGACATATGAAGTAACCAAGAGGAGGAGGAGGAGTGTTATTAACATTTTGATTAGCAGGTGGAATATTAATAACATTTTCATCACGACCAAAACCATTCTTACCTTCAGTAGTAGTCATCGAAGCAGATCTAGGCAAGTGTGTTAGCCTTCTACTCTGATACAACTTGTAACTCCCAACTCAAGAGATGGTACTACTAAAGACACCTCTATGTCAATGGTGAAAGTCTTTGCAATATGTTCACTGGGCTCGACTAGAGCTAGTACCAGTGAACAGTATATCAACAACTGGTGAATTACTTATTTAGATGAAAATATAAATAAGTAAATGACAATGCAATTACAAATACAAGTATGTAAACTGGTGAGACCAAGTTGTAATTTTTCAACGTATTTTATTTATTGTCTTAAATAAATTACAAGGTTGTTGCGGAACCAAGTTAATACATAAATGTAAATATCCTAACAACCTAGAAATACAATTGATCTATACATGGAAATTCTCTTGTCAATCGAAACACTTAAAGTTGTGAAATGTTCCTTTTTGCGATTGAGAGAATATTGCACAAGTTCACCAAGAATATGCAAAGTCTGAATATTGCAAAAGTGAATTCTTGGTTGTGCAAAGACCTCTACTTATAGGCAAAGGTTGACATTGGGATGTCAACTTCGCCGTACAAATATGGTTGAGCGCATTTAAGGAATTGCATTTAATTCCTTAAAGCATGCTTGTTAAAGTGCAATGTAAAAGGTACTTTAACCAACCAGCTTTATACACTTTTGTACTTTTATCATAGACAAATGGTATTGTCCGGATAATAGAGTATAAAGGTAAAAGGTCTTCCTCGTAATCAGTGTAAAGCTTTGTAAGTACTTTACACTGGTCAGCTCTCTAGTCTTCGATCTGGGTAAAACATTCACTGGGCTTTGCTGCCATGAATGTTTTGTTCCTTTCACTTGTTGTCTTTGACTTCAACTGGAATGTCTTTAGTTCTGGTCAGATCTCAACTGGAGTGAAGCTCTAGTGTACACTGGCCACTAGACTTCTATTATTTCTGGACAAATTTTCTGGACTCAAGTCTGCACTGGAGTCGCTTCAGTTTTGCTGGAAAACTAGACTAACAAATATAGAACTCAGAGCGTATGAATGAGAATGCAATTATTCTCTCCAACACTTCTGATACGTTCCAATATTCAAATACTAAAATTTTATCACAACGTGATCAATCTGCAAATCTTAGCTCAATCTCTTAGTCAATCTTATATTAACCAAGAATATGCGTTTCCCTTAGGGGTTTTGCTTAATCGATTACTGGTATTGAACCCTTTAGAATATCCACGTGATCTCTCTCAAGCGTGTCATAAGTGTTTTTTAAATATGATAAAATATCATATATCTCACAAGACCTTTCCTTATGCTTCTAAAGTAGTGATATATATTATATAATTCCAATAATGGACCACTATTGTATTACACGGAGATTTATGATAAACTCATATATCTCTTTCGTCCTTATGGAATTTACTCCATTTCGCTAATCGACAATCCAAGACATCGGATCTCGAATATAGTTTAGACAATCTAACCAACTTATTTGAACCATGTACATGATTATGACATAATTTGAAAAACTTCATGTCATAAGTAATCTTCGAGGCTTAACTCACGTGAGACTTTTACTCATAATGTAACACCCGCCATTTGAGCCGATCAACTTTGCAGGACTAATAATTTTGAAACGAGTAAAGCCTTGATTAAGTAACTGTAACATCCTGAATTTTGTTAATATATTATGTTGACTTTGACCGATAGTCAATGTTGACCTACCGTTAAGTGACTTTATAATTTTTGTGGAAAATTATAGTGATAATCAAAATGTGCTTTATGTGATTTATTAGGTGATTATTAAGTTGATTAAAATGTGTGTCATTTATGTGAATAAATCGGAGTCTGTGTCCCCATCTAGTGTGATTAAAGTCGATAAATATCTACCATTAATGCTTGTTAAGGCGGTATGATTCCCTATGGTGTCTGATCAATATTTGATGTCGTGAAGTGAAGTTACTCGAGGTTGTCGTTTGATTAATAAGATTAGAGGGTTGTAAAGTGTGATTTAGCTAAACTGTTACGTCCAGATTTACTGGACTCGCTCCAGACTTGAAGACTGGAGAGTCTCTGAAGACTTGTCCAGAAATAATATTTACTGGACCCACTCCAGACTTGACGACTGGAGTCCTACTGAAGATTTGTCCAGAAATAATGGAAGACCAGTGAGCAAAATACTTGTATAGGAAATCTGGAGTCTTCCAGATTTCAACTCACTGGACTTCACCCCAGTCCAGATCTACTCTACTGAAGACATTCTCACTGAAGTCAAAGACTGAAGTTAGAATAAAGAAGACTGATAAATGGCGGAGTCCACTGGAAGTCTTACCAGATCTACGACTGGAGCTTTGTCAGTGTTCTAGACCTTACAAGTCTGAACACTGATTACGAGGAATTGACTTTTTGCCTTTACACACTTTTCAAAGAATATTCCACTTGTCTTTACAAAAGTACTTACGTGTGTAAAGGTGGTTGGTTAAAAGGATAATAAGTCATATTGATGTGACTTTATCCTTGTACTTTAATCAATGCATTTAATGACCTTGTCGGTTCATTAAATGCATGCAACCATATTTGTACGGCACAAATTCACTGGTGAATTTGTTTGCCTATAAATACAAAGTCATTTTCTTGTTAAAATTACTTTTAGCAATTAAGGTGAATTTGTCTAAATACTCTCGATCGTAACAGGGATACTTCACAACTTTAAGTATTTCGATCTAAAGAGTTTATTTAGCAAATATAGATCATTTGTAATTCATAGGTTGTTAGGATACTTACATATTTGTATTATCTTGATTCCGCACAACCTTGTATTTTCTTTAACATCCTAAATAAAATACACTTGAAAAAATTACATTGTGTTCCACCTTTACTTTAAGTCTTGTATTACTTTGTTTATATACTTGCATTTATATTCAAGTAATACTAGTCCAAATCTAGTGCATATTAGACTTGTTGTATTTTACACTATTGGGTTAAACCATCAAGTAAGGGACTCTACATAAACTCGTTATAGTAAGTGATTAACCAACACTAATTATCTATTATCAACCCTAACTTAAACATATGTAAACCATGCCTTTTAGTTGCCGTCCAAAAACATAAAAAGAAACACAAAACCCTTTGAGTTGTAACCTTTGACTAGAAGAAAATAATGGGAAAAGTCAAAAGTGAGTTGTGTGTGTGCCGCAAAAAAGAAAACAAGTAGGAAAGAAAAATATTGGTTGTCCTTTTGTTGTAGCTTGTTCACGCCGAGAGAAAAAATAAGAGATAGTTGGATCCCTTGTCATTCCTTGTGTAGCTGCTGGGAGACCTGGGATTGAATTTCAATTCCCCATGGTCTCGGGCATTTACCTCTTCGGACGCGTGTGGGCCGTGTTATCGCACCCTTGGTCTCCAGGGGTGCCTTCGGGTTCCAACCGCTAGCATACTGCCCGCTTGGATGTCACTGCTAGGGTTTGAACCACTAACAAACTAACACGCCATTCTAAAAAAAAATAAAAATAAAAATAAGTTGTTGGGAATACATAACAAGCTTGGTATAATATTATTATTTGTGGTTTGTGAAGCTCCCAAAGGTAAGATAACTTACTTTTGACACACGAGGGATACAACAAAACTTAGTTTTGATAATTACTCCCCTTTTTATGTTGATATATTATCTCATGCATATGTTGGGTATGAGATATATGTGGGAAGGTATTTATGGGTGTTATTTATGCATAGTTTTGTAGATATGCATGTTATAAGTGTGTTGTGGTGTGATTGTTCATTGTTGACGGCTTGTACACTAGACTTATTTAAGTTTCCATGTAACAGTGCACGTTAAGGGTCCCTAATGATGTAAAGTAGAAACATCGTGAGTTAATGTGGATATATCGTGAGTTAATGTGGATTTAATAAGGGTGCAAAGTGTCGAGTATTACATGAGCTAAGTAGAAAAGTGTTAAACTTAACCCACTATTAGTCTATTTAGACTATAGTGCACGTGAGATCATACGAGGGTAGTCATGATACCTTTGTGTGAGCAAATCAACGAGAGATAAGAGTTGATCCGGGTGGCGTGATTTACCACTTCGAGAGTTTAACGGATTACTCATGGATTTGGTTATGCCTATCCATAACGATGCCGATGGACCACCGAGAGGTTTACCCATCATGTCGGGTGTGAGGTTTCCTGTGAGGTTATGACCACCTACACACAAAACCTTCATTGTTGATTATAATGGCATAACTATACGCAAATTACGTGAGATAATAAAGTGTGTTAAAGTAGATAACGTGAGCAGTGGATGTAGTGTGATATTGTGGATTGTGGAGGATTGCTAGGCACATTATAGGATTTGATAACACTGGTGTTGTTTATAATGTGTATGTGTGATTAATGCCTATATGTATGCGTGAGATACTTTATTTTGAAATGTTTTAATTGGCAATCCTTTTGTTGTACTAACCTGTTATCCTTTTGTTGTGCTAACCTGTTATCTTACTCGGCTTTTTAAGTTGACACTTGTGTTTTGTGGAAATGTGTTGTGCCCTCAGGTTAGGCGTTGATCAGTAGCTTGGTAGCTTGCTTGTGAGATGAGTAGCTTTTACTGGAGCTTATGGACGTTGGCTTTAGTTACCCATAGTTGCATTTATTTAAGTAGACATTATTTAGCTGTTTGACATTTATTATGCTGATTGTGGATTTCTTGAGAATTATTGTGATGATATTGTTGGTAACACCTTTTTGATACAATTAATGTGTTTTCTTAATTCCGTTAGGAATCAAATGGGATTTTTAAATGTCGCTTCCTGTTAGGTCCAGTTTACTGATAAACTAGAGCGTCTCCAGTTGAATCTGGAGACAAGAAGATTTGTCCAGAAATATATGAAGTCCAGTGGCCAGTGTACAGTTGATGCCACTGGATCTTCTCTCCAGTCGAGATCTGACCAGAACTGAAGACATTCCAGTTGAAGTCGAAGACAACAATTGGAAGGAAGAAAACACACATGGTAGCGAAGCCCAGTGAGTGTTTTACCCAGATCGAAGACTGGAGCTTTCTCCAGTGTAAAGTACTTACAAAGCTTTACATTGATTACGAGGAAGACCTTTTTGCTTTATGTACTATTATCCGGACAATAGCATTTGTACTTGATGAAAGTACAAAAGTACATAAAGCAGGTTGGATAAAGTGACTTCATGTCTTACTTTATCAAGCATGTTCAAGGAATTAAATGCAATTCCTTAAATGCTCTCAACCATATTTGTACGGCAAAGTTGACATCCCAATGTCAACCTTTGCCTATAAATAGAGGTCTTTGCACAACCAAGAAACAACTTTGCATATTCAGACATTTGCATTCTTGGTGAACTTGTGCAATATTCTCTCAATCGCAAAAAGGAACATTTCACAACTTTAAGTGTTTCGATTGTTAAGAGAATTTCCAAGTATAGATCAATTGTATTTCTAGGTTGTTAGGATATTTACATATTTGTATTATCTTGGTTCCGCAACAACCTTGTAATTTATTTAAGACAATAAATAAAATACGTTGAAAAATTATAAATTGGTCTCACCAGTTTACATACTTGTTATTATAATTCCATTGTCATTTACTTATTTATATTGTCATCTAAATAAGTAATTCACCAGTTGTTGATATATTGTTCACTGGTACTGGCTTCAATCGAGCCCAGTGAACATATTGCAAAGACTTGCACAACCAAGAAACAACTTTGCATATTCAGACATTTGCATTCTTGGTGAACTTGTGCAATATTCTCTCAATCGCAAAAAGGAACATTTCACAACTTTAAGTGTTTCGATTGTTAAGAGAATTTCCAAGTATAGATCAATTGTATTTCATAGGTTGTTAGGATATTTACATATTTGTATTATCTTGGTTCCGCAACAACCTTGTAATTTATTTAACATTAATAAATAAATTACACTTGAAAATTACATATTGTCTCACCATTTTACTTTACAAGTACTTTATATTTGCACTGTCTTTACTTATTTATATTTGTCACCTTAATAAGTAATCCTCCAGATTAACCTGGAATACTGTTCACTGCAACTGGTCGTCTCCAGATCAGTGAACGTATTGCAAAGTAATCTCACCATTGACATAGAGGTGTCTTCAGTAGTACCATCTCTTGAGTTGGGACTTACAAGTGGTATCAGAGTAGAAAGACTAATTATTGTCTAGATCTGCTTCGATGTCTACTACTGAAGGTGAGAATGGTTCTGGTCAAGATGAAATTCATGTTAATAATCCACCACCTAGACAAAATGTTAACACTAATGCTCCTCCACGTCCCACAGTCTCTCCTCATGTCCATGTCCATTATTCCAATACTCCTGTTCCAAAATTTGATGGAACAAGTGAGTCCTTTGGCACATGGAAGGCCAGGATGCTTTTGCATTTTGGTGGGATAGAGAGGTATATGTTGAAAATCTTAAAAGATGGACCACATATACCCATCTCTCCTGGGATAAGTCCTCTACTTGATCCAACTGGATCTAGAAGAGGCTCTAGAGAAAAGCCAGAAGACCATTGGTCTGATGAGGATCGTAGGCTTGTTGACTTGGACATCAAGCTCAAAAATATGATCCTTAAGGCTGTTGCTGAAGAACTAATTCCAACCCTTGTGTTGTTCCCAGTGCCAAGGCAATGTGGGATGAGTTGGTCCTTCAGTTTAAAGGAGGTGATGATACCATTGTCACGAGAAAGGTTGCTTTAAACAAGAAGTATGAATCCTTCTTTGCACCCCCTAATGAGAGCCTAATTGGTACTTATACCAGATTTACAAGCTTAATTAATCAATTAAGAGGCTTGGGAGTTGAAAAGGATAAGGATATTCTTCTTGATAAGTTTTGTGATATTCTTCCTTCCAAATGGGCTAACATGGTTCTTGTCCTAAGACAAGGTAAGACCCTGCACAGTCACACTCATGCATCTCTCTATGGAGCCTTCAGATTCACTAAAGATAATAATGCACAAAGACTTGTGGCTGAGCAGGATGCTATAAACCATGCTCAGAGTTCCAAGGTTGCTAGTTTAACTGAGAAACCTTGTGCTGCTTTAATGTCTGCTGAGAGTGTCCAGTCACACTCTATGAAGGAAATGTTAAACACTTTTCTGAACTCTGGCCTGACCACTGAAATCAGTGATGATTGTGATGAAACTAACAATGATGATCTGGTCGCCATGATTGCTAAAACCTTTAATAGGTTTAAGCACAAATCTAATAGATTTGGTGGACCCAACAATGCTTCCAACTCCAACTCTCTCGACAAGGCCAATCTTACATGCTATAAGTGTGGTAAGAAAGGTCATTTCATGAAAGAATGCAGATCTAGTCAGTCAAACAATCAAACTGGTCCCTCTGTCCCTACTTGTAATCGGTATGATGATAGCTAAAAAGCTAAATATAAAAAGCTTAAGGCCCAGATTGCCCTCCTGTCACTTGAAAAAGAAAAAGATAAGTGCATGATGGCACAAACTGAAGAAAAATGGGAATACTCTGATGACTCATCAATTGATGATGAAGAGGAAAGGGACATGTGTTTTATGGCTTTGGAAGATCAGCAACATGTGGTGAAAGATGATGTTATCACTAGAAGATGGGTGGATATCATACTCAAAAAGGTGTGTGATTATGATAACCAAATTGATACAGAACTGAAACTGGACCTTGCTGAATCACTTAACTGTGATTTAATTTTTGTTAAAACTGTGAGAACTGATAGTGAAAGATATCTAGAAACAGTTTTAACTGAGCTTAATAATGTAAAACCCCACTTGAATGATTTACAAAGTGTCCAGTTGGCTCTCAAAGAGTCAGTTTTAAGACGTGAAGGTCTTGAACTTGAAAAACAAGAGCTAAAAACTGCTTTGGAAAAAGAACAAAAGGTGATCAAATCCTGGATTAGGTCATCTTGTTCAAATTATGATGCTTTTTCTAAAACCATTTATGCACAACAAACTGCTTATAAAATTGGAGATGTGCACATGGCAGGCATCATACCTGATATCCACAGTTTGCCACCAGATCTTAGGCCAGAAACTCCATATGACCATCCTAAATCTGTTAAGACTGAACCTGTTGAGATCACCCCATCTGAGGTCAAAACTGGAGCTGAACAGGAAAAAGCTCCAGTCAAAAAGGTCACTGGTGACAAACCTTTGCCTCAAAAGTCTAAAGAGCCCAAGACTCAAAAGACCAAAATCCCTGCTGAACCTAAGTCCAAGGTTCAGATGCCAAATGAAAAAGACATTTTGTTTAAACTGGAGAGTCAAATTCAACAGTTGACAAGGCAGGTTCAAAGTTGTACTGCCAGAATTAAAAATCTAGATGGAGTCTCGTCTCCTTCAGTTGTTAACCAAAATGCACCCCCTTCAAAACAAAAACAAAATGCTCAATATGGAGCTAAAAATGAAAAGAAAAAGGGGAAGAAACCCATCAAACCAGTCGTTTTTACTCCTGAAACTGGAACCGACAAAAAGGCTCTAGTTCCAGTCTCCAGTTCTACACCACAACAATCAACTGTGACTTTCCAGGGAGAGTCCAGTGAACCCATCAAAAGATGGGTTCACAAAAATAACTAATGCTTTTTGTGGGTGTGCAGGGCGATCGTAAGAAGAATACTTGGTATCTGGACATCGCAGCTGGCCGGACTATGACCGGATGTAAGCCCCTACTGGAAGAGTTCACTGTCCAAGATGGACCGGCAGTGACGTTTGGTAATGATGAGAATGGAAAGACTGAAGGATATGGTGTAATCAATAATGGACAAGTCCAGTTCACCAGAGTTGCATTTGTGAATGGTTTAAAATATAACCTGATCAGTGTAAGCCAACTTTGTGATGATGGATACAAGGTATTGTTCAATATTGCTTAAGGCACCATATTTAACAAGGATTGGAAAGTGGTGATGATTGCACCAAGAAAAGGCAATGTGTACATCATGGATATGGAACCAGCTCCAAAAGAGCAGTGCTTCTATACCAAGGCAGATGAGGACACCAACTGGTTATGGCATAAAAGGTTATCCCATCTTAATTTCAAAAATATCAATAAGTTGTCTCGCAAACAACTGGCTGATGGAATACCTCAAGTTTCTTTCAATAAAGAAAAGACATGTCCAGGGTGTGAGATGGGTAAGTAGAAAAGGGCCAGTTTCAAGACAAGGAAAAACTTCAGTATCACTGAACCTCTTCACATGCTTCATATGGATCTTTTTGGTCAAGTGAATGTTCAAACTAGAGCTGGCAAGAAGTATACTTTAGTTGTGGTTGATGAATTCACTAGATATTGTTGGGTGGTATTCCTCAGATCTAAAAGTGATGCTGCTGCTGAAATCATCTCGCTCATCAAAAGAATTGAGCTCAAATACACTCGAAAAGTCTGTCAGTTAAGAAGTGATAATGGAACAGATACTGACACTAGCATCTCTCAAAACTTCTCATCAGCACACTCTCCAAAGCAAAATGGAGTTGTGGAAAGAAAGAATCGTAAACTGATAGAAGCTTCCAGAAGTATGCTATCTAAATCTGGTCTTCCCACCAGTTTTTGGGCTGAAGCAGTGGCAACTGCATGCCACACCCAAAATAGGTCAGTTTATGTCAAAAGACATAGGAAGACTGCCTATGAAGTGCTCAGGAATCGTAAACCAAATATTGGATACTTTCATGTATTTGGTTGTCCAGTTTATATTTTAAATGATTCCAGTCAGCTTGGAAAATTCGATGCAAAAACTGATGAAGGTGTGAGACAATTCAAAAGGTTTATAATTATAGACTCCAAAAGGTTCATGAGACAATTCATGTCACATTTGATGAATCTAATGAAACAATCAATAAAAGGCCAAATCTTGATATCTCTCCAGTCATTCCAATAAGCTTTGGTGAAACTGACCAAGTTCATCAGTCAGAAGTTTCACCAGATAATGTTTCCAGTCACACTGACGTGGAACCAGTTCAACTAAAGAAATCCTCAAGTGACACTCCATTTTATCCTTCAATAAGTTTTAAATTACCACAAGAACTTACTATTGGATCTGATGTACGAGTCACTCCAATATTAGCACCAGTTCAAACTACTCCAGTTCTTCAAGAAATGCCTTCAACTGAAGTATTTAATGATGCAAATCGTGACCTCATTGACTCTGACGAGGATGTTGAAGTAGTTTGGGCTGATCCTCTTCCAGAAGCAACAACTGAAGAGGTTCCTCAGGTGACTTGCACTGATATTGTTGTTCATCGTCCTAGTTAATACTCTAAATGGACCAAAGCACATCCAATTGATCAGATTATTGGAGAGTCCAGTAGAAGGTTCAGACTAGAAGAGCCACCAGCGAGCAATGCTTGAACGTCACCTTCTTATCACTGATTGAATCGAAGAAGATTGACGAGGTTATGGCAGACCCAAGCTGGGTAGAAGCAATGCAAGAAGAGCTTATCCAGTTTGAAAGGAACAATGTATGGGAATTTGTTTCTTGTCCACCAGGGTTGAAGAAGGAACCCATTGGTACAAGATGGGTCTACCGAAACAAGATGGATGAAGATGGCAATGTTGTTAGAAACAAAGCCAGATTGGTTGCCAAGGGTTATTGTCAAGCAGAGGGTGTTGATTTTAATGAGACTTTTGCTCCAGTTGTTAGACTTGAAGCCATCAGAATTTTCTTGGCTTATGCAGCCCATCTGCAGTTCAAAGTCTTCCAGATGGATGTCAAAAGTGCGTTCCTAAATGGAACACTGGAAGAAGAAGTGTATGTTAAACAGACATCAGGCTTCATTGATGAGAAGCATCCTCACTGGGTATATAGACTAAACATCTTCTCAAAAATGGCTTTCAAAGAGGTGCAATAGATAATACCTTGTTTATCTTGAAAGAAAAAGGTAATATCTTATTGGTACAAATTTATGTTGATGACATTATATTTGGGTCTACTGATGATGCAATGTGTAAAAAGTTTTCAAAAATCATGTCAACTGAGTATGAAATGAGTTTAATGGGTGAATTAACATTTTTCTTGGGTCTTCAGATTAAACAAACCAATGATGGTATTTTTATCAATCAAGAAAAATATGTCAAAGATTTGTTAAGAAAATACAAATTTGATACAATCCTATCGAAAACTACACCAACTGCAGCTCCTTTAAATTTGGATTCTGACCCAAATGGCAAACCAGTGAACATAACTGAATATCGTGGCATGGTTGGTTCACTAATGTACTTAACTGCAAGTAGACCAGATATAATGTTTGCAACATGTTTATGTGCCAGATTTCAAGCTAACCCAAAAGGGTGTTAAGCGCATTTTCAGATACCTGAAAGGGTGTCCTAGCCTTGGTCTTTGGTATCCCAAAGGCTCAGGGTTAGATCTAATGGGTTATTCAGATTCATATCATGCAGGTTGTAAGATAGATAGAAAAACAACAACTGGAGGTTGTCATTTCCTTGGAGGAAAACTGGTGAGTTGGACCAGTAAGAAGCAGACATCAGTCTCTATGTCCACTGCTGAGGCAGAGTACATTTCTGCGGCCAGTTGTTGTGCCCAGATTCTCTGGATCAAGAACCAATTACTATATTATGGTCAGAAATATACAAGGACCCCAATATTTTGTGACAACACCAGTGCAATTGCTATATCTCACAACCCATTTATGCACTCCAAAATAAAGCATATTGACATCAGGTATCATTTTATTCGTGATCATGTTATGAAAGGAGATATTGAAATACATTTCATCCCCACTGACAAACAACTTGTTGATGTTTTTACAAAACCTCTTGATGAGAAAACTTTTAAACATCTCATCAGTGAAATGGGAATGCTAAATCCTTAAAACTGGAGACTTTGTTATGAACGCGTCAGTGACACCTATGAAGTTCTCCAGTTGAGGAGATCCATATAATCTTTGCTCTCCTTGCTATCGAACGCCTTTGTGATACTATCTTGGCACTATCGATTTATGGATCATCATTCTAGGGGGAAGACTCAAAATATTTTTCTGACTAAAATTTTTTTGTTTGAAAAGTTGTCACTGGAGAGATCTCCAGTGAAAACTGGCACTGGACTAACCGTCCAGTGTACATGTTTGGTCTTATTTTAAAACTGGTGGTCAACCAGATTTCATAACGTTGGAAATACTTGGTCAATATTTGTGACACGTAATCACACTCGAGTGTTTTTCCTACTTGCAACCGTAAGGTGACGTGTCAAATACATTTTTTGTAAAAGGATGCACTTTTTATGGGGATTGTGGAAAGTTAGTGGGCGCGTGGGAATACTAGCCGTCGTAGCATTTAATGTTTGGCACCGGTTATTAAATATTTTTGAATTTCAAATTCTCTTTTTGACAAAAACATCAAATCATTTTGAAAATTTGGGAATTAAAATATTATTTCGTATTTATTTTGGGATTTTATACCCTTATAAATACCCCCACATTAACTTATTTTTCCTTTACGTCTTCACATTCCTTCATTTACTTCCCAATCATCAAAATCGCTTCCTTTCTCTCTCTGCTTCATAAATCGAAAACCCTAATTCCAAAATTCAATTCAATTTCAATTTTCACTTATAGAAAAATGGCACCAAAATCTTCTAAAAGTAGAGATATAAATCTGCTTACTGTCCCATATAATCTGTCATCTGATGTCAAACATGCCAATGGTGCCCCTTCAAATCCTCAACAAATAAAATTAAATCCAAATAATCCCATGGCAAGTTTGCAAGGGACTCAAGCTGTCGATTCCCTTATTGGTAGAATCCAAAGATTTCTCCGTGATTCTCCAATCGGCGTGACTTTTTCCCTAAATCCACGTAAGATGTACCACGATTACTTGTGTGAGTTTTGGTACACAACCCAACTTTCTGATGACTGTTCCTCTATCTCCTTCACTCTTAAAAATGGAACAGTCGAGTGTACCATAACAACTAAAATGTTGAGGGATGCCTTAAACCTCAACTACTGGAGGCAAGGAGAGTCTCAAGTTGTCATCTCTCCCAATATTAAGATCCAATTTCGACCAGAATTCACAAAACGACTTATGTTCTTCATTTTTCCAGAAACGATCCATCTAGGCTTTTCCCCAAACATGTTTTCGACACAATTTAACATCTTTTGATCATCAAGATCGATTATAGACTCGTTTAACATCGTTTTTGAACATTAATTGGCTTAAACATAATATAAACCCTAATTTTTCAAAACCCTTTTTATAAATCAGATTTGCTCCTTTAAAATATAACTTTAAATCTGAAAATCTAATCAATGAATTGATTATTACCTGCAATGCTAAATAGGATGCAATACCCTTGACAAAACACACTCGAATCACACGTAGGAAAGCTTTTCGGCTTGAAATTGATGAAGGATTGCTAAGGGAAGGCTTAGGGTCTGTTTAGAGATTGTTTTGGCTGCATAATATCATCTAATGGCAGCTCCTAAACCCTTAATCCCGTTTTTAGATTTCAACCTATGTCAAAATCAGTCCTGGACTTCTAAACCCTTCATTATTGGTCACAAACTGCATTATTGACCATATACAACATTAGTCCTTCATTAAAAGGCACTACATAGCCTTTAAGCGACATTAATCACACTTTTATTCGTCTTTAAAATTTAGGCTTTTAAACCTAACTACTTTATCTACGTTAACCACACATAACTACATTCAAATATTAAGTAAAGACTTAACGACACCCCAAATTGACTTAACGGCATTAGTCAAACATTAAATAAAAGTTCGGGATGTTACAAGACTCTTCCCAGAATTTATGTATTCTCCCTATTAAAGTCTTTGTATAGATATTCAATAAGGCCACAAAGTTATTCATGTTGAAACGAAGGGTTGAAGGAGCAAAACCCTTTGGCCAAATTGGTGATGGTTTGACTGCCTTTGGCGGATTGTATTCAAAACTAATTAAAGATTCGATTTGAGAAGATGATGATGATGATTTTGCCAGGATT
>CM067173.1:16332858-16496578 GCA_034093135.1 Erigeron breviscapus
TATGATATTTTTGATTTGTTCACACATGTACATAAATGTAAAGATTTTATTCACATTTTCAACCATTAATAGCTGAGTTGTGATCATTTGAAAACTAAAATTTTCGTGAAAACTAGAAAACTGGCCAAAACACACTGTGATCTGAATTTAACACAATGTGTTTTTAATTTTTTTTTAGAAAACACATTGTGTTAAGTTCATATCACAGTGTGTTTGAACAATTTTCTGATTTTCACGCGCTATCAAAAACACACTGTGATTAACACAATGTGTTTTTAGATTACACAATAAAAACACATTGTATTTTTAGAAAACACAATTAAAACACATTCTGTTAGATTCAGATCACAGTGTGTTTTGACCAGTTTTCTAGTTTTCACAAAAATTTTAGTTTTCAAATGAACATTTCACATTAATAGCTTGATAAATTTGGTCACAATTCTCATAAGTGTGAAGAAATAGTGTACTTTTATAATAGTGTACAGTCATGTGAAAGTATAGAAATACATATCATAACTAAAAAAGATTCCGTTAGATTTAAAAATACGTAAACAAAGAAAATTGAACAACTAAGTTTGTTTTTTAGTCTTCATGGTCAACGAATGTATTTTCTTCCTAACAAACTAATTAACGTATATTGGTTGTTGGCTATTATATATACATCGGTATAATTAGAGATAGATCATCAAAAGTACTTACTCAAACACAAGTTAGCCATGAAAATCCTGTTTCCAACGTTTGGCCTACTTTTATTACTTCCCTTTACAACCTCTCAAATAGATACCAATTCTACTAATTCCATCCCTGAAACATACAACCTCATTAACCCTATCGGCAACTTACCTATAGCAAAGCCGGGCTGCAATACCAGTTGCGGTGACTTGATCGTTCCCTACCCTTTTGGCATCGGTCTTGACTCAAATTGTTCTATAGATATAGGGTTTGACATCCATTGCAATACTTCTTTCAAACCACATAGAGCCTTTTTGAAAAAAAATGATGAATATGTCTTGATAAACAAAAATATATCTGATTCTACACTCCGAATATCTAATAAGGTGGCTAGCAGATGCTATTATCCAAATGGCACAGATCTAAACGACTCCAGGATAACCTTTGATTTTTCTGAACAACCCTACACTTTTTCACCAGTAAATAGGTTCACAGTGCTTGGTTGCAACGATTATGCTTGGCTGGCCGCAGGAATAACGTCGTCTAATATTGTGTATACTGGTTGTATGGCGTATTGTTCTGATTTTGAATCAAAGAATACTATAAGGGATGCTTGTTCGGGGGATGGATGCTGTCAATCAGCCATACCCCGAGACAGTAAATACTATCGTACTCGGGTCGTATGGAATGCAAATGACGGGGACCCTTCGGGACTTATACGTGGTTGTACATACGCATTTGTCGGTGAGCAGGACACGTTCAGGTATAATCATTCAATTAATTATTCATCTGATCCTTCCTTCATCAAAAGGGTTGAAGATAATATCCCCGTTGTGTTGGATTGGGCTATTGGTAATCTGAGTTGCGCTAAAGCCAGCGCAACAGCGGGTTACGCTTGCCAATCAAATAGCGTATGTGTTGACGCCATTAGCGGTGGGTATCGCTGCCAATGTAAAGAAGGCGGCTACGAAGGAAACCCTTATCTATCTCCTGGATGCCGAGGTAGGCACTATCTACTTTAAATGTTTGAACACACATCCGTCAAAATAGATAAAATCAGAATTTTTGTCTTACATCTATATTGGATGCATATATATCAAGATGCATACATAAAACAAAAAAAACATGATTTTTCTCGATTTTGACAGTATTCAATGTATTGTTAAACACTTAAGTATTGATAGTTAATTATAAACTATGTTAGTTTTATACACTTGTGATATATCAAAATGGAATTTTTGAATGTTCTCATATGTTCTCAATTATCTTAAGGGTATTAAAACTATATATTTTCATAACCCAATTTTTGGCAAGAAGCATGTAATCTATAAATTATGTATTGCATCATATTTTTTTAAAGTTAATTATCATGTGAAAAGTTATAAAAGTTCAAGTTATATAACAATTAAAAAAAACACTTTATATATATATATAAGTGTTTACTTTACAAAAAAATATATATAAGTGTTTGTTCACATGTGAACATAAATATGAACAAAACGATGTTATTTTGAAAGTTTAGGATTTTTTTATTCTACAACGAACATGAACATTTCACAAGTTAGGAGTTATCATAGTAGTATTATATTATATATATAAAAATTAAAAAAACTTCAATGCATGCCTATATATATAAATATTATATATATATATAGGTTCTAGGTAAAATAAAACAAGTATTAAAGTAAAACAGATAAAACAATATGTTTTTCTTCACTGAAAATCACCGTGCATCATGAAATCATTGTGCATCAATATATATACTTGTGCTTCGTGAATATTCGTGCATCAATTTTACCATGATCTAAGGGTCTAGATCTTGTCTTATTTGTTTTACATATATATATATATATGTGTGTGTGTGGTGTGTGTGTATGATTTGTGTTTTAGGTAAAATAAAACAATTATTAAAGTAAAACAAATAAAACAATAGGTTTCTCTTCCCTGAAAATCACTGTGCATCATGAAAATCACCATGCATCAATTACTTCGTGAATCTTCGTGCATCAATTTAACCATGATCTAAATGTCAATATCTTGTCTTATCTGTTTTACTTTAATATTTATTTTACAATACCTAACCCCCACATATATATAGAGGTTGAGTATTGTAAAACAAGTATTAAAGTAAAACAAATAAGACAAGATCTTGACCCTTAGATCATGGTTAAATTGATGCACGAAGATTCATGAAGCAATTGATGCACGATGATTTTCATGATGCACGGTGATTTTCAGTGAAGAGAAACCTATTGTTTTATTTGTTTTACTTTAATACTTGTTTTATTTTACCTAAAACCCATATATATATATATAGGGTGAGGATCCTGGAAGAAGGTGTGTTAAGGAGAGAAGGTCCTATTGGCCAATCAGAACGCGACATGTGTCAAAAAAAAAAGCGCGGTGACAATTTTGTAAATAAATTAAACTTTTGTGAAGCTTGGTCAGCTTGGGCTCTCGGTCAGCTTGGTCAGCTTGGGTTGGGTTGGGTCAGCTTGGGGTTGGGTTGGGTCAGCTTGGGGTTGGGTTGGGTCAGCTTGGGGTTGGGTTGGGTCAGCTTGGGGTTGGGTTGGGTCAGCTTGGGGTTGGGTTGGGTCAGCTTGGGGTTGGGTTGGGTCAGCTTGGGGTTGGGTTGGGTCAGCTTGGGGTTCGATTGGGTCAGCTTGGGTTTAAAATCAAATTATTTACTTCTCCCCCTTCTCTCTTTAACACACCTTCTCATTTGATCTCTCTCCTATATATATATATATATTATATATATACAATATAATATAATTGGCGAAAGTTGTGGTGGTAATTTTCTTGTACTTAAATTTTTGAAGATTAATAGGAAATCTGTCATCATTTTTAAGAGCGCTCACATCAAGATTTTCCAAACATCAATTATCTATTAGATTATATGTTCAATTAGTTAATTACTAAAAGTATTAATTACTCAAATGGATTATTTACCAAAATTGAAGATGATTTATTTCTTTGTATTAATATTAACGAGTTTTCAATAATTTCTTTTTTACTAGATATTGATGAGTGTAAAGATATGGCAAAACATTCATGTTACGGAATTTGTATTAACACTCTCGGGAACTACACATGCAAATGCAAAAAAGGATATTCCGGCGATGCTACAGTTCCAAATGGATGTAAAAAGAAACCGTTCTACCAAACTCTCTTGTTCTCTTTAGGTAATCCTGATATTTTTATTAATAACTTTTTTGATAATACAGTATGAAGATTTCTGCTAAACATCCAAATCCGCATTGACATAATCAACTTTTGTTAGCATATTTACATGGCATGTTAGTTGGTTATAGCTAGACGGAAGTAAACTCCATTCTATCTCTCCCTAGTTACGAACAAAAACTAGGGCTATTACCCAGTTGTACACTCCATTGGTTCTACTATTACCAATATCGTCAATTACCAGTATTAGTTAACATTATTATAGTCGTATTTGACATTTTGGAAAACTCATAAGGGATTTTGTGGTTTATTCTCCAACTAGTAATACACGGGCAAACATATGTAATTAATACATGTTAAATTTGTTGTTCAAAAAAAAGAGAACATGTTAAATTTTTAATAATATCGTAAGTTGAAGAATATTGAATCGGGTAGGAATTGGACCAATGAGAAACATGACGTTAGATTGGTGGTTGTGGAGATTGAGTGTCTATCACGCATTCGAATATATCTGCATAGTCGTTAAATGTAAGTCAACTGACTGTTTCGTTTGCACTTTTATACTATGACCATTCTGTCATTTGAGATTAAACATGTATAGTGACCATCTTACCATAAAACAAAGATAATATGCACAAAATGTGTGTAAACATTTTGTGTTTGTTCTTTAACGTTTTGCTTGAATCATTTAGTTATCCACAAAATGTGGGTAAACGTTTTGAACTTGTACACATTAATGTTTTGCTCGAATAATTTAGTTATCCATAAATGTGCATAATTATTCTTTTGATATATAGTTGAGATATCTTACTATAGGTTTCGTATTTTTTATATTCTTTATTAACTTAAAATTCGTTGAGTAATTATTAAAAAGTGATGTAAATCCGTGTAGCACGTAAGTAATCTAGTGTGTGTGTATAGATATATGTATACATGTTATGTTATATTATATTATATTTTATTATATTGTTATTATATTATATGATATTATCAAGTTATTTAATCTGATTCAATCGTTCCGACCAGTGAATAGGTAAAAAGACCGGTTTGACATCCAGTCCCTTTTTCAAAACATTGATTATTTAAATATATAAGATACTAATGATGTAAAACTAAATATTATAACCAGTATTTATTATGTTATATATAAAAATTAAACAAATAATTTAATAACAACGTATTACAAAAAAGAAATTTATAGTAAAAAAATCAAAAAAATTTAAAGATGAAAAATGATGTAAAATATAAAAATATTAGTTTTCATAATTATATCATTAATAACATTAATATTAATGAAATTAGAATAATAATAATAATAATAATAATAATAATAATAATAGTTATAACACATTATAATTAGCTTATATGTAAAGCTTAGTTTTCAGGTATGAACTTAACATCAAAATTTTTACCTTCTTTAAAACTTAAATTTTTTAAAAAACAAGTTATAATGACTCAATGGAAAGCACAAAACATCTGTTGAAGTTTTGATCTTTTGAAGTTTTGATGGACTAAAAGACAAACATGTTGAAGTTTTGATCTTTTGAAGTTTTGATGGACTAAAAGACAAACAAGCTACTAGTAGGTGAAGCACTACAAGAAATTCGGGTTTTGGGGACGACAAAAGTCGCCCCCAAAGGTCACATTTGTCGTCCCTAAAGCTTTTTGTGACGACTTTTGTGACGACAACGCATGGTCCCGAAAGCTTCGTCTCCTAAATTTTATTTTGGAGGGAAAACAAAAAAAATAAAAAATAAAATAAAATATATTTGGCGACGACATTTGCGACGATCATGAGCGTCATAAAATATTTTCCCGGTTTTGTGAATAAAATAATTCAAAAAGAAAATGCAAATTTATTTTGTGACGACTTTGTCGTCCAGAAACTTTTTTTTGACTTTTTTAGTCAAAGCGTTGAATTTTTTGTCGTTTAGCGGGCTTTTGGGGACGACTTTTGGGTCGTCCCCAAAGCCTTCGTCGCGAAAAACCATATTTCTTGTAGTGAAGTATTCCAACATTAAATTCGGGGATTAATTTAAGGTTAAATGTATTTATATTTTGATTATAAAGGGAGTATTTTCAAATACCAAGTAATAAAGGTAACATCTTTAATTTTTAATGTTAACATTCGTTAAGTGCTAATATGACATGCCACATAAATAAAAACATGCCGCATCGTAAAAAAAAATGATCAATCTAAACAGTTTACACAACAACATTGTTATCTCCAACAATCGGGTATCATTTATCTGTGAAATAAATATAGATCAGTGATGGGTAAAAAAAATGGTGGAAGAAAAATCGGTAATAGATGATGTGTATAAAAATAAGACTTGCATTGCTATGTATATAAAATGGTGTGCATGCCACGTTGACACTTAATACAAATATCTAACGTTAAAAACTAACGATTTTACATTTATTGCTTACAATTTAAAAATATAGTCTCTTTAATAATCAAAACATAAATACCTTACTCTTTTTAGAAAATTCATGAAAATAGGTTATCTTTCTATATATTTAACCCATTAATTTATCAACATATAACACATCTAAACAACATTATTTCTTTGTTAATTTGTAATCTCAAAACTTTTTGAACTGAATTTATATAATGTTTTAGGTTTAAACAAAATGTACTAAAAAAGATATTATAGTGATCAAGGCCACATAATTTTTTTCACACTATGTTCGAGGGAATGTACAAATACTTATATATTCTGTGGTATGCTTTCATTCGGCTCCAAGAACTTTTGATGTTACATTCTTCAATCATTTTAATTGCTCTCTAAAAACATCTAATTAAAATATATCAAGTGATTATCAATTGTTCATCATTGTGTGTAGGTATGGGACTTGCGTTACCCACAATAGTGATTGGATTTTTGTTGTTGTACTTCATCGCTCTGAAAAGAAGACTAGAAGAAAAAAATTATGTGGAAAATGGGGGCCCAATACTAAAAGAGATACTGAAAAAGAATGGTGGTGTTACTGTGAACAATTTTAGTGTTAAACAGCTAAAAGAAGCGACTAATAACTTTTCTAAGGTTATTGGCAGAGGAGGCCACGGTACGGTTTACAAGGGAACTCTAAAAGATAATAGTTCCGTAGCAATCAAGAAATCCAAAAAAGTAGATAAAAGAGAACGGAAGGATTTTATCAATGAAATGGTGATTCTCACGCAGATTAATCACACAAACGTGGTGCAACTAATAGGATTTTGTTTGAAAACTAAGGTCCCGTTGCTAGTTTATGAATATGTCTCAAATGAAACTCTCCATCACCACATTCATAATAGAAAAACTGGCGCAGAGAGATTATCTTTGGATATTCGTTTAAGAATAGCATATGAATCTGCTAATGCACTTGCCTATCTTCACACGGATACTAGATTGTCCATCATACATAGAGATGTTAAGTCCGCTAACATCTTGTTGGATGACAATTTCACCGCAAAAGTTGCAGATTTTGGTGCTTCAAGGCTAGTTCCCTTAGGTCAGGTTGGAATCAATAATACTCTTGTTGAAGGAACGTTAGGATACTTAGATCCTGAATATTTTCATAGTGGCCTATTAACAGATAAAAGTGATGTCTACAGCTTCGGTGTAGTTCTTGCTGAACTTTTAACAGGGCAACAACCCATCAATATGGAAGCATGTCCTGGGGAGCAAAGTCTAGTAAAAAATTTTTTGAAGGCAGTAAAGGATGACAACTTTGTTGGTATTCTTGAAGAAGGTATAGTAACACAAGCGACTCATACGCAACTTAAAACAATATGCGACTTGGTATGTAAGTGTATTAATCAAGTGAGTGAGAACAGACCTAGCATGAAAGAAGTAACGACGGAGCTCGACAATGTGAGAAAGTTGGTGAAACAGACTAATGGGTTTACTGGACAAAATTACTTTGAAACGAGCGCTCATAAGATTGACATGGAACCAACTTTTCATACCATACTCTTACCTAAGAGTGATACGTGATGGGTTAATCCCGATTATGACAAGGAAGTGTTAGAAACATAAATAAGATATAGTACTATGGTGACAGTAGTTGTTGTTGTGTACATGAATGTATACTAAACTTTTCTCAATTTTTTGTTGTGTGTATTAAACTCTTATTTTATCACGATTGATGTAACAAATTTACAACCTTTCTTTTGTAATTGTACCTGTTAAACTGTGACCATATATAGTGTTATTATTAGTATCCAACTTCGCTTGTTTTTGCTTTTGTGTGTATTTAACTTTAGTCGTTCCTTTTGTTTTGTGTATTACGGAGTATTTTTTAACCTAAACGACATATATATATATAATATATATGTGAAGTGATCAAGTGAGAACCAACATATATGGTGAGAACCATTGAAAAATCATCTCTAAGGGCTTTGCCCTTAGAGTTAAGGGCTACGCCCGTACCGTAACAACCGTCACCATCTCTTGGATCGCCGCCCATCAAATCCATACGATTCCCATATGCGTCCCTTGACGGTCAGTTTAGAACGGATAAGGGCCTCTGGCCCGTACCGTATACATACGTTTTCTTAACGCGTAACCCATATGATTTTTTACAAAAAAAAATTTTTTTTTTTTTTTTTTTTTTGGAATGGGTTTTTGTTAAAAGAAAATAAAAAACAAAAAAAAGTTTCAAAAAATGAAAAATAAAAATTAAAAAAATAAAAAACCACACAAAAAAAGAAGAAAAAGGGAGGAAAACTAGTGGTTCTCACGGTTCTCTCCATATTTGTGGTTCTCACGTTAACCCTACCCTAATATATATATGACAAAATGATCCGTACTGAATGACTTTGTACCTATCTTAGGTACTGACATGTTAAGTTACAAATTAAACCTTTGAATTTGATAAACATACATAACCCCCTGAATTTTACATAATCCCTCCCTGAAATACACATGTTTTACCTAAAATAGATACTGCATGTTACCTAAGCTTTCCCTATATATATATATATAGGGGTGGGTTATTTGTAGTACAAGGGGAAAAAAAGTACAAAAAGTACAACCTTCTTCCTTCTTCTCCGGCAACCGCCACACCTCCTCCTTCTTCTTCTTCTCCGGCGAACAACCACCGCCACCACCTCCGGCGACTTTCCGCGAGAATCAGGTTCGTTTTCGGGTGGATACGGTACGGGCCAGAGGCCCTTATCCGTTCTAAACTGACCGTCAAGGGACGCATATGGTAATCGTATGGATTTGATGGGCGGCGATCCAAGAGATGGTGACGGTTTGCTACGGTACGAGCGAAACCCTTGCTGCCGGCGCCGGCGCCGTGGTTGGGGTGGTCGGAGATGATGGTGGCTGGTGGTGGTTGTCTCGCCGGAGAAGAAGAAGGTGGTGGCTGGCGGCGCCAGTCTCGCCGGAGAAGAAGCAAGCTGCTGGCCGGAGAAGGAGAAGGAGGAAGAAGGAGGAAGAAGGAAGATCTGAGCCGTCCAAAGCTTTGATCCAACGGCTGGAGATTGTACTTTTTTTTACCCTTGTACTACAATTATCTTTCCTATATATATATATATATATATATATAAATATTGAATAATCTGAATAAATTTTTTAAGCACTTATATCAATACTTGTGAATGTTGTTATACTTGTGAATGTTGTTATATACTGTATTAAGTTTTAAATTTTAATTTTAATCCGTCAAGCCATGCAGCGCCATATCCAATAGATTTATTAAACAAAACACGTCTAGCCATTTCGAAACAAAAGAGCACAACTTTTATGCAGTCGAGCGGAAAGCAAATAAGTGATTGGACGACTCCTCATCACTAAAACATAACAGTCTTAATGTCAATACCGCTTTTATAAAAATTCTAAGCTAGTGAGTAGGTAGACGATCGAGTAAAACCCGCCACACATGAACGTTCACCTTCCTGTTGTTATAAACTTGTTGATTTTTTCACACATACGGTATGTAAATGTAGATATTTTACACACATGTTCAACCATTCATAGTTTGTTAAATTTCTTCAAAATTTTTAGAGGTGTGAAGCAATTATAGTCCAATTACTTATTATAGTAGTGTCATGTCACATAATTCAAATTATATGTTGGTTAATGCCCTGATGATAAGAATAAGTCAAGAAGAAAACAATATACTTAGTTAAGAATATGAAAACGATGATGCCATGATGGGCTGGAATTTTAATGATTTAATCGAAAAAGATGAAAACAATTGATATGTTTAATCCAAGGTAAGAGAATATTACTCCTAAACTTTCGTGGTTTTCTTTAACGCATTACTCCTCCAGTCCTCTTGGAGTAATGACCAAGCTAAGGTTGAATCCTTGTCATGGATTAGTTTAAGATTATTTGATGTAATTTAGAAGTATTGTAACTTTGTTGTTTAAAAAATAATGCAAACTAATAGTTTAAAAAAGAGAAAAGTGAGTATGAGACTGTTACACATCTAAAGTAAAAACTTCTCATGCTAATTTTTTAATATATTGAATAAAAGAATGGGCCCCATATTTTTTACTTATTAAAAATGTTTATGTGAGGGGTTTTCAACCAAGTTAAATGTTTCATATTCACTTCCCCTATTATAAAAATATACATACGACAACTGTTATACAATCAAAATATCAAATAATGAGTTTTGTATTCTCTTTGCATAACTTGTTCACTACAACAAATTTATCAATTGTTCACGCATTTTTATTCACATTTCATGAAAGCGTAAAATTTTTTATCACAAAAGTTCACATCCAAAAGCGTTTAAAATATATACACATTTATAAGTGTGTAATATTTGAAACATTATCAAAAAACTCACACTTTTAAATGTGAACAAAAATATTCACATTTTTATAGGTGAACTAAATATTATAAAACTAGTTCACACTTATATATGTTAAAAAATGTAAAAGTTTATCACATGTTTAAATGTAAAAATATATATTCTCATATTCACAATTTTAAGTGTGAAAAAATAAACCAAAAACTTTCACGCCAAGATGTGTGAAAAATTTCATTTAAGAACTTCACACCTATAAATGTGAAGAATTAAAAGAAACAATCTTGACATTTATATCCGTGAACAATTTGGTGATAAAAACTTCACGCTACAACACGTGAATTATAGAAATTCCGTTCCAAAAAAAAATAGAAATTAAAAAAGGACATAATAAATAATACGGTGTAAATATCTTTTCTATTTTATCGCCCAGAAATAAAACCCCCCACCCAAAAATATATATAAATCATTATTGAAATTAAATTCCACTAGAATTGAATCTCAATTGAACTGGCGATTAATTCCATCACTCGATTCAAACTCGATTCATTATTATCCATTTCTCAATTCGCTCTGGTGAGATTATATATATATATATATATGTATAGATATATGTGTATATATGTATAGATTTGTGTGTGTTTGTGTGATTTGTGTATATATATATATGTACCTATAGATTTGTGTGTGTATTGATGTGGTTTGTGTATATGTATGTAATGATTTGTGTATATCTGTATAGATTCGTGTGTGTATTGATGTGGTTTGTGTATAGATATGTATAGATTTGTGTATATATGTATAATTTTTGTGTGTATTTGTATGATTTGTGTATATATGTATAGATTTGTGTGTGTATTGGTGTGATTTGTGTATTTATATATGTATGTAATAATTTGTGTATATCTGTATAGATTTGTGTGTGTATTGATGTGGTTTGTGTATATATATGTATAGATTTGTGTATATATGTATAATTTTTGTGTGTATTTGTATGATTTGTGTATATATGTATAGATTTGTGTGTGTATTGGTGCGATTTGTGTATTTATATATAGATGTATGTATTGATTTGTGTGTATTTGTGTGTATATTAATGTGTCTGTAACTTATTTGTGTATTTGTCTATGTGTGCGTGTGATTTGTGTGTACATACATAGTATCAAAAATTCAATCTCGTTAATATTGTGCAGCTAAGGAGAGAAAGGCTAAGGAGAGTCAGTAAAGCAACACGTAAAGAGAAAGGCTCCTGAAAAGGTTAAATTCTTACAATTATCGTATTTTTTGATAACGAGTTTATATTTCTGCTTAATATATCTTGTTTGTTTTGTGATTGATTCTTATGTGAAGGTGAGACACATGTTTATGATATTTTGAAGGTGATTATTTTGTGTGTTTAACGATTATTATGTGCTACTCCTATCCTGATTGTTTTGTGATCGGTTCTTATGTGCTAGTCTTAGTATATGATATACGAAAATGGATAAAAGTTGGATGAAAACTCAAATAACAAGCAAAAATTTCATCGATTTTGCACGTGTCAAAGCTATTAGAGGATCTAGGGCTTGGTTACCAAAAAAATGATGCTTGCCCTAATGATTACATGATTTATTGGGGTGATCGGAAAGCCCAACAATTGTGTCATCTTTGCAAGAAATATAAAAGTCAAAATAATCGGTACAAAAAGTCTTGTTTTATGATTTTGATGGATACTTATTAGATAATCTGGAACCTTTATGTGTTCTTGTTTGTATTTTGTGGATCATGTTACTTTTTGTTGTTTTTAAGTCATGTTATGCATGTATGAGGCTGCAATGTGTATTTTTTTTTAGTAATTCTGCCAATTCAGAAACAACAAATTTTGTTTTATTAATATTGTGAAGTTCTACTTAAGTACTGCAACTATGTGGCAGGTGGTTGAAATAGGAAAAGGAAGCTAAGTCAAATATGAACTCTACAAGGCAAGTGGTTTGATTAAGGTAAAATTCTTTTTATCCGTTGATTTTTAATCAAGTTTTCTTTGGAAATTCCAACGTTTTATCCATAGTATTGAGTATTATGATACTTTGGTTCCAGGGAGCATAATATAAGCAACTGGGATTATCAACTGCCATCGGCATTTCAATGGTTTTGAAACCAGTAGGTGCTAATCGAGTAGGCGATTCTGCTTATGTCCTTTCACCCATTTCATTGGTTCGGATTTAACCAGTAGTTTTTGTTGTAACCAGGTTTCTTTGCATTAAGGTAGGTATTAGGTTGCTATAAAAAATGTTTAGACCAAAAATTAGCATGCAATAACATAGAGACAAGCACATTCAGAATATTTCACAGGTAGTTGTGATTTTATTCCATGGTTCACCTTGCTCACATTTTGATTTCTATAAGCCCTTTTACTAATATGTGCATTTAAGTATTAAATATAAATGTAGATATTCGAGTTTTGCATCAAGCAGTTGATGATTTTAGAGCGGAGCTTCGGCTTTTCCAGAGTACACTCCAAGAAAATCACGAGGATTTTACATCTGGGGCGCGTATCTCAAGTGAAGATGCATCGCAAACAGGTTATGTCTGTTGTTTTGAAAATGAAAATACTTCATGTATTCTTTTATGGTTAGCCTTGAGGTGGCAAAATGGGATTATGGGTCATGGTATACATACTGCTATATTTTAGAGATAACAAACTTTACTTGCTGCTATGTTTCCTTGTTTTAAGAGGTAGGTCATGGTATACTTACTGCCATGTTTCCCCTGTTTTAAGCATTATTTGTCTTCAATTTCTTGATGGATGTGGTTGATCACTAATCTGTATTTGTATTATAAAATTCTTTTTCAGTTTTCGAAGGCGCGTCAACAAATATTCAGTGAAGTTTTTAACTTGCAGGGATCTTCAATAGGTGTGAGAATGTTATATCACAACTCAAAGATTTACTAGTTTGCAATGAGGATTAACATTACTTGAAACTTAGTTTGTGTAGTTTATGAATAAATGAGGATATCATTACAGTACTTGTGTACAAGTAGCTATGATTTGAATTGTTGTACAAGTGGATATCATTTTTGTTATGGAATGATAAAGTAGCTTGTGTACCAGCATATATCATTTCTATTATGAATTGTGTAGTTTCTGCCGATTGATATATACTTTATGTACAGCAGTTGACTAGTAAAATAGGTAGCTTATATAGGTACACGAAATATATTGATGACAATTGAAATGTGTAAAAACACTTTAGAAGTGTGAACAATTAAACCAATTATATGTTCATACTTTAAAGTGTGAAAAATTATAGTAATTTTTTCACACTTTCAAATGTGAATTATTAATACAAATATTTTGACACTTTTAAGTGTGAAGTATTGTGGGAAAATGTTCACACTTTTAAATGTGAAGAATTATGATAATATGTTCACACTTTAAAGTGTGAAGACTTGTAACAATATGTTCACACTTTAAAGTGTGGGATTTGACATCATTTTGTAACACCAATATTTTTCACACTTAATTCAAATGTAAACTTTTTTTTTTCTACACATTTTTAAGTGTGAATATCTTTACTAAATATATGTGAATAATCAAACATTTTGTTGTAGTGATTCCGATACCATTTTACATATTCAGATGTTTAATACTATTAAAGCACAATCTCAAATAATACTTCGTTAACGTGACCATTTATAGTCTCGGCATCAAAGTATGCCATATAGTAGAAAGTTTTCGCCACAGCTAGGTATGTCTGTTTCATGTCAGGATCAAGATCATCAGATGAGTCATGGAAAACGAGTTGGACTAGTTCTTGCATTTTAGACTCGACCTTGATGCCTATTGAACGAGTTTCCTGAATGTGTAAAATAATCACGTCAATAAATTGTTTTATCACTTAAGAACTTATCAGGAACACAACATTTTTTTGCATACCTTATAATATAGTTGGTGACATAGGTCATTTGTAGAAGAGATTTGTTTGTATTGAGGATGAGATACCGTGTCATTTGGAACCCATCGACCACCGCCCAGATTTATGGTTTCAACTATGAGTTCTGCAACTCCTGCTACGTCCGGTCCATTTATCCCGCTCAACAACCACTTCCTCCACTTATGTTTTATAAGAAAAAGGAACAACTAAGGTTATAATTACAATTTAAGTCTAGTGTTGGAAGAACAAGCTAGTATGGTGAAAATTAACTTACAGAACTTTGGAGGTGTGGCAGGATGTCTCTGCCATGAGCTTCAAGTGCTTCCGTCGACATCTGGTTAAGAGTTTCATGTAACGCATCTATCAGCACATGACATTTTTTTCCATATGTTTGTTGGTTTTGTGTGTTTGTCGGTTCATTTATGAAACCTAGAATTTCATCATTTGACATTCGGGTTTTGCTTAAAAATGAGGTGATGGTATTAACTAGCACGCTGGTTTTGGCCCAAGCAAGTCGCTCGGTGTATCTTTCTGGCTGAAATATGCTTGCTGCTGCCTGGTAATATGACCATAAAGTTCTTGGGTTTAAGCTCTCTTCAATTTTAAAATCTTCAAACCATTTGTTTAAAATTTTTATTGCTTAAATTTAATTCAATGGTTAGCAAGCTACATAAAAAAAGGAATGAAATTATTTACTTAAAATGACATACTTTTTGAAACTCACTTTCTCTCTCCTATATAAATACCCAAATTTACTCATATTCACCCCATCTCGAAAATCATTTCCTTTGCAATTCTTTCATTTACTCCTCTTCCAATTAAATTCCCAATCATCACTCTCTTTATTCTGTACTTCATCAAATCTTCAAAACCCTAAATCATCAATCATTCTTTTCTCAATTCTGGGTAACCGACTGTATACAATGGCTCCTAGACAAGCTTCCTCTGACAAAAACATCCTCACTCACACTTATATTCCTGATGCTACTGTTGAAGTAGCACCATATATCTAAATCGCCGCCGCTGACATCCGCATAAACATGAATAAATGGATGGCGAAATTGGCTGGTGATGATGACACCATTCATTTTTCTTCCTCAGTTGTCCACTATATGGAGCCCGAAGGAGCCCTAACCCTAAATCCAGGGAAAATGTATCACCAATACTTATGTGAGTTTTGGTATACTTCACATCTGCAAGCTGGTGATGATAACACCATTCATTTTTCCCTGAAGAAAGGTGCCAGGAAAATGACTATGAATGTTCACTCTCCTATAGATACTCTTCAGTTAAATTACTTCTCAGAAAATGAGCTTGCTATTCCACTTCCAACTGGCATAAATTTAAGGGAAGTGTGTAGGAAGATGGGCCACACAGATATCCTCACTCCAGAGGGGACTTTGAAAAGAAAGGGTACTATCTACATGAGTAAATTAACTGACTCATGAAGAGATTTCTTCACTCATATTGTTGAGTGTCTTGGAAGCAGTTCTGGAGGTCTTGATCAGATTAACCATACACAACTCTAGATTGCATACTCCTTATGGTTTGGTCAGAGGGTGGATTTTGCCCAGATCATCTTCAATGACCTTGTTGAGAGATTAAAAGGTAACAAAAGAAAAGTTCATGCTCCTTTTATTCGTTTTTTCTCTTTTTTTTAAAAAGAAAAATGGGAACAGAATATGACTTCACCACCACACATTTTTCTATGTGTGAGTATATGAGGGATCTCAACCAGTTAAATCTACACCTGGTGAGGTTGAGATTCCTTAACAAATGTTGTTCCTGTTTCAAAGAGAAATAACCTATGCAACAGTCCAAGTTGAGTCGGAAGAGACTCTGGGCGGGCCTCAAAACAATGAGGGACCCACCGGAGTTTTCACTGGAGAAATGGAGTCATCTGATCCCGAGGTGACTTCTACCCAACTCCAGGAACTAGTTTTACCCTCAACCTCCTCCAGAAGACCCAGACATCCAACCAGACGCTTTAGGAGAATGACAGACTCGGCTACTGTCTCTAGTACCGATGCTCGCCATCCAGATTCCTCCCAACAAGAATCTGGAGATGTCATAAGGGAAAACATACAAGCAACCACTCCCAATCTTCTTTTAGGGGTGAGTGGTGAAGAGAATTTAGGGTCATCCCAACCCTTAATAGAGTCTGTGTCAGCACAAGCACTTTTACATAGCCAAATTTCTGACACTTCTCTTGCACGAACTGATGATGTCACTGGTGCGTTACCATTGGTAATTGAGGTTCAGAATGCTACGGCAGGTGATGTTATAGCTGAAGATGGCACAGTAAATGATGCAACTCCAGTAAACCAGGACATAACTGATCAGTATGTGGTGCAAGCCCCATTCTGGGATGAAGTTGAGTAACCTTTATCTGAGGCCAACTTTGGTCCAGATGAAGATATTTTTTGTGAGAGTTTGACAATGGAAGTGGAACATTCTTCAGTTCCACCACCAGCTTCTAGTCTTGCTCCCACCACTACCATTCCCCAATCTCAAACAACTGAAATGCCACCACCACCAGAATCCATCTTTTCTCCACTTCCACCACCACCACCATCTTCACTTCCTCAAAATATTACTTACTTCAACCCAACAACTCAAACACTTCAAATGTCACCAAATCAACCACCACCAGTTGAACCAAAAATGGACTTTCCAGTCCAGAATGTCATCGAATCTACTACCACAATAACTGAAACCCCCATTACTGAAAGAGTCGAGACATTGGTCTTACTGGTATCCAGAAATGTCACTAGACCTTCTCCATCAACACCATTTGGTCTCTCCACTTCTTCTTCAACCGAGATCCAAGTAAGGTGGCGGATTTGGAGAGATCACTTCAGTCCTCTTCCCAGGTTATCCCTGATTTAAAATCCCTAATTTAAAATAATCTTCAGACAGAGATGAACTCGTTTGCTGGGAATGAGAAGATGGTGTTTGATAAGCTGAATGAACTGGTACTGGCACTAACAAGTTTTCTGACAAAATCAAAGTGGCAGTCCAAGGTTTAGAGGTGAAGGTATTAGCTTCTGTTCAAACTGCAGTAAAAGCTGAAACTGAAAAACCAGTGGCAGATTTTAAAGATGAAGTTCAGAAGCTAACCAGAACTGTTGACAGACTGGAGAATAGGCCAACTCTTGACCAGAACTCCATCATCAGCAAACTAAGTGATGAGACTGCTAAGAAATTGGAAATCACGATTTCGAAGCAATTAACTGAAGATGTCTCTGGGTCGGTTATTAAGAGTATGCAGGAAGAGTTGATGCCCAAGATGGTTGAATTGCTTGTGAAGGAATTGCCCAGGAACTTGCCTACTGAAATTGCAAGTTTGAAAAAGGAGGTTCAAGGGCTTAAAAATGAAGTTTCAAAGGTTTCTCCAGTAGCAGGCCTTACTTTTGGTTCCATTGACAGACAGATGTTAGAAGGTTTGTGGAATTACCACCAGGAAATTACTGGTGGTTATTCCAAGGGGGAAGGGTCTGCTCAGCCTGGTGCAATTGTTATGTTTGCCGCTGAGAAAATTAAAGAAAGAAAAATGGAGAAGTTGGCTGAAGCCACTGGTACTGATGCCACTGTGCAAGAAGAATCAATTGGTACTGAAGCCAATGTGCAAGATGAAGAGGTCACTGGTATCGATGCTAGTGAGCCCAGTTTGAGGAATTCCTAGATATCACAACAACTAAAAAATCTCTAAAAAGAAGAAAACATGTGATATCTGGTGAAGAGAATACTGAGGAAGGTTCTCCAGAAATGGTGTTAGTTGATGATGAAACCTCCAAGAGACTAGAACAACAAAATATCCTGATCGATGTGTATAAAAGAAATCAAAAGCTTGAATTGCTAGCCCATAAAAGGGATATGGATAATGTGGGAACTCTCGACTCTTACAACGCTGGTTTGTTAGGCTTACATGTTGATGTTTACAAAAAGATGAGAGATGATCCCAGAATTCACAAGTGCTTAGAAATCATGGATGATGTATATGTTCGTTCCAGGTATTCTGGAGAGGAACAACAGATGGACACATTTACTTTTGGCCTTCCAGTTTCACAATTGATTAAGCAAAGGAAAGAAGAGCTCGTGAATCTCCAGAAACAAGTCAGGAGAAATGCTGCAGCCCTGGAAAGAGAATTTAGAAACAAAATTAAGGGTTTGCCAGCAAGACAAAGCAAGATTGACAGAGATGCAGATCTCAGTACCTTCATTCCAATAGAGACTTCCTGGACGATCTCAGAAACTCAAGTCCAACAACAATTTGAACAACAAAGGGTGGTAAAGGAAACTGAAGAAATGATCAGGGATGTAAAACTTAGACAAAATTATGACCAGCTCATGAGATACAGAGCAGACGTCAGAAAGATCATTGGTGCTGAGATCCAGCAGGTTGAAGGTGATGAACATTTTACAATGTTTGCAGTCAAGCAATATAGAGAAAAAACTTTGTTGATGAGAGGAAGAGCACTTCAGTCTAGGCATTTGGCATTACGAAAGATAAAGAGATTGGATTGGCATTCAAGGGGAAAACAAATCTCTCTTCTGCCGAGAAGGCATTTCTGAAGAGAATCCAGAAGATCTGGGAGAAGAAGACTCAAATGAAAATTGGGTTAGGTATTCGTTCTCCAGTCTCTTCCCTTTTATCCAAGAGAAAGGCTACTGAAGATGCTTCTGGGCATGCTGATAACAGACAAGCCTAACTCTTTATCACTTACTTGTATATGTAATTTCTGAACATTATTTGTAACTTTTATTGTTGATGTTGTATATAGTTGCAAATTTCTGTTCCACAAGTAGATGATTAAATTAAGTATAGCAAAACTGAAAAGACAAAACTGGTCACTGATGATCTATAAAGTGTTTTCAGTAACTTAAAATTTTTAGACTTAGTCAAAAACAAGTGTTTTCAAGCATACAAGTTGTATAGATAGAAGCTTGAAAACCTTGCATTATTTCAGGATAAATAGGGGGAATTTGTTAGTCAAGGTTTCCCTGGACTGGTCCGGTCATCTGGAGCCTACTGAAGATTTGTCCAGAAATAATTGAAGACCAGTGAATGCCATTGATGTGTGAAATCTAGTTTAAAATTTATAACAAGATCTACCGCTAACTGACTACAACACACTTACGAGTGTACCCGTTCGTATGTAATATAGCTAACTGGCAAGACCAGGATCGAACACAAGGACTGATTGTTGTACTAAAGGTTGTTAAAATGTAAATCAAGAGAAAGTTTGGTTTGTGACCGAATTGTCACTTTGCGTTTCTGAAAGCTATGTAATCAACAAGTAAATAAAAGTACTCAACCGGCGTCAATCGAGAGCACACGAAAATAGTGGGAGTTATAACAAATAATTAAAAAGCCACCTATGTCGAATCCGCTACACAAAAAGTCTAGGTTGCATATGGTTAAGCTCAAAATTCTTTAATGTTGGTGATAATAATCGTGACAAGACAAAAACACAACCGGGTGCACTCCGTTTGTAAAATCGACTCAATCACCTATTCAATCCAATTTCTTGCAACAAGTGGTACCACCAACCCTATTACAATTCCTCGAACTAACTAGTTTGTTTGATTATTTAAATAACAATTTTTTATCTTTGTGAAAGAAACGTGGTACCACCAACCGTTAAATCCACTTAACAAAGTAATTTCTATTAGACTTGTATTCTTTACTATCATACATGACCTAGCAAGAGTTATTCATAGACAAACAACTAAAATAATACTTGCATTCAACTAGTACCACTATCGAAGAACACAAATATCACCAAGAACACAAGTTTAATGGAAGAAATCACTTCATTAAGATCTTGACAAAATGTTAAGTAAAACCAACTTGAATTCAAAATATTATGCAACCACAACTAATTGTTTCACTTCATCTTCATAGATGTATAGAGATTTAGCTACTCATAATGAAAATAACTAGAGATTCAAACAAAAAGGAGAACATAGTTTCCAAATGTGAAGTAATAATCCAAATCAAGGTTACAACCAAGCTACAATCAATAATCAAGAGCCAAAATTAATCTTCAAGTCTTCAAAATAGTTTGGACGATGAAAAACCCTTGAAAACCCTTTAAAATCGGCTGGAGAACAAGTGTGGAGGCTGGAGTGTCCAAGATTAGGTTTAGGGTTGAGTGGGGTTGGTATTTATACCCAGAGAGAGAAAAACATGTTGTCAGCTCGAAGTCGCGCCGCGAGGTACACGGGTCGCGCCGCGAGATCTTCCAAAATTCGAACAGAGGACTGCAGACCAAAAACTCGCGCCGCGACTTTTCTTGTGAGCTCGCGCCGCGAGGTTTACTGGTCGCGCCGCGACTTTTGCCCGGTTTCACCATTTTAACTTTGTTTTCGACCATTCTTCATCCGTTAGTGCCTTTGGACCATTCCTAAGTCGTTTTCTACCATTTGTGAGTGAAATACTGCCTTAGACCTGAAATCACTAGCAAATACCATAAAGCACCACAAAACATGTATAAACGGCTATCAAACGTGTCTAAAACGTCCAAATAAGATTTGGGAAATATGTATATATTGAGACACATCAAACCTCCCCACACTTAAACCTTGCTTGCCCTCAAGCAAGTATGCACTTTAATCAATTCTCAATAACCCAACAATTCACGATTTCATAAAACAAAACATAGTTATAAGAGAAGTTTCCTACCAAGCGGTGTCGAATACCAAAAGCAAATGCATTTAAAAACAAATGAGCAAAGTTTAAGACGAAATCAGAAAATTCGACTAATCTAGATCAAAACCATCTTTCGGTTACAATTAGAATCCTCCCTATGCTTGTGTTAACACCTCTTGAACATTTCTATCATTCCAATTGACCTTAGGCTCGTTCCTACTAAGCTATAATCTACTAGCAAGCATCAACATTATTATTGGCAACATAAGCAATATTCCATAATGATTATCGGCATATTGTCCACTTAAACACTCACGCCATTGGTTTTCCATAAGATTTTCATCACGTTATACTTATGAGTCCCCTGACAAAACATACTCCTACGGTCTAGAATTGCAACTCTATCCACACATCAGGTGATCATACGAAAGTGTACTTTAAGCGTCCGGCCAGCGGTTCGCTACGGATACGTGAGTATCGTTAAGAGACATACGCCAGAACTCAAGGTTGGGTTGCATATCCAGAGACCATGCTCTAAACACTAACACATACGAGAACAAAGGTTTTATAATTTAATACCCGTGAGTTTCTATGAGACCCATGTAGCGAACTTTCGGGCAACTCATCCCAAGTTGGAAGCTTTAGGTGAGCTAGGTAAAACGAAGTTACCCCAGGGACCTACTTGTTCGAATCTCAAAGCCCACATTAGCATTAGACTATTGAAAATTGTTTTGCGCGTGTTCCCGCATGTGCCACCCGTTTGATGCCGCAGCACCCCAGACACCCCGATATAAAGACCAAACATAATGACTAGAGCCACAACCTATAACATAAGAATTAAGGACCGGACATCCGGTGTGCAACCATATGTTAAGTCAAATTACCACAAGCATATTTAATACATTTCAAGCTTTTCGTGCACACGAGTTGCAAAATTCAAATGGAAAACCTCAGGCAGTGCCTACCAATACATCATCTGGTGAAGCTATTATTCACATTAGGTTCATCATTAAGGTACAATTCGCAAGCAACCTAGATTATTTGAAGTTCGGAACAAGCCTATGACCCCTTGGAACGATGAAATGCCACAAGCACTAGGAAAGGAAAGCTAAAGGTAAACAATCTCAAGTTTATCCTAGATTAGCAAAATTCAAAGTCCTCATTTCTCGTCTTTGCACAAAACCTATATCCTCAAAAATTTAAAAACATAACCAAATTGCTAGTAAAGGAAAGAAACTTCAAAATTTTTCATTTTTCCAATTTACCAATCCCCCTCCCCACACTTAAGTTGTACATTGTCCCCAATGGACGAATAACTAAGGCAAAAAAAATTGGGAAAAGGGAAAAATGCAAAATGTAGAAAGGAAAAACGAAAAACCTCTGGGTGAAGGCAAGAATTCACCATTGCGAAGTCGAGCCAAAAATTCAAGTGGGTGCTGAACTAACTGCCAGCATAAACCCGCTTGTTTATTCCAAAATTTCCAAAAGCAATCTTCCAGAATTCAACTTGCAAACCCAAAATTTTCACCTGACAATCACCATAAACAAAAGACCAAACAAACTACATAGTTCATAAATAAGGGAAATACGGAAAATACTACAAATGTATCATCGCCTAAATGGTGGAATTACAACCAAATCGAAAAGAAATAAAGTTCAAAGTTTCAAAAGTTTCAGAAGTTAGAAAATAAAATAGAATAGATCAATCATCCTCCATGTCATGGAAAGAGGGAACACCATCACCAGCATCAGGATCGGCTGGTCCACCAAATATACCTCTGTAAAAATCAAAGGCGGGTCCCGAATAGCGGTCCCCAGTCGTATGCCTGTACGTCCCAAACTGTATGTCCTGAGCCCCTCCTATGCTACTACTGGCACCCGCCTCGCGCCGCGAGAAAGGCGACTCGCGCCGCGACCTACCTGGAGTCCTCACGCCGCGACCTCGATATCTCGTGCCCGCGAGGAAGACTTCTGACCTGACTAGCTCCAATCTCGTGCCGCAAGACTCATTCCTCGCGCCGCGATGCTTCTGTTTCGACCCCGGTCGCGTCGCGACTTCCTTTCTCGCGTCCCGCGAGATTTTTCTCTGACCACGATGCTGCCAAAATCGCGCCGCGAGCTTCTCTTGTTTCTCCGATTTCAGACCTTTTAACACACATTTTCACTTAACGTTCTGGCCTAAACGACTTATCACCTGTAAATCTCAACAAAAACACATAAAAATAGAACAAAACTACTGAAAACAACAAAAAATGGTAAAAACACACGGGTTGCCTCTCGAGAAGAGCTTTCTTTATTTGCGAGTCATTAGCTTGACTCGATCAAACCTCGTTGATTAACTAAGTTGGGGTCTTTAACCCCCCTCCCCACACTTAAGTTGTTAGGAGTTCCATCCTTACTAGGTGGAAAGCAATCATCTTTCATCTTTGTCCGAATCCAATCATTTGCTCTACCAAAAGCATCCACCTCCAACATCAACTCCTCTTTCTCTTTGGTTGACAAATTCGAACATAGTTCTTTTGACAACTTCATATTGCAATGAGAAACTGCGGACTTGACACGATCGTACAATTTACGGATCTTGGCACTTCGGCTACTTGTCGGTCGAGAATTAATCACAAGCGTTATCTTCCCCTTATCTCCTTTTTCATCCACTTCATCTTCCGACCGTTCATCAATCTGAGAATCACTAGAACTAACACAAACAGTCTCAATAGCATTAACAATGTTAGGTGAAGAAAACGAAGTAGTGTTCAAGAATTCTACCGATTCATCCCCCGTTCTCAATGTAAGCTTACCACGACCGACCTCAATGGTAGCATCGGCCGTAGCAAGAAATGGTCTTCCTAGAATAAGGGGCACGTTTAATGCCTCTCCCACATCAATGATGACAAAATCCACGGGAAATACCAAACCCCCCACTTCGACCAACACGTCTTCTAAAATACCCATAGGTCTTATAATAGATTTATCGGCCAATTGAATTTTCATGTTGATGGGTTTAGGTTTTCCTAAGTTCAGTTTATCATAAATAGATGAAGGCATTAAATCAATACTTGCACCTGAATATGTCAATCCCTTACTCACGGTTAAATCACCAATCTTACAAGGAACAGTAAAACTACCTGGATCTTTACGCTTTTCGGGCAACTTACCTGCCATTGCCGCCGAACAAACACTTTCCAAAACGGTAGTCTCCACCTTAGCCAACTTTTTCTTGTTCATCAAGATTTGCTTCAAACATTTTGCATACCCTGGCATCTGTACAATTGCATCTAAAAACGGAATATTGATATTCAACTTCCTTAGATCACTTACAAATTTATCCATTCGCTCCTTCATCTTTTCTTTAATCAATCTCTGTGGAAAAGGAATCTTTGGTTTGTAAGGTTTCAATGCGGGTTCCTTAGGTGGTGTGGCTTTAGGAACTGAAGTGCTCTCCATCGGTGGTGACTCCATCTCTAGCTCGTCATCCAATCTTTCATCAATTTGCTCAACCTGTGGAGAAACGTTAGAAGCACAAGAGTTATCACTCGGAGGAAAAATTACCTTGCTGGACCGCGTAAATATGGCATTGACGGTTTCATTCCGGTGTTGGGGTCCTTTGTATTTGTCATCCCCACTCCTCCATGAGCCTTTGTCTTGATTCGGGTTTTGTTGGGTATTGCTTGGAAGAGTGCCCGGTTGCCTTTGTTGAGTGCCCATTCTATCAATTCTCTTTTCCAATCAAGGCATGGGTGTTGCGATTGCTTATGTCAATCTTGTCATGCAAGCCCCCGATCTTGTCATTCAAAAGCTTGGAATAATTCTCCATTGAGATATTACTTTTCTCTTGGGCCTCCTCTCGTTCGTCTTGTTTGTCAAGGAACTTGGACATCATGGCCATGAGAGGTGATCCTTCGCCCTCGTCTTCTTCTCGCCTTGGAGGTGATGGTGGTTGTTGTTGGTTAGGCGCGCCATGATTGTCATCCTTTTGCCACCTATTTTGAAAATTACCACCACGATTGTTAGAATAAGAATTAAAAGAGTTAGAAGGGTTACTTTGATATCGGCTTTGGAAGTTGCCACCCCGTTGAAAGAGAGATTGGTATTGGCCTTGGCGTTGATTTTGCACAAAATTCACATCTTCTTGAGCAACCGAATCACATTCATCAGGATGATGTGGACCTCCACAACGAGTACATCCCCCGGCCATAATCTTCACATCCCGCTCAAGCTCACCAAAATTGTTCTCCACCATAGAGAACCTTTCATCCATTCGGTTTGAAAGTGCCCGAATTTCAGAAATCACCTCGGATGTTTCTCCTTCATCAACCCTAGCCACTACCTTACGTGACCTCCTATCTCTATTTGAAGTCCTAGAAACTTGAGCTTTTGCCATATCTTCGAACATTTTCCAAAGCTCACTCGAGGTTTTGTAACTAATGCTACCTCCGCACGTCATTACCATCTTCTCATAACTCTCCCTATTCATCCCATCCATGAATATCCCCACAATCTCGGTGTCACTCACCCCATGCCCGGGACATTCCCATAATAGATCTTTCATTCTTAACCAAGCCTCAACTATAGACTCATCCTCATCTTGCCTAAAAGATCTAATTACAAGTATGAGCTCTCTTTCCCGATTAGCGGGGAAGAATCTCTCAATCAACGCTTCCCTAACCGCACCCCAAGTAGTCAAACTATCCGGTGCCAAACCTTTCAACCATTTGTGAGCCTCTCCCGTGAGAGACATGGGAAAAAGCTTTATTTTAACGTTGTTGGCCTGATTTTCCCCATAATTGAATAAGTTGCAAATCATCTCAAACTTGTCAAGATGCTCATGAGGGTCCCTTTTATGCCTTCCGTCAAAGCATAAATCCTTAACCATTTGCAAATGGTTGCCTTTCACCGTGAAAGTGTCAATCTCGGGGAAAAAAAACAAAAAAAAAAAAAAAAAAAAAAAAAAAAGAAGAAAAAAAAGAGAACGAATGGCCGATTGGCGAGAAGTTGGTATAGTTCGAGGAAGGTCCTCGATCTTCATGTTGAAGAGATCGGGGGGTTTTGTTGCCCGACCATGTTAACGGTTGTTCTCGGTGATTCGGGTGAAGTAGGTGTTTTATCGGAAAGTGGTTTTTCTTTTTCGGAATGGTAACCCCACTCGTTACTTCCCGACTCGTAATAAGTCTCGTGAAGTATGTGGTCGGATTTGGGTCTAGGAGTGGTGTCTATGAAAAACGGGTCGGAAGTTGATGGTTGTGATGTTTGTGTTTTGGTGCGCTTTTTGAGTTTTTCGGGATTGGATGTGGCCTTCACTAATGGTCTCCCAGAAGTTCGAGTGTTCATCCACTACCTGGAAATATTCTGCGAACACAACACAACAAACAAACCTTAATAACACCTGGGGTACACTTAAAGCAAAATAAAATGAAATAAAGCAAGTAACTTCTCTGTGCGAAGCACGAAAAAGGATCGATTCACAGAATCTCAACCAAAAGTACTAAAAATCAGTCCCCGGCAGCGGCGCCAAAAACTTGATGTATGTAATATAGCTAACTGGCAAGACCAGGATCGAACACAAGGACTGATTGTTGTACTAAAGGTTGTTAAAATGTAAATCAAGAGAAAGTTTGGTTTGTGACCGAATTGTCACTTTGCGTTTCTGAAAGCTATGTAATCAACAAGTAAATAAAAGTACTCAATCGGCGTCAATCGAGAGCACACGAAAATAGTGGGAGTTATAACAAATAATTAAAAAGCCACCTATGTCGAATCCGCTACACAAAAAGTCTAGGTTGCATATGGTTAAGCTCAAAATTCTTTAATGTTGGTGATAATAATCGTGACAAGACAAAAACACAACCGGCGTGCACTCCGTTTGTAAAATCTACTCAATCACCTAATCAATACAATTTCTTGCAACAAGTGGTACCACCAACCCTATTACAATTCCTCGAACTAACTAGTTTGTTTGATTATTTAAATAACAATTTTTATCTTTGTGAAGAAACGTGGTACCACCATCCGTTAAATCCACTTAACAAAGTAATTTCTATTAGACTTGTATTCTTTACTATCATACCATGACCTAGCAAGAGTTATTCATAGACAAACAACTAAAATAATACTTGCATTCAACTAGTACCACTATCGTAGAACACAAATATCACCAAGAACACAAGTTTAAGTGGAAGAAATCACTTCATTAAGATCTTGACAAAATGTTAAGTAAAACCAACTTGAATTCAAAATATTATGCAACCACAACTAATTGTTTCACTTCATCTTCATAGATGTATAGAGATTTAGCTACTCATAATGAAAATAACTAGAGATTCAAACAAAAAGGAGAACATAGTTTCCAAATGTGAAGTAATAATCCAAATCAAGGTTACAACCAAGCTAGAATCAATAATCAAGAGCCAAAATTAATCTTCAAGTCTTCACAATAATTTGGATGATGAAAAACCCTTGAAAAACCCTTAATATCGGTTGGAAGAAAAGTGAGTGGAGGCTGGAGTGTCCAAGATTAGGTTTAGGGTTGAGTGGGGGTTGGTATTTATACCCCAGGAGAGAGAAAAACATGTTGTCAGCTCGAAGTCGCGCCGCGAGGTAAACGGGTCGCGCCGCGAGATCTTCTAAAATTCGAACAGAGGACTGCAGACCAAAAACTCGCGCCGCGAGCTTCTTTTCTCGCGCCGCGACTTTTCTTGTGAGCTCGCGCCGCGAGGTTTACTGGTCGATCCGCGACTTTTGCCTGGTTTCACCATTTTAACTTTGTTTTCGACCATTCTTCATCCGTTAGTGCCTTTGGACCATTCCTAAGTCGTTTTCTACCATTTGTGAGTGGAATACCTGCCTTAGACCTGAAATCACTAGCAAATACCATAAAGCACCACAAAACATATATAAACGGCTATCAACCATGCCTAAAACGTCCAAATAAGATGTGGGAAATATGTATATATTGAGACACATCAGCCATACTTGTACATGAAATATGGATGGCACCAGATTTCAGTTCACTGGACTTCACTCCAGTCACGATCTATTCCACTGAAGACATTCTCACTGAAGTCGAAAAATGAAGTCTGAAGAAAGAAGACTGACTAAATGGCGGGGCCCACTAGCAGTCTTAACCAGATCAAAGACATGAGCATATGTCAGTGTTCTAGAACTTACAAATCTGAACACTGATTACGAGGAATTGACTTTTTGCCTTTACATGCTTTTATCCGGACAATCCATTTGTCTATTGTTAAAAGTACACATGCGTGTAAAGGTGATTGGTTTAAAGTAAGACAAGTCACATTCAAATGTGACTTTATGCTTGTACTTTAACAATGCATTTAAGGAATTAAAGTTGTTTCCTTAAATTCATCCAACCATATTTGTACGGCATAATAAATTCACTGGTGGATTTATTTGCCTATAAATACCAAGCTAATTCCTTGGCCAAATTACTTTTTGCATATAGTGAACTTGATAAAATATTCTCGATCGTAACAAGGAATACTTCACAACTTTAAGTATTTCGATCTAAGGAGATTATTTATCAAGTATAGATCATTTGTAATTCATAGATTGTTAGGATATTTACACTTGTGTATTATCTTGGTTCCGCAACAATCTTGTATTTTATTTAACATCAATAAATAAAATACACTTGAAAATTACATTGTGTTCCACCAATTATTTACTTATTGCTTTAAGTCTTGTATTACTTTATTTATATTCTTGCATTTATATTTAAGTAATATTAGTCCTTTTCTAGTATTGTGTCTCTAAATAAGAAAATCTTATTTAGAGATATTGTTTCTTGATTTACATTATCATAGAGGTGATTTCGGGTAGTACCATCAAGTTTGGGACTTACATTAAGACAATCGAATTATAGAACAGTTTTAGAGGTATTAACACAAATAAAAAGATTGACTTTTAGTTTTAACTGATTGATTATCTTTGCCTCTAAGTTATAGCTTTCTGATTTTGTCTTAAGTTTTCTCAAAAACATTTTGCATGACTACTCTTTGATTGTTTCGAAAAGTAGAAAAACTTTTTCACTTAAGTTGTCCGCTCATCTTTAAATGTTTTCATTTTTCTTACGAACACTTGCTTGAGGACAAGCAAGACTTAAGTGTGGGAAATATGATGACCGTATTATTTGTGACTTTTTCTATACCCTATTCAAGCATTTTTCTATGAAATAATAATTATTTTATAGACCTTTGGTGCTTAATTCTTTACTCATTTTATTATAGGAAGTGTGACAAGAGCAGGCTGAATAATGATTAATCATGAAGATATGAACATTGGAGCCGATAAGATGAAGAGTTATGAGCCGAAGTCAACGGGAGTCAAGCAACATATCATAAATTAATTTTGGAATTTGCAAATACAGTAAAGGTGGTGATGTCGTGGACTACTACCCAAGAAAAAAAAAGTAGCCCAAAGATATTTGTTGCTGGGCTAGTTTTCGTTGGCTAAAATAAAGAGAAGGAACAAAGTCAAGTGGCCTTTTTGCCTTGTGGTTCGTGAGGTTGGCGAGCAGCAGCAACACAATAACAATATATAGTTATTACTAGTCCTAATACCCGCACGATGTACGTTAGTTATATAAATTGTATCATAAAGAAATTCGAATATGTCTCATACATGATTTGTGAGTATAAAATAAATTATGGTTAAAGTAATATAATAAACAGTAATGATAAATATAATACATGTTTAGTTAAAGTTTCAAAAATGACATCAAAATAAAAAATTGTAAGCATAGAAGATGATGGCAAATAGCTTTGTCATTTCGGATCGTAAACTCCATTTTTTGAAGTCTTCATGTTTTTAACTTATTATAAATAATATAAGTAATAGAAGTTGAAGAACTGAAAAAGAAAAAGAAACAACTTTATTAATGAGAAAACGATCAATCAAATAAGGTTATAATGCGTTTTGTAGCTATAAGCTAAGAGTTAGAGTTCAATTCTAAGTCTAATAAGGAAATTGAATCTATATACAATTAAAAAAGCTAATTTAATAAAATAGATAAATTAAAAGGACACGTGTCGATCAAGATTACGCCACGTGTCGATCAAGGATTACGTCACGTGTCGTTTCAAGAACATCTCAATCCTGTTTTAGTTTATTGGTAGATATTAAACATCTTATTGTTCAAAGTTTACATAATACGAAATCATCGTTTTTACATTTATTTTTATTTGTAAGCTTCTAATATAGTCGTCGCCGCCGTCATCGTCGACGTATTGTGCCGGTTTACAAATTACAAATTAGGATTCATATATATCACATATATAAAAAAAATATATTATGTAACAACCAATTGTTGCTAGCTTCTACGTACAAAAGCAATAATAAACGATGATACAAATAGATATTTTAACATGCATTGCACTAAGTTACATATATAACAAATAATATTATGCAACAATTTATACGATAGGAAATAATATTAGTACTACTTATGAAACAATGGTTAAAAGAAATTTAAATTTTGGAGAGGTAAAAGTAATACTTACGAATATGTAGAATCAATTAGAGCACAAATTTGATTAGTGATTTAAGAATATGTCATACGTAAATATATATATTTTTTAAGGAAAAAGTGAATATGGGGTTGTTTCCCATCTAAGCTTAGATGGAGAACCCTCACATTCAAATATTTTAATATTTGTTTGTATTTTAAATAAAAGCATGGCCCCCATGAATTTTATGATTAAAAAACAAATGTGAGGTTCCCCATCTAAGCTTAGATGGGGGACAACCCCATATTCACTTCCCCTATATGTATATGCGAAATATATATATATATACGAGTATATATATATAGAAAGGTTAGCTAGGTGAAAAAACATTATTTTTAATTAATATTATATGAGTTGGGAAGGGAAAAGGATTAGTAAGATTCAATAATTAAATACTTTTAAATAACTAAAATTTAGAAGATTTTATTTAATAAATTAAAAGGGACACATGTTACGTAAGACTCATGCCAAGTGTTGCTTAAATAATGATTCACTCATGTTTTAGTTTATTGATAGATACTAGATCAAATAAAATCATTAGCTTTAGGTTACATCAATTTAGAAGTAGGTCGATATTAATTGTGGTGGTGGTTTGTTCGTGAGGGTAGCAGCCGCAAAAGACAAAGCGAAAAGCTTTGCTTTTGGTTTCATTCGAACAGATGTAGCAACAGTAGAGCACATCAACTACAACACTCCGCATCACAATTCTGGTTTCATCTTTCTTTTATTTTTATTGTTGTTATTAGGGTTACTTTATTGCAAAAGACTTATTTATTTGACAATTATTATTATAAATTTATTTATATTAATGATTGTTAGGTTTATTTATTTTGCAATGAGTAGCTAAATAGTTTTGTATCTGTTTGGATAATGTGATCATGCCTGTGTTGTGATATTATTTAGTTTTAATTGTTGAACAATTTTTATGTTTGACCGTCGACCCATAGTTGTTTAGGTTTAATACTTAAATGAATATGAAATTATTTTGAGAGTAGGTTGATGACTTAAGAGGAATCCAAACTACAGGGTGACTTAACAGGAATCCCATTATAAGGTTAGGTCATAAAAATAGACTTAGTTTATAATCTTAATTAGGTGACTTAACATGAATCTTTGTTAAAGGGTTGGGTGACTTAACAGGAATCTTGACCATTTAGACCGGGGGACTTAACATGAAGCTTGGTCGTGATTAGTCGTTCAACAATTATTAAGTAATTTGGTAGATGACCAATGTGGCATGTGAGCTGTTCCAAGTGGATGTATTGTTTTTAATATTATTGTCTTGCATTTACTTTTAAAGTATTCTCGTGCTTCATCGCTAGACCAAGCGGTTGGACACATTCATGCATCATTTCTTATTTTAATTGTTATTAGCTTTATTAAATCGTGACAAACCCCCAACAATCCTAGCATTCTTAGACATAGTCCCTGACAACGATCCTGATCTTACCTATTTGCTATACTATGAATGATCGGGGTCCACTACCTGTGAGTGAGTGTAGTAGAGAAGTCTATCTTGTAACTATAAATTTAAAACTTGTTTGAAAATTAAATAAACAAATCTCGCTCATCAATATTTGAATATCCTCAGAAGACACCCTCATCAGCTTTTGCATCGAATTTCCCTAGCTGACTGGAATCGTTTACGATGTATACTGGATAACCAAATACATGAAAATATATAATATTTGGTTTACGATTCCTGAGGACTTCATAGGCACTCTTCTTATGTCTGTTGACATAAACTGACATGTTTTGGGTGCGGCATGCAGTAGCCACAGCTTCAGCCCAAAAACTGGTAGAAAGACCAGATTCAGATAGTATACTTCTTGCAGCTTCTATCAGTGTTCGATTCTTTTTTTCCACAACTCCATTCTGCTCTGTAGAGTGTGCTGATGAGAAGTTTTGAGAGATGCCAGTGTTAGTATAGAAGGATTCTAGAGTCTTGTTTTGAAATTCTGTACCATTAACACTTCTTAACTGGCAGACTTTTCGAGTATACTTGAGTTCAATCTTCTTGATGAGTGATACGATTTCAACTGCAGCATAACTTTTTGATCTGATTAATACAACCGAACAGTATCTGGTGTATTCATTAACCACAACCAGAGTGTATCACTTACCAGCTCTGGTTTGAACATTCACTGGACAAAAAAGATCCATATGAAACATGTGAAAAGGTTCAGTGATTCTAAAGTTTTTCCTTGTTTTGAAACTAGCTCTTTTCTGCTTGCCAATCTTACACCCTAGACATGGCTTTTCTTTATTGAAAGAAACTGGAGGGGTCCCATCAACCAGTTGTTTGCGAGACAACTGGTTGATATTCTTGAAATTAAGGTAGGATAACCTCTTATGCTATTACCAGTTGGTGTCCTCATCTGCCTTGGTTTAAAAACATTGCTTTTTTGGAGCTGCTTCCATATCCATGATGTACACATTGCCTTTTCTGGGTGCAATCATCACCACTTTCCAATCCTTGTTAAATACGATGCCCTCTGTAATATTGAACAAAACTCTGTAGCCATCATCACACAATTGGCTTACACTGATCAGGTTGTATTTCAAACCATTTACAAATGCAACCCTTGTGAATTTGACTTGTCCATTATTTAGCACACCATATCCTTCAGTCTTTCCACTTTCATCATTACCAAATGTCATTGTTGGTCCATCTTGAACAGTGAACTCTTCCAGTATGGGCTTACATCCGGTCATAGTCCGGCCAACAGTGCTTTCCAGATACCAAGTATGCTTTTTTCGATCGCCTAGCACACCCACAAAAATCATTAGTTATTTTTGTGAACCCATCTTTTGATGGGTTCACTGGACTCTCCCTGGGAAGTCACAGTTGATTCTTGTTGGTTTGAACTGGAGACTGGTACTGAAGCCTTTTTACCAGCTCTAGTTCCAGGAGTAAAAACGACTAGTTTGATGGGTTTCTTACCCTTTTTCTTCTCATTTTTAGCTCCAGATTGAGCTTTTTGTTTTTGATTTGAAAGGGGTTTTGTATTTTGTATTAATGGAGTAGACGAAGTACCCTCCAGGTTGTTCAGTCTTGCAGTACAACTTTGGACTTGTCGAGTCAATAGTTGAAGTTGACTCTCCAGTTTTGACAAAATATCATTTTCTTTAGGCAACTGAACCTTGGACTTAGGTTCAGTAGGGATCTTTTTCTTTGGAGTCTTGAGCTGCTTAGACTTTTGAGGCAAAGGTTTGTTACCAATGAACTTTTTAACTCAAGCATTAGCCTGTTTTGCTTGAGTCATGACCTCAGATGGGGTGGTCCTATCAGTCTCAGTCTTAACACATTTACGCAAGTCATATGGTGTTTCTGGCCTAGCATGTGGTGGCTAACTGTGGATTTCAGGGACAATGGCTGCAGTATGCACATTTCCATTTAAATATGCATTTCTTTGAACAATATTATACTTGTTATTTGCAGCATCATAAGGTATATTCGAAGTTGTTAACCACGACTTGATTACCTTTTGTTCCTTTTCCAAAACAGTTTGTAGCTCTTGTTTTTCCAGTTCAAGAGCTTCACATGTTAAGACTGACTCTTTAAGAGCCAACTGAACACTTTCTAAATAAGACAAATAGGGTTTTACATTGTTTAATTATGTTAAAACGGTTTCCAGGTATGTCATCTTGTCATAACGAACACTTTTAATAAAGATTAAATCACAGTTGAGTGATTCAGCCAGGTCCAGTTTTGATTCAGGGTCAGATTCATTGTCATAATCACTAACCTTTTTCAAAACAATGTCCACCCATCTCCCAGAGATCACATCATCCTTCACCAGGTGTTGCTGGTCTTCCAAAGCCATGAAACACATGTCCCTAACCTCTTCTTCATCATCAGATGAATCATCATAGTATTCCCAGTTATCAGTTGTTTTAGCCATCATGCACTTATTTTTCTCAGCCATGAAACACATGTCCCTAATCTATTAGATTTATGCTTAAACCTGTTAAAGGTTTTAGCAATCATGGCGACTAGATCATCATCGTCAGTTTCATGACAATCATCACTAATTTCAGTGGCAAGGCTAGAGTTGAACAAGTTGCATAACATCTCCTTCATTGAGTGTGACTGGACACTCTCAGCAGACATTAATGCAGCACAAGGTTTCTCAGTCAATATAGAAACCTTGGAACTCTGAGCATGATTCAAGGCATCTTGCTCAACCACCAGTCTTTGTGCAAGGTTCTCTTCAGCAAATCTTAAGGCTCCATAAAGGGATGCAAGAGTGTGGTTGTGCAAAGTTTTACCTTGTCTTAAGACAAGAATCATGTTGGACCATTTGGAAGGAAGTATATCATAAAACTTCTCAAGAAGAATATCATTGTCTTTCTCTACACCCAAGCCTCTTTATTGATTAATTAAGTTGGTGAATCTGGTATAAGTATGAGTTAGGCTCTAATTGGGGAGGGCAAAGAAGGACTCATACTTCTTGCTTAATGCAACTTTCCTGGTAACAATAGTGTCATCACCACCCTCAAACAGAACAAGCAATTCCTCCCACATTGCCTTGGCACTGGGAACAACACAAGTGTTGGAATTAGCTCTTCGGGAACATCCCCAAGGATCATGTTCTTGATCTTGGTGTCCAAGTCAGCAAGTCTACGATCCTCATGAGACCAATGGTCTTCAGGCTTTTCTCTTGTTCCTCTTCTAGATCCAGTAGGGTCAAAAAAAGGACCAACGCCAGGGGAGATAGGCACATGTAGTCCATCTTTAAGGATTTTCAACATGCATCTTTCTATCCCACCATAATGCAAAAGCATCCTGGCCTTCCATGTGCCAAAGGTCTCACTGTTTCCATCGAATTTTGGAACAGGGGTGTTAGAATAATGCACATCGACATATGAAGTAACCAAGAGGAGGAGGAGGAGTGTTATTAACATTTTGATTAGCAGGTGGAATATTAATAACATTTTCATCACGACCAAAACCATTCTTACCTTCAGTAGTAGTCATCGAAGCAGATCTAGGCAAGTGTGTTAGCCTTCTACTCTGATACAACTTGTAACTCCCAACTCAAGAGATGGTACTACTAAAGACACCTCTATGTCAATGGTGAAAGTCTTTGCAATATGTTCACTGGGCTCGACTAGAGCTAGTACCAGTGAACAGTATATCAACAACTGGTGAATTACTTATTTAGATGAAAATATAAATAAGTAAATGACAATGCAATTACAAATACAAGTATGTAAACTGGTGAGACCAAGTTGTAATTTTTCAACGTATTTTATTTATTGTCTTAAATAAATTACAAGGTTGTTGCGGAACCAAGTTAATACATAAATGTAAATATCCTAACAACCTAGAAATACAATTGATCTATACATGGAAATTCTCTTGTCAATCGAAACACTTAAAGTTGTGAAATGTTCCTTTTTGCGATTGAGAGAATATTGCACAAGTTCACCAAGAATATGCAAAGTCTGAATATTGCAAAAGTGAATTCTTGGTTGTGCAAAGACCTCTACTTATAGGCAAAGGTTGACATTGGGATGTCAACTTCGCCGTACAAATATGGTTGAGCGCATTTAAGGAATTGCATTTAATTCCTTAAGCATGCTTGTTAAAGTGCAATGTAAAAGGTACTTTAACCAACCAGCTTTATACACTTTTGTACTTTTATCATAGACAAATGGTATTGTCCGGATAATAGAGTATAAAGGTAAAAGGTCTTCCTCGTAATCAGTGTAAAGCTTTGTAAGTACTTTACACTGGTCAGCTCTCTAGTCTTCGATCTGGGTAAAACATTCACTGGGCTTTGCTGCCATGAATGTTTTGTTCCTTTCACTTGTTGTCTTTGACTTCAACTGGAATGTCTTTAGTTCTGGTCAGATCTCAACTGGAGTGAAGCTCTAGTGTACACTGGCCACTAGACTTCTATTATTTCTGGACAAATTTTCTGGACTCAAGTCTGCACTGGAGTCGCTTCAGTTTTGCTGGAAAACTAGACTAACAAATATAGAACTCAGAGCGTATGAATGAGAATGCAATTATTCTCTCCAACACTTCTGATACGTTCCAATATTCAAATACTAAAATTTTATCACAACGTGATCAATCTGCAAATCTTAGCTCAATCTCTTAGTCAATCTTATATTAACCAAGAATATGCGTTTCCCTTAGGGGTTTTGCTTAATCGATTACTGGTATTGAACCCTTTAGAATATCCACGTGATCTCTCTCAAGCGTGTCATAAGTGTTTTTTAAATATGATAAAATATCATATATCTCACAAGACCTTTCCTTATGCTTCTAAAGTAGTGATATATATTATATAATTCCAATAATGGACCACTATTGTATTACACGGAGATTTATGATAAACTCATATATCTCTTTCGTCCTTATGGAATTTACTCCATTTCGCTAATCGACAATCCAAGACATCGGATCTCGAATATAGTTTAGACAATCTAACCAACTTATTTGAACCATGTACATGATTATGACATAATTTGAAAAACTTCATGTCATAAGTAATCTTCGAGGCTTAACTCACGTGAGACTTTTACTCATAATGTAACACCCGCCATTTGAGCCGATCAACTTTGCAGGACTAATAATTTTGAAACGAGTAAAGCCTTGATTAAGTAACTGTAACATCCTGAATTTTGTTAATATATTATGTTGACTTTGACCGATAGTCAATGTTGACCTACCGTTAAGTGACTTTATAATTTTTGTGGAAAATTATAGTGATAATCAAAATGTGCTTTATGTGATTTATTAGGTGATTATTAAGTTGATTAAAATGTGTGTCATTTATGTGAATAAATCGGAGTCTGTGTCCCCATCTAGTGTGATTAAAGTCGATAAATATCTACCATTAATGCTTGTTAAGGCGGTATGATTCCCTATGGTGTCTGATCAATATTTGATGTCGTGAAGTGAAGTTACTCGAGGTTGTCGTTTGATTAATAAGATTAGAGGGTTGTAAAGTGTGATTTAGCTAAACTGTTACGTCCAGATTTACTGGACTCGCTCCAGACTTGAAGACTGGAGAGTCTCTGAAGACTTGTCCAGAAATAATATTTACTGGACCCACTCCAGACTTGACGACTGGAGTCCTACTGAAGATTTGTCCAGAAATAATGGAAGACCAGTGAGCAAAATACTTGTATAGGAAATCTGGAGTCTTCCAGATTTCAACTCACTGGACTTCACCCCAGTCCAGATCTACTCTACTGAAGACATTCTCACTGAAGTCAAAGACTGAAGTTAGAATAAAGAAGACTGATAAATGGCGGAGTCCACTGGAAGTCTTACCAGATCTACGACTGGAGCTTTGTCAGTGTTCTAGACCTTACAAGTCTGAACACTGATTACGAGGAATTGACTTTTTGCCTTTACACACTTTTCAAAGAATATTCCACTTGTCTTTACAAAAGTACTTACGTGTGTAAAGGTGGTTGGTTAAAAGGATAATAAGTCATATTGATGTGACTTTATCCTTGTACTTTAATCAATGCATTTAATGACCTTGTCGGTTCATTAAATGCATGCAACCATATTTGTACGGCACAAATTCACTGGTGAATTTGTTTGCCTATAAATACAAAGTCATTTTCTTGTTAAAATTACTTTTAGCAATTAAGGTGAATTTGTCTAAATACTCTCGATCGTAACAGGGATACTTCACAACTTAAGTATTTCGATCTAAAGAGTTTATTTAGCAAATATAGATCATTTGTAATTCATAGGTTGTTAGGATACTTACATATTTGTATTATCTTGATTCCGCACAACCTTGTATTTTCTTTAACATCCTAAATAAAATACACTTGAAAAAATTACATTGTGTTCCACCTTTACTTTAAGTCTTGTATTACTTTGTTTATATACTTGCATTTATATTCAAGTAATACTAGTCCAAATCTAGTGCATATTAGACTTGTTGTATTTTACACTATTGGGTTAAACCATCAAGTAAGGGACTCTACATAAACTCGTTATAGTAAGTGATTAACCAACACTAATTATCTATTATCAACCCTAACTTAAACATATGTAAACCATGCCTTTTAGTTGCCGTCCAAAAACATAAAAAGAAACACAAAACCCTTTGAGTTGTAACCTTTGACTAGAAGAAAATAATGGGAAAAGTCAAAAGTGAGTTGTGTGTGTGCCGCAAAAAAGAAAACAAGTAGGAAAGAAAAATATTGGTTGTCCTTTTGTTGTAGCTTGTTCACGCCGAGAGAAAAAATAAGAGATAGTTGGATCCCTTGTCATTCCTTGTGTAGCTGCTGGGAGACCTGGGATTGAATTTCAATTCCCCATGGTCTCGGGCATTTACCTCTTCGGACGCGTGTGGGCCGTGTTATCGCACCCTTGGTCTCCAGGGGTGCCTTCGGGTTCCAACCGCTAGCATACTGCCCGCTTGGATGTCACTGCTAGGGTTTGAACCACTAACAAACTAACACGCCATTCTAAAAAAAAATAAAAATAAAAATAAGTTGTTGGGAATACATAACAAGCTTGGTATAATATTATTATTTGTGGTTTGTGAAGCTCCCAAAGGTAAGATAACTTACTTTTGACACACGAGGGATACAACAAAACTTAGTTTTGATAATTACTCCCCTTTTTATGTTGATATATTATCTCATGCATATGTTGGGTATGAGATATATGTGGGAAGGTATTTATGGGTGTTATTTATGCATAGTTTTGTAGATATGCATGTTATAAGTGTGTTGTGGTGTGATTGTTCATTGTTGACGGCTTGTACACTAGACTTATTTAAGTTTCCATGTAACAGTGCACGTTAAGGGTCCCTAATGATGTAAAGTAGAAACATCGTGAGTTAATGTGGATATATCGTGAGTTAATGTGGATTTAATAAGGGTGCAAAGTGTCGAGTATTACATGAGCTAAGTAGAAAAGTGTTAAACTTAACCCACTATTAGTCTATTTAGACTATAGTGCACGTGAGATCATACGAGGGTAGTCATGATACCTTTGTGTGAGCAAATCAACGAGAGATAAGAGTTGATCCGGGTGGCGTGATTTACCACTTCGAGAGTTTAACGGATTACTCATGGATTTGGTTATGCCTATCCATAACGACGCCGATGGACCAGCGAGAGGTTTACCCATCATGTCGGGTGTGAGGTTTCCTGTGAGGTTATGACCACCTACACACAAAACCTTCATTGTTGATTATAATGGCATAACTATACGCAAATTACGTGAGATAAAAAAGTGTGTTAAAGTAGATAACGTGAGCAGTGGATGTAGTGTGATATTGTGGATTGTGGAGGATTGCTAGGCACATTATAGGATTTGATAATCCTGGTGTTGTTTATAATGTGTATGTGTGATTAATGCCTATATGTATGCGTGAGATACTTTATTTTGAAATGTTTTAATTGGCAATCCTTTTGTTGTACTAACCTGTTATCCTTTTGTTGTGCTAACCTGTTATCTTACTCGGCTTTTTAAGTTGACACTTGTGTTTTGTGGAAATGTGTTGTGCCCTCAGGTTAGGCGTTGATCAGTAGCTTGGTAGCTTGCTTGTGAGATGAGTAGCTTTTACTGGAGCTTATGGACGTTGGCTTTAGTTACCCATAGTTGCATTTATTTAAGTAGACATTATTTAGCTGTTTGACATTTATTATGCTGATTGTGGATTTCTTGAGAATTATTGTGATGATATTGTTGGTAACACCTTTTTGATACAATTAATGTGTTTTCTTAATTCCGTTAGGAATCAAATGGGATTTTTAAATGTCGCTTCCTGTTAGGTCCAGTTTACTGATAAACTAGAGCGTCTCCAGTTGAATCTGGAGACAAGAAGATTTGTCCAGAAATATATGAAGTCCAGTGGCCAGTGTACAGTTGATGCCACTGGATCTTCTCTCCAGTCGAGATCTGACCAGAACTGAAGACATTCCAGTTGAAGTCGAAGACAACAATTGGAAGGAAGAAAACACACATGGTAGCGAAGCCCAGTGAGTGTTTTACCCAGATCGAAGACTGGAGCTTTCTCCAGTGTAAAGTACTTACAAAGCTTTACATTGATTACGAGGAAGACCTTTTTGCTTTATGTACTATTATCCGGACAATAGCATTTGTACTTGATGAAAGTACAAAAGTACATAAAGCAGGTTGGATAAAGTGACTTCATGTCTTACTTTATCAAGCATGTTCAAGGAATTAAATGCAATTCCTTAAATGCTCTCAACCATATTTGTACGGCAAAGTTGACATCCCAATGTCAACCTTTGCCTATAAATAGAGGTCTTTGCACAACCAAGAAACAACTTTGCATATTCAGACATTTGCATTCTTGGTGAACTTGTGCAATATTCTCTCAATCGCAAAAAGGAACATTTCACAACTTTAAGTGTTTCGATTGTTAAGAGAATTTCCAAGTATAGATCAATTGTATTTCTAGGTTGTTAGGATATTTACATTTATGTATTAACTTGGTTCCTTAACAACCTTGTAATTTGTTTAAGACAATAAATAAAATACGTTGAAAAATTATAAATTGGTCTCACCAGTTTACATACTTGTTATTATAATTCCATTGTCATTTACTTATTTATATTGTCATCTAAATAAGTAATTCACCAGTTGTTGATATATTGTTCACTGGTACTGGCTTCAATCGAGCCCAGTGAACATATTGCAAAGACTTGCACAACCAAGAAACAACTTTGCATATTCAGACATTTGCATTCTTGGTGAACTTGTGCAATATTCTCTCAATCGCAAAAAGGAACATTTCACAACTTTAAGTGTTTCGATTGTTAAGAGAATTTCCAAGTATAGATCAATTGTATTTCATAGGTTGTTAGGAATTTCCAAGTATAGATCAGTTGTATTTCATAGGTTGTTAGGATATTTACATATTTGTATTATCTTGGTTCCGCAACAACCTTGTAATTTATTTAACATTAATAAATAAATTACACTTGAAAATTACATATTGTCTCACCATTTTACTTTACAAGTACTTTATATTTGCACTGTCTTTACTTATTTATATTTGTCACCTTAATAAGTAATCCTCCAGATTAACCTGGAATACTGTTCACTGCAACTGGTCGTCTCCAGATCAGTGAACGTATTGCAAAGTAATCTCACCATTGACATAGAGGTGTCTTCAGTAGTACCATCTCTTGAGTTGGGACTTACAAGTGGTATCAGAGTAGAAAGACTAAATTATTGTCTAGATCTGCTTCGATGTCTACTACTGAAGGTGAGAATGGTTCTGGTCAAGATGAAATTCATGTTAATAATCCACCACCTAGACAAAATGTTAACACTAATGCTCCTCCACGTCCCACAGTCTCTCCTCATGTCCATGTCCATTATTCCAATACTCCTGTTCCAAAATTTGATGGAACAAGTGAGTCCTTTGGCACATGGAAGGCCAGGATGCTTTTGCATTTTGGTGGGATAGAGAGGTATATGTTGAAAATCTTAAAAGATGGACCACATATACCCATCTCTCCTGGGATAAGTCCTCTACTTGATCCAACTGGATCTAGAAGAGGCTCTAGAGAAAAGCCAGAAGACCATTGGTCTGATGAGGATCGTAGGCTTGTTGACTTGGACATCAAGCTCAAAAATATGATCCTTAAGGCTGTTGCTGAAGAACTAATTCCAACCCTTGTGTTGTTCCCAGTGCCAAGGCAATGTGGGATGAGTTGGTCCTTCAGTTTAAAGGAGGTGATGATACCATTGTCACGAGAAAGGTTGCTTTAAACAAGAAGTATGAATCCTTCTTTGCACCCCCTAATGAGAGCCTAATTGGTACTTATACCAGATTTACAAGCTTAATTAATCAATTAAGAGGCTTGGGAGTTGAAAAGGATAAGGATATTCTTCTTGATAAGTTTTGTGATATTCTTCCTTCCAAATGGGCTAACATGGTTCTTGTCCTAAGACAAGGTAAGACCCTGCACAGTCACACTCATGCATCTCTCTATGGAGCCTTCAGATTCACTAAAGATAATAATGCACAAAGACTTGTGGCTGAGCAGGATGCTATAAACCATGCTCAGAGTTCCAAGGTTGCTAGTTTAACTGAGAAACCTTGTGCTGCTTTAATGTCTGCTGAGAGTGTCCAGTCACACTCTATGAAGGAAATGTTAAACACTTTTCTGAACTCTGGCCTGACCACTGAAATCAGTGATGATTGTGATGAAACTAACAATGATGATCTGGTCGCCATGATTGCTAAAACCTTTAATAGGTTTAAGCACAAATCTAATAGATTTGGTGGACCCAACAATGCTTCCAACTCCAACTCTCTCGACAAGGCCAATCTTACATGCTATAAGTGTGGTAAGAAAGGTCATTTCATGAAAGAATGCAGATCTAGTCAGTCAAACAATCAAACTGGTCCCTCTGTCCCTACTTGTAATCGGTATGATGATAGCTAAAAAGCTAAATATAAAAAGCTTAAGGCCCAGATTGCCCTCCTGTCACTTGAAAAAGAAAAAGATAAGTGCATGATGGCACAAACTGAAGAAAAATGGGAATACTCTGATGACTCATCAATTGATGATGAAGAGGAAAGGGACATGTGTTTTATGGCTTTGGAAGATCAGCAACATGTGGTGAAAGATGATGTTATCACTAGAAGATGGGTGGATATCATACTCAAAAAGGTGTGTGATTATGATAACCAAATTGATACAGAACTGAAACTGGACCTTGCTGAATCACTTAACTGTGATTTAATTTTTGTTAAAACTGTGAGAACTGATAGTGAAAGATATCTAGAAACAGTTTTAACTGAGCTTAATAATGTAAAACCCCACTTGAATGATTTACAAAGTGTCCAGTTGGCTCTCAAAGAGTCAGTTTTAAGACGTGAAGGTCTTGAACTTGAAAAACAAGAGCTAAAAACTGCTTTGGAAAAAGAACAAAAGGTGATCAAATCCTGGATTAGGTCATCTTGTTCAAATTATGATGCTTTTTCTAAAACCATTTATGCACAACAAACTGCTTATAAAATTGGAGATGTGCACATGGCAGGCATCATACCTGATATCCACAGTTTGCCACCAGATCTTAGGCCAGAAACTCCATATGACCATCCTAAATCTGTTAAGACTGAACCTGTTGAGATCACCCCATCTGAGGTCAAAACTGGAGCTGAACAGGAAAAAGCTCCAGTTAAAAAGGTCACTGGTGACAAACCTTTGCCTCAAAAGTCTAAAGAGCCCAAGACTCAAAAGACCAAGATCCTTGCTGAACCTAAGTCCAAGGTTCAGATGCCAAATGAAAAAGACATTTTGCTTAAACTGGAGAATCAAATTCAACAGTTGACAAGGCAGGTTCAAAGTTGTACTGCCAGAATTAAAAATCTAGATGGAGTCTCGTCTCCTTCAGTTGTTAACCAAAATGCACCCCCTTCAAAACAAAAACAAAATGCTCAATATGGAGCTAAAAATGAAAAGAAAAAGGGGAAGAAACCCATCAAACCAGTCGTTTTTACTCCTGAAACTGGAACCGACAAAAAGGCTCCAGTTCCAGTCTCCAGTTCTACACCACAACAATCAACTGTGACTTTCCAGGAGAGTCCAGTGAACCCATCAAAAGATGGGTTCACAAAAATAACTAATGATTTTTGTGGGTGTGCAGGGCGATCGTAAGAAGAATACTTGGTATCTGGACATCGCAGCTGGCCGGACTATGACCGGATGTAAGCCCCTACTGGAAGAGTTCACTGTCCAAGATGGACCGGCAGTGACGTTTGGTAATGATGAGAATGGAAAGACTGAAGGATATGGTGTAATCAATAATGGACAAGTCCAGTTCACCAGAGTTGCATTTGTGAATGGTTTAAAATATAACCTGATCAGTGTAAGCCAACTTTGTGATGATGGATACAAGGTATTGTTCAATATTGCTCAAGGCACCATATTTAACAAGGATTGGAAAGTGGTGATGATTGCACCAAGAAAAGGCAATGTGTACATCATGGATATGGAACCAGCTCCAAAAGAGCAGTGCTTCTATACCAAGGCAGATGAGGACACCAACTGGTTATGGCATAAAAGGTTATCCCATCTTAATTTCAAAAATATCAATAAGTTGTCTCGCAAACAACTGGCTGATGGAATACCTCAAGTTTCTTTCAATAAAGAAAAGACATGTCCAGGGTGTGAGATGGGTAAGTAGAAAAGGGCCAGTTTCAAGACAAGGAAAAACTTCAGTATCACTGAACCTCTTCACATGCTTCATATGGATCTTTTTGGTCAAGTGAATGTTCAAACTAGAGCTGGCAAGAAGTATACTTTAGTTGTGGTTGATGAATTCACTAGATATTGTTGGGTGGTATTCCTCAGATCTAAAAGTGATGCTGCTGCTGAAATCATCTCGCTCATCAAAAGAATTGAGCTCAAATACACTCGAAAAGTCTGTCAGTTAAGAAGTGATAATGGAACAGATACTGACACTAGCATCTCTCAAAACTTCTCATCAGCACACTCTCCAAAGCAAAATGGAGTTGTGGAAAGAAAGAATCGTAAACTGATAGAAGCTTCCAGAAGTATGCTATCTAAATCTGGTCTTCCCACCAGTTTTTGGGCTGAAGCAGTGGCAACTGCATGCCACACCCAAAATAGGTCAGTTTATGTCAAAAGACATAGGAAGACTGCCTATGAAGTGCTCAGGAATCGTAAACCAAATATTGGATACTTTCATGTATTTGGTTGTCCAGTTTATATTTTAAATGATTCCAGTCAGCTTGGAAAATTCGATGCAAAAACTGATGAAGGTGTGAGACAATTCAAAAGGTTTATAATTATAGACTCCAAAAGGTTCATGAGACAATTCATGTCACATTTGATGAATCTAATGAAACAATCAATAAAAGGCCAAATCTTGATATCTCTCCAGTCATTCCAATAAGCTTTGGTGAAACTGACCAAGTTCATCAGTCAGAAGTTTCACCAGATAATGTTTCCAGTCACACTGACGTGGAACCAGTTCAACTAAAGAAATCCTCAAGTGACACTCCATTTTATCCTTCAATAAGTTTTAAATTACCACAAGAACTTACTATTGGATCTGATGTACGAGTCACTCCAATATTAGCACCAGTTCAAACTACTCCAGTTCTTCAAGAAATGCCTTCAACTGAAGTATTTAATGATGCAAATCGTGACCTCATTGACTCTGACGAGGATGTTGAAGTAGTTTGGGCTGATCCTCTTCCAGAAGCAACAACTGAAGAGGTTCCTCAGGTGACTTGCACTGATATTGTTGTTCATCGTCCTAGTTAATACTCTAAATGGACCAAAGCACATCCAATTGATCAGATTATTGGAGAGTCCAGTAGAAGGTTCAGACTAGAAGAGCCACCAGCGAGCAATGCTTGAACGTCACCTTCTTATCACTGATTGAATCGAAGAAGATTGACGAGGTTATGGCAGACCCAAGCTGGGTAGAAGCAATGCAAGAAGAGCTTATCCAGTTTGAAAGGAACAATGTATGGGAATTTGTTTCTTGTCCACCAGGGTTGAAGAAGGAACCCATTGGTACAAGATGGGTCTACCGAAACAAGATGGATGAAGATGGCAATGTTGTTAGAAACAAAGCCAGATTGGTTGCCAAGGGTTATTGTCAAGCAGAGGGTGTTGATTTTAATGAGACTTTTGCTCCAGTTGTTAGACTTGAAGCCATCAGAACTTTCTTGGCTTATGCAGCCCATCTGCAGTTCAAAGTCTTCCAGATGGATGTCAAAAGTGCGTTCCTAAATGGAACACTGGAAGAAGAAGTGTATGTTAAACAGACATCAGGCTTCATTGATGAGAAGCATCCTCACTGGGTATATAGACTAAACATCTTCTCAAAAATGGCTTTCAAAGAGGTGCAATAGATAATACCTTGTTTATCTTGAAAGAAAAAGGTAATATCTTATTGGTACAAATTTATGTTGATGACATTATATTTGGGTCTACTGATGATGCAATGTGTAAAAAGTTTTCAAAAATCATGTCAACTGAGTATGAAATGAGTTTAATGGGTGAATTAACATTTTTCTTGGGTCTTCAGATTAAACAAACCAATGATGGTATTTTTATCAATCAAGAAAAATATGTCAAAGATTTGTTAAGAAAATACAAATTTGATACAATCCTATCGAAAACTACACCAACTGCAGCTCCTTTAAATTTGGATTCTGACCCAAATGGCAAACCAGTGAACATAACTGAATATCGTGGCATGGTTGGTTCACTAATGTACTTAACTGCAAGTAGACCAGATATAATGTTTGCAACATGTTTATGTGCCAGATTTCAAGCTAACCCAAAAGGGTGTTAAGCGCATTTTCAGATACCTGAAAGGGTGTCCTAGCCTTGGTCTTTGGTATCCCAAAGGCTCAGGGTTAGATCTAATGGGTTATTCAGATTCATATCATGCAGGTTGTAAGATAGATAGAAAAACAACAACTGGAGGTTGTCATTTCCTTGGAGGAAAACTGGTGAGTTGGACCAGTAAGAAGCAGACATCAGTCTCTATGTCCACTGCTGAGGCAGAGTACATTTCTGCGGCCAGTTGTTGTGCCCAGATTCTCTGGATCAAGAACCAATTACTATATTATGGTCAGAAATATACAAGGACCCCAATATTTTGTGACAACACCAGTGCAATTGCTATATCTCACAACCCATTTATGCACTCCAAAATAAAGCATATTGACATCAGGTATCATTTTATTCGTGATCATGTTATGAAAGGAGATATTGAAATACATTTCATCCCCACTGACAAACAACTTGTTGATGTTTTTACAAAACCTCTTGATGAGAAAACTTTTAAACATCTCATCAGTGAAATGGGAATGCTAAATCCTTAAAACTGGAGACTTTGTTATGAACGCGTCAGTGACACCTATGAAGTTCTCCAGTTGAGGAGATCCATATAATCTTTGCTCTCCTTGCTATCGAACGCCTTTGTGATACTATCTTGGCACTATCGATTTATGGATCATCATTCTAGGGGGAAGAATGAAAATATTTTTCTGACTAAAATTGTTTTTGTTTGAAAAGTTGTCACTGGAGAGATCTCCAGTGAAAACTGGCACTGGACTAACCGTCCAGTGTACATGTTTGGTCTTATTTTAAAACTGGTGGTCAACCAGATTTCATAACGTTGGAAATACTTGGTCAATATTTGTGACACGTAATCACACTCGAGTGTTTTTCCTACTTGCAACCGTAAGGTGACGTGTCAAATACATTTTTTGTAAAAGGATGCACTTTTTATGGGGATTGTGGAAAGTTAGTGGGCGCGTGGGAATACTAGCCGTCGTAGCATTTAATGTTTGGCACCGGTTATTAAATATTTTTGAATTTCAAATTCTCTTTTTGACAAAAACATCAAATCATTTTGAAAATTTGGGAATTAAAATATTATTTCGTATTTATTTTGGGATTTTATACCCTTATAAATACCCCCACATTAACTTATTTTTCCTTTACGTCTTCACATTCCTTCATTTACTTCCCAATCATCAAAATCGCTTCCTTTCTCTCTCTGCTTCATAAATCGAAAACCCTAATTCCAAAATTCAATTCAATTTCAATTTTCACTTATAGAAAAATGGCACCAAAATCTTCTAAAAGTAGAGATATAAATCTGCTTACTGTCCCATATAATCTGTCATCTGATGTCAAACATGCCAATGGTGCCCCTTCAAATCCTCAACAAATAAAATTAAATCCAAATAATCCCATGGCAAGTTTGCAAGGGACTCAAGCTGTCGATTCCCTTATTGGTAGAATCCAAAGATTTCTCCGTGATTCTCCAATCGGCGTGACTTTTTTCCTAAATCCACGTAAGATGTACCACGATTACTTGTGTGAGTTTTGGTACACAACCCAACTTTCTGATGACTGTTCCTCTATCTCCTTCACTCTTAAAAATGGAACAGTCGAGTGTACCATAACAACTAAAATGTTGAGGGATGCCTTAAACCTCAACTACTGGAGGCAAGGAGAGTCTCAAGTTGTCATCTCTCCCAATATTAATCTCACGCAAGTACTCCTTGATATGGGACACAAGGATTGCCTTGAAAATGGGGTTCTGAAAACAAAGGGACCCATGAAGATGAAAGGCCTCACACCATCCTGGAGGTACTTCTTCGTTCATCTGGTGGAGAGCATGGGTGGGAGTTCTGGTGGATTGGACCAGATCAACTCAAAAAAAGGGTAATGGAGGGAACCCTAGCCCCGGTACCACAATTGGATACTCATCGACTCACCCCGTATGAGCCATATGATGCCGGTAAAATACCTCCATCCTAATCCCCACATGATCTGGGCACCCCGAAGGATCGAACCCGCGTATTTAAATTTTACATGTGGGTCTAGGCTTCATTGGTAACGGGTACCTTAAAGGAATTATTTTTTGTGCCAAGCGGGGATCGAACCTGAGACCTTAAGGTCATCAAGTGTTTTCCTTACCACTAGGCTAACTCCTTGTTGGTTGGACCAGATCAACTCCACACAAGTAGAAATGGCTTACTGCTTGTGGAATGGACTGAGAGTAAATTTTGATGACATCCTGTACAGAAGCCTGGTGCAGAAACTGAAGGGCTCTAGGGGACTTTATATTACCTTCTCCAGGTATCTCTCTCTGTTTTAAACTAATCTTGGGCAGTGATGAATACAGAAATACAACATCACTTTACACTGTCCCAGATTTGTTAAGGAATCTTGACTCCCTTGTATCTGAACCTGGGGAGGTTGAGATTCCTCAAAGAATGCAACTGGCATTCGCAAAAACTGACGCAGCATTACCAGGTGGCTCGGAAAGGCAACTGGGCGGGCCTCAAAATAGTGAGGGACCCACCAGTTCGTCTGCTGGACAAGTGACATTTGTTGAACCTGAACAACAGTCTAACCCTTCCAGCTTCAGCTTGTCAGTTCCCTTAACCGTCACTAGAGACCTCCCAACAGGCTCTCTAGTTGTCCAAAAGGATAAAAGAACCAAACGTTCTAGGCAAAGGTCAGCACTAGCCACTGACAATAGAAACCCAGTCAGCCCTCCAGTATGCTCCCAACAGGATGCTGGAGTTAGTCAAAGGGAAGAACCATAAACAACCACTCTCGAAAATTCTTTAGGAGAGAGTGGTGAAGAGAATACTGGGTCTGCCCAACCCAGAATAGAGTCCGTGTCTGCACAACATGAGTCTGGCCAAACTTCTGACACAACTCTTGCACAAACTGATGATGTTACTGCCCCGTCACAAGTAGTAGCTGAAGTTCAAATCTCTTCGGTCGATGAAGTTATGACTGAGGATAGAGCAGTTATAACTTAGGCAACCCCAGTGACATCTATTCCTGGCGATGATGTCACCATGACTAAGCCAACAACTGATGCAACCATCCAGGAAACTGGAGAAGTTCATCAGGAGACTGAACCTCAAGTTCAGCCATCTGAAGTATTCATGGATCTGGACATGGGTGCTGATGACGATGATTTCCAAATAGAATCTTCGGATTCTGAATGAACACTTTCAGATCAAGAGAATGTTTATTCTTCTGTACAAGATCAACCCTCTTCTTCCTTGATCTCGCCTTCAGAGTCTTCAATTTCTGTTTCAACATCCCCAAATGTAATCACTGAAATGCCACCACCACCACCATCAAATATTCCTCAAAACACTTCGTATATACAACCACTTGATCTCTCCATTCGTCCTTCTTCTTTTCCTTGATCTCGCCTTCAGAGTCTTCAATTTCTGTTTCAACATCCCCAAATGTAATCACTGAAATGCCACCACCACCAAGTTCATTATTTTCTTCTCTTTTTGTGTCTAGAATTAGACACATGCCACCACCACCACCATCAAATATTCCTCAAAACACTTCGTATATACAACCACTTGATCTCTCCATTCGTCCTTCTTCTTTTCCCACTGGATCACTGCCTGAAGGTGTTCTTCCCACTGAACCTTCTTCAGTTGATCCAGTTGAACCGACTGGCAGCACTGGGATGGAAACCATAAATGTTCCACCGCCAGTTGCTCCAGTACAACATGTTGCTCCTTCAGTGACTCAAGCTCCATCACTTGAAGCCCAGATGGTCTCTTTCACTGCCGACATCCAAAACCTTATCAAAAGGGTGGAGGATGTTCATAAGACCATCGCAAGAAATGCCAAGTCTATCTCCAAATACAACAAAGACAGTATTACTAATCAGAAGGTGGTTGATTTGGGGATAAACAAGTTTGCTGACAATGAATTCTTGGCATTTCAAAAGCTCAATGAGTTAGTCAATCTCTGCAATGCCCTCTCCAGTACACTCAAAGAGGCATTTGAACTGACTCAATCAAAAGTCCAGACCTCTATCTCCAATCTGTTGGGAAACACTGTTCGAAATTCTGAAATTGATCTGAAGGAGATAGAGGGACAACTAAAGCAATTGATTGATAAACCTGGACTGGATATGAATGAGCTTGGGCAACAGTTTGCCACTTCAATTGGTCAGAAGGTCGATGATGCCTTAGCTGCCAGAGAAGAAGAGTTAGTTAAAAAGGTAATGTCTGAGATTGCCAAAGTTGTACCTCCACAAGTTGATCTGGCCCCCATCCAATCTCAAATCGATTTGTTGAAGGGCAGCATTGATATTCTGGCCAGTAAGGTATCTGAACACTCCACTACAATATCTAACTTGACAAATGAAGTGTGAAAAGAAAAGGAAAAGGAAGTGGTTAAGGAGTTTGTGGCTGCTGGTCTCTCACCTGAAGATTTTCAACTGATGAAGGACATCAAGACTAGCCAAGGACAGGTTGCTGATAATGTCTTGGTTCAGTCAAGAGAGACCAACCATATTTGGAGAACAATTTGTATGATTTGTACTATCTTTAAAGAGTGCAAGGACATGCAGTCGTGGCAGAGTCTAGACAGGTTGCCACGTAGTAAATCCGACTGGGAAGCCATTAGAGCTGGTCTAGACGCTGCCAAGGGGGAAAGATCCATTGTCCTTGTACAAAAGCCAAGTGAAACTGTTGTTGCTGCCAGTACTGATGCTGGTCAGTAGGTTATTGAACAGTTTGAGGATGCTGGTGATAGGGGGAACTCAACTGATAAGGGCAAGGGCAAAGCTATTGAAGAAACTGCCACTGCCACTGGTGACAAAGAATCTGAAGCAACTGCCACTGAAGACAGTGTGCTTGAAACTGGTAACAAGGACAAGCTTCCTCCAGTCACTGAACAAGATCATCGAAGTCTTACTACAACTGGTGAAGACATAAAAGAAAGAAGGAAAACAAGGAAAGAATTGCAAAGAGTAACCAGGCTGCAGATGACTGACTTGAATGTACTTGATGCCAATGATGTTGGTCTTTTGGGTTTGACACTGGAGCAATTTAGAAAAATCAAAAGTTACCCAAAGATAGCTGAGGCAGTAAATGAAATGATGGAGATTGAACTGGACAAAGATTATCCAGACGATGAAGCTGCCTTTGATGCCAGAACCATTAATGTCAAAGTTGAGAAGGCGAAAGAATTGAGGGCAGAAGGCATTAAGAAAAGATTTGCCAAGGTTGCCCAAGTGGTGAAAGGTATAATGAACCCACCCAAGTCCAGAGGTACAAAAAGAAAAGAAATTCCAATGGATGCAAATTTGAGGACTTTGGTAGAACCAACAGGTGTGACTGACAGTGATATCATGGCTGTAGTACAAAGACTAAGCACTGGCCAGATCAAACTGGCAAATGAGACTGAAGCCAGAGCATTTTATGAAGAACTAAATCTCGGCGGGATCGGCCGATATCTCGAAATCTATATCGGGATCAGCAGCCTGAGGAGACGAAACTTCCGGATCGGCCCAAAAAATCGGGCACCGGCGGTCAACGGTCAAAATTGACCGGATCCGCTCAAAACGTGTGTGAAATTCGGATCTTTTGGCCGCAGATGGCTGCGGTGGAGGAATAGTCGTGGTCGCCGTCACCAATGATGGTGGTTGTTGTGGATAGATGGTTGTTAGGGTTTGAATGAGAGAGATGATGGAAGAAGGGGTTGAATAATGAAAGAGAGAGGAAAGTGAAAAAGAGACTGGGAAAGTGACATACTCCGTATTTTTTTTTCTTCTTGGAAACCACAACACGTGCATGTAACTTAATTTTTTTTTTTTTTTATTTTTATTGAAAGATACTAGAGTACTTTTTTACCTAATTTTATATTATATCTGTTTACTTTTTTGTTAAAATGTCATAAAATTACAAGATTTACTTTTTTTTATAATAAATTTGTTAGATTTTCTTCTATATATGTTTTAAATTTATTTTTTATACATATAATTTTATAAATTATTATTTTTATATATAAATTACCCAATCCGATATCTCCCTGATTTTTAAAAATCTCCTTTCTCCCCACCTCGCCGATCCGATCCCGATCCACGAGTTCTACAACCTTGGCGTAGGTATAATCCTGGCAAGATCACTGAGGTTCGGGTGAACATCAAACCAGGCAACAAATTCTTCAGTGTTGGGGTCAAATACACAAATGGGCCAATGTGTATTACTGAAGACCCAGATATTCATAGATATGGTCATGCTAAGCATGTGGAGATGTTGAATGTGTTGGAGGCCAAGTCAGTGAAAAGTAGGATTGAGAAGTGCTGGATTCACATTCTTCAAAATCTCATTAAGTTCACAGAAAAGGTTGAATCCAGGCTGCAGTTTGATGTTGACGACACTCAACCTATTTCTTCACTGACCAAGAAAAGAAGAAATGGTCCTGGACCATCTGCTTGAAGTTCTTCTAGTTATCTTTCTTGTATTTTTATTTACAATCATGTAACTGAAAATGTAAAGTCTAATTTCCAGTGTATATATACAAGTTTACTGATAAACTGGAGCGTCTCCAGTTGAATCTAGAGACAAGAAGATTTGTCCAGAAATATATGAAGTCCAGTGTACAGTTGATGCCACTGGAACTTCTCTCCAGTCGTGATCTGACCAGAATTGAAGACATTTCAGTTGAAGTCGAAGACAACAATTGGAAGGAAGAAAACACACATGGCAGCGAAGCCCAGTGAGTGTTTTATCCAGATCGAAGACTGGAGCTTTCTCCAGTGTAAAGTACTTACAAAGCTTTACACTGATTACGAGGAAGACCTTTTTGCTTTATGTAATATTATTCGGACAATAGCATTTGTCTTTGATTAAAGTACAAAAGTACATAAAGCAGGTTGGATAAGTGACTTTATGTCTTACTTTATCAAGCATGTTCAAGGAATTAAATACAATTCCTTAAATGCTCTCAACCATATTTGTACGGCAAAGTTGGCATCCCAATGTCAACCTTTGCCTATAAATAAAGGTCTTTGCACAACCAAGAAACAACTTTGCATATTCAGACATTTGCATTCTTGGTGAACTTGTGCAATATTCTCTCAATCGCAAAAAAGGAATATTTCACAACTTTAAGTGATTCGATTGTTAAGAGAATTTCCAAGTATAGATCAATTGTATTTCATAGGTTGTTAGGATATTTACATATTTGTATTATTTTGGTTCCGCAACAACCTTGTAATTTATTTAACATTAATAAATAAATTACACTTGAAAATTACATATTGTCTCACCATTTTACTTTACAAGTACTTTATATTTGCATTGTCTTTACTTATTTATTTTGTCACCTTAATAAGTAATCCTCCAGATTAACCTGGTATACTGTTCACTGCAACTGGTCGTCTCCAGATCAGTGAACGTATTGCAAAGTAATCTCACCATTGACATAGAGGTATCTTCAGTAGTACCATATCTTGAGTTGGGACTTACACTTCCGCACTCTACTTAACAAAGTTATGTTTATGTTGAATTTTTTTTTAAATCCACATTTTTATAAAGCAGGGTGTTACAAGATGATATCAGAGCAGTAGTTTAAGTGAACCATTGACCATAGATGTTGGCCTTGGACTTAAACTAGTGATGTCTTGCGCATTTAAGTTTAGTTAATAGTGCCTTAGCTCTAGGAAGATTGCTGTTACGATGGGTTTGGGTTGAGTGCGAGGGTAAGATTAAGACTTTTATTGATTTGTTGTTTATATGCATAATTGTGTAGTTTAGTCTTATTTTCCTGAATTCTTGCTATATGCATCGCTACATCTTCGTGTGCTTTCGAATGACGACCTCTTATGAGAATTCGTACTAATCTCGTACATTGAATTTGACATTTGTGGTGAATTGAGTATATTGAGTAATAAGGTAAGAAAATTTAATGTTGAAATATAGTGTTGTTATATGTAGAAGTTAGAGTGGCGAAAGAAGATAATTTTGTGACAAATTTGCGGGTATGTTGTCAAGCCCACGAGGTTGTTGGCAAGAAGTAAACGAGTAGATTTGAAGATTTGCCAAAGGAAGGGGTGTAGTTGGTGATATACAAGTAGGGTAATGAACACACGTGTGAAAGGTTACAATTGCAATTATGGTCCGGAACATAATTGTAAATGTATCACGACACATGTGTGTTTGTGTCGCTATGCTTGTGTTGACCAAGGTGAGATGAATTGGAGGTGAAATTACTGTGTAGTGTTTATAACCTCATGTGTGGTTAACGGTGTTTAATTATAATGTGGATGTGACATATAAGTATATGTTCTGAATTTGTTGGCTATTTTGTAGTGATTATAGAGATTAAAATATATGACATTTATGTAGAAAAATTGTGTTGTGTTTCCATTAGAGTGCTACGTCGTTAAATGGAGTTATATTGTGATTAGGGCGGACCTTAGGGTTAATATGGTAATTCCATATACGAGTTACAGCAGGTTAAAGGGTAATTACTTGTCCAATTTCAGTTTTGCTTAGATTTCTAAGATCCTATGAATAACCTAAAACTTGAGGCTACCTATGAATAACCTACAACTTGAGGCTACATATGCAACACGAAATATGTGAGGGTTTTAAGCGGTGATAAATATAGTTCAATATCGTAGTCATTAAATCAACGATTGACCTACTATATTATTGTTTTCTGTAGTTGTGATTCACTTATGCATTCACATAGAGTGATTCACAGAGCGATTCACATAGAGTGATAGAGCTGATGTCTAAGTCTTTGTTACAAAATATTTCTTATAGTGCTGAAAATTTTATGTTTGTGATGAGTAAAAATGACATAATGAAAGATATATATGTTTTATTTTATTTTTTTAGAATTGGGTTTCCATGATAGATTAGTAATTATATATAAAAAAAGCGAGTTATCAATCAGCGTTGTTAAAGTGATTTTATCATCAATATAGAAACCTTTGTTGTTGGTAAAGAGATCAAACAAACATTTTCTTGTTTTTGTTGTTGTTAAAGAGATAGAAAATTATTGTTAAAGTAATGGTACTGCTATAATATGGATTAACTTTTGTTGACTGTAATAATGGGCAATAAGAACTCGGTTTAGTCCATAGTAGGCAAGATACAACCTAGTATGATTAAATATCTATCATTGACTCATGAGTATTGGTTAATTAATATAACAAATAACAATGATATGAGATCATATGACTTCAAATCTATCATGGGTCGGTTTGTTTTTAAATCTCTTGGTAGTTAGCCGAAACAACGGAGACTCGGGTGAGGAGTGGATGTTCGAAGTAGATAGTTTAAGAGAAGATTCTGAGGACATAATACTTTTAAGAAGGAGAGAATTGTAACATCTTAAATCTTTTTCGTCTTTACGTTGTCTTAAGTCGTTACACGTGAGTAAATGTGGATAATTAAAATGTTGATAATTATATGCGATGTGATAAATATGTGATAAAAATATGAATTAATAAGGGTGTGTCATTTAAGTAGAATAAGTGGTGTCATTTATGTGGTTAATGTCGTGTGTATTTATTAGAGGAATATATTTCGTGTATATGTATATCTCAGCTAGCTAGGCCCATTTTATTGTATAGCAGAGCCCATGTATGTATGTAGGGCACAATCCATATTGACTTGTATATATAGGGTATGATTATACGTAATGAACACACAAGACAATTACATAAATCAGAGCGCCATATCTCTACATCTCTCTAATCTCAATCCATCTATCTAATCTCTGTCGCCTCTCTTCTGCTTCTTAGTCAATAATCCCTATCTCTCTCAAACATTTCCATGGCTGTTGATTCACAAGTTCCACCACCCGCAAACACCGAGAAACCCTTTGGTGTCACCAACATCAAAACCCATGTACCACTTGTTCTTGATCTAGATCAATTGAATTATGATGCGTGGAACGAACTGTTTGTGTCTCATCTCGACAGTTTCGGTCTCATGGATCATATTGAAGGGACGACAACTAGCACCCACGCAGCCGACCCTGAATGGAAAAAGGTCGACTCACTTGTTAAGGTTTGGATCTATGGCACTCTCTCTACCTCTCTTCTTCAGACCGTGTTAAAGAAAAATGCCACTGCTGCAAGTGTCTGGCAGAGTCTCAAGGAACTATTTCATGACAATAAGGAGGCGCGTGCCCTTGAACTCGAAAACGAGTTACGCTCTCTGGATATGGGCTCCATGTCTATCTCTGAGTATTTCAAACGCATCAAGGTAATCTCAGATCTCTTGGCTAATATTGATTCCCCTATTGAGGAAAAGACCTTAGTTATGTATGCCATCAACGGGTTGGATGACAAGTTTGAGCATGTGACAAGCATCATTCGTCATAGCACCAAACGTCCAACACTCCTTGAAACCAGATCCATGCTTTTGGTTGAAGAGTCGAGGATGAACCGTAAGAGTAAGTCCTTCACCAACACGGATAATAATTCTGGTCGTGATAACCCATCATCACCTGCTGTTCTTTTAGCGGGTAACAACTCTGGTCGTTCGATAAATGGTCAACTGGGCTCTACCAGTCGCGGGTCTCGGGAAGTTTGTAGGAATTTTCAGAGAGGGACATGCAAATATGGTGACAAGTGCAGGTTTCTTCATACAAAGAAAAATAAACAACAGGTTCAGGTTATGCAAAATGGTCAATGGCGAGGGCCTGCTCCTCAACAGTCAGCCCAACAATGGTCGTGGGTTACACGAGCCCAACCAGTTTACTATCCCAATGCACAGACGCATGTGCGGTCTCCTGCTCGGCCTCACTGGAATGGACAACCTCCTGCCACACCATCGGCAGTCCAAGCTTATGGCCCATCAGGCCCGGGAATTCTTGGCCCGTCACCGGCTTCTTATGAGGCTATAAATCCAGGTCCAGTAAACTACTAGAATTTTGGTCCGTATGTCGACCAAGCTACATCGATTCCACAAGCTCATCACACTGACACCCTTCAGTATGCACCCAATAATGAAGACATGGGATGGTACATGGATTCCGGGGCAACTTCACATCTCTCAGCGGATGCAGGTAAACTCACTTCCACTTTTAATTCTAGCATTCATTCATCTATTACTGTTGGTAACGGGGCTAAAATCCCTGTCACTAGTAGCGGGCATAACACTTTACCATCTTTACATCGTCCCCTCTATTTACAAAATATTCTTGTCACCCCCCACATTATTAAAAATCTCATTTCTGTTCGCCGGTTCGCTCGTGATAATAAATGTAGTATCGAATTTGATGAATTTGGTTTTTCTGTGAAGGACTACTGGACCAGACAACTTCTGCTCCGATGTAATAGCACCGGAGAACTTTACCCTTTATGCCCACCTTCAGCTGCCTCTCCTACTATTGCACTTTTTTCATCTACTCAGTCAACATGGCACCAACGACTCGGGCATCCCGGCGATGATGTGCTTCGTTTTTTAGTTTCAAATAAATTTATTACTTGTAATAAAACAAAGTCTTCCACTTTGTGTCATGCTTGTCAGCTTGGCAAGTATACCAGGCATCCTTTTTATCTTTCGGATTCAGTTGTTGAGAACATTTTTGATATTATAAACTCTGACTTGTGGACATCCCCAATTCCGAGTGTCAGTGGTTTCAAATATTATGTCATATTTCTAGACCATTTCTTGCATTTCTTATGGGTTTATCCTCTTAAAAAGAAATCTGATGCTTTTGATAGATTCCTGCAATTCCGTGCATATGTGAAAACACAATTTAATATGGAAATCAAAGCCTTTCAATGTGATCATGGGGGCGAGTTTGACAACACCCAACAACATACACTCTTCATCAAAATGGTATACAATTTCGTTTTTCATGCCCCAAAACCTCTCAACAAAATGGGAAAGCCGAAAGAATGTTACGCACCATTAATAACTTAATACGAACTCTTTTATTCCAAGCACATCTTCCACCACATTATTGGGTTGAGGCTCTTTTCATGGCAGCTCATCTACTTAATATATTACCATCATCTGCCATCAAGAATCACATACCTTTTACCAAACTCTTTAACAAACAACCATCCTATTCTCACCTAAGAATTTTTGGCTGTCTATGCTATCCATATATTCACACCACCCACAAACTTCAACCCAGGTCTACCCCTTGTGTCTTTCTCGGTTACCCAGTCAACCACCGCGGATACCGATGTCTCGAACTATCTACTAATAAGATAATCATTTCCCGTCATGTTAACTTTGACGAGACATCCTTTCCATTCACCATTATAATCACCACTAGCACTCCATCCTACGACATTTTGGACACTATTAATGGACCAACACCAGCTAATTTAAAACTCCTAACCTCTTCCTCTCGTAATCCAACTGCCACTCCACAACAATCTGATCAGCAGCCCCCCTCTAGCTCTACTATATTTGACCAACAAAGCCCTAATCAAACAACTGCTCAATCACAACCAACCCAGCAACCCCTCGTTACAACCCCATCAGCCTAAACACCTCTCTCGATGTCCCATCACGCCCCTCCTTAGCCCACCAACACCTCTCAACACCCCATGATCACTCGTTTGAAGGCTGGCATCACAAAACCCATTAATCGTCTCTCACTCCATGTCTCCCACCTTTCCCCCATCCCTAAATCTCACAACCAGGCAATTAACACACCCAATTGGTATAATGCTATGCAAGATGAATTTAATGCTTTAGTTAAAAATGGTACGTGGGTACTTATTCCGCGTCCACCCAATGTGAATGTAGTTCGCTCCATGTGGCTTTTTAAACATAAATTTCATGTAGATGGATCTCTTAGTAGGTACACAGCTCGCCTTGTAGCTAATGGTCGGAGTCAACAACAAGGCATTGATTGTGGTGAAACTTTTAGTCCGGTGGTCAAACTGGCTACTATACGGACAGTTCTTAGTATCGCCATCTCCCGGGACTGGCCCATTCATCAGCTTGATGTGAAGAATGCTTTTCTTCACGGCCACCTTAACGAGACTGTCTATATGCATCAACCACCAGGCTTCACGGATCCTGCTCGTCCTGGTTATGTATGTCATCTTCAGAAGTCTCTTTATGGTCTCAAACAAGCCCCTCGAGCTTGGTTTCAGCGCTTCGCCACTTATGTTCTCCGTGTTGGGTTTAATCACAGCAAGTCTGACACGTCATTATTCATTTTTCTACGAGGGCCTCACATAGCATAATTACTTTTGTATGTGGATGACATTATTCTTACAGCTTCTTCTTCCGCTCTCCTCCAACGCATCATCACTTTGTTACATGGAGAGTTTGCCATGACTGACCTCGGCCCGCTCAACTATTTCCTTGGCATTTCTGTCATGCGTACGTCATCTCATCTGGTTTATTTCTTTCTCAGTCGAAATACGCCACTGAAATACTTGAGCGGGCTAACATGCTCAACTGTAACCCGTGTCGGACCCCTATTGACACTGAGAAGAAGCTTGGCCCAGATGGCCCTCTTGTTGCCGACCCCACACTATATCGCAGTCTTGCAGGTGCTCTTCAGTATCTCACATTTACTCGACCCGACCTTTCTTATGCGACTCAACAACTTTGTGTCTATATGCATGATCCTCGTGAGCCACACTTTAGTGCTCCTTTTATAGAACAGCGTAGGGCCGGACCACGGGTATCCGGACTAAATACCGTGGACCTACCCGATCCCCTCCCCCCGCCCGATCCACCCGGTAAATTCAACTCGCTCGCCAAGAATATTGGCTAGTAACAACGCTCGAAATGGGATTCGAACGTGTGACCCGTGCTACAACATCCGGGGTGTCCAACCACTGCGCTAGCAAGTGAAGGACCGCACTTTTTAGTGCTCTTAAGCGTGTTCTTAGATATGTTCAGGGTACTACTCATCTTGGTCTTCAACTATACAAGTCCACTAACACACAATTGACTGCCTACTCCGATGCCGATTGGGCTGGGTGTCCATCTACCCGACGATCTACCTCCGGGTATTGTGTGTTTCTTGGTGACAACCTTTTGTCATGGTCTTCAAAACGACAAAACACCTTGTCGCGTTCTAGTGCTGAAGCAGAGTATCGTGGGGTTGCTAATGTCGTTGCAGAAACATCATAGATTCGCAACCTTCTTCTTGAACTTCAGGTCCCATTACGTGCTGCAACTTTGATATATTGTGACAATGTGAGTGCAGTTTACATGTCTGCTAATCCCGTCCAACATCAACGGGCGAAGCATATCGAGATTGACATACATTTTGTTCGTGATAAAGTGGCGGTTGGTCATGTGCGAGTTCTTCATGTTCCTTCCAGGTTTCAGTATGCCGATATCTTCACAAAGGGACTTTCGTATCATCTCTTTGCAGATTTTGGATCCAGTTTGAGTGTTCGCTGCTCTCCCGCTCAAACTGCCAGGGAGTATTAGAGGAATATATTACGTGTATATGTATATCTCAGCTAGCTAGGCCCATTTTATTGTATAGTGATGACATACCCCTCCAACGGTACGAAGAAGGAACAGCAGCACGTTACGACACGAAGGCTGTCTGTAACGAAGGGTCGCGCAGTAAGATAAAAAGATAAAGATTGTTCCCCTATAATTTCGGGATCTGATCTTATCACTTAAGTCCAGTAAAGAAGGAAAGAATCCTCTGGACTTTTATTGCCTAAGACTTAGGGAAACCCTAAAACTTGGCTTTCTCTCCAAGTCGAGCCTTTCCTATAAAAGGAGAGGCATGAGATCTTCAAGGGCATTCCCAAGACGCACATACAATACTCATCAATTCAAGACGATCGTCCAGGCTCAAAGTCTAACCGATAGCACGATAATAATCGGCTAATATCCAAATCACAATACACGATCGAACAGATCGGAAACTCACTCAATAGCACGATCTCAATCGGCTTCACATCACACATAATCGATTGGCGTAAAGTGGCTAAACTCTACCTTCGGGGAATCACCAACAAACAACCAAAATCACCCATCATCCCCTTTTCTAAGCCTAATCTCGGTTTGGTGTACAATCATTTGGCGCCATCCGTGGGACCTTCACATCACTCAAAATCAAAAAGCCCACAATAAAGATTTTTGTGCATTCACACCGCAAGAAATGGTGAAGAAAAACAAAAACAGACCTCTGAAAAACAGAAGGTCTACCTTGGCAATCAGCCAGGCTATGACCAATCGCTCAGATCTGATTAAGGTTGAGCCAAGAGGATTTTATTTCCCTCCTCTAGGAGAAAATAAGCCTTCCAATGACCCTCTTATTATCCAAGCCACGATATTTAATATCGAGGTACGCAGGATCTACTTGGATAGTGGAAGCGAATGCGATGTTATCTTCGAGCATTGCTTTCTCAAGCTGCCTGAAGCCATACGAGCCCGAAAATTGGACTCCCGGGGCCCATTAGTTGGCTTTTCAGGAGAGCACGCATGGCCGCTGGGTGAAATCGATCTAGACGTTACCATCAAAGATGGGACGCATGAGAGGACCGAAATAATGGACCTATCGATAGTACGATCTCCATCGCCCTACAACATCTTGTTGGGAAGAGCTGCTATGCAGCGGTTGGAGATAGTCCCCTCAATGATCCATAGGCTCGTCAAGTTTCGATCTGAAACAGGGATAGGCACGATCTGCTCATCTTACGAGCAGACGAAACAAATCAACGATGTAAAAAGAATAGAAGACGGAGGTGCCTCCGTCCCGAAAGAACCGCAGGAAGAAGAAGATACGACGAAGATCGTAATTAACCCAGACTTTCCGGATCAAACGGTCTCTAGCTTTCAGACGAATGCAAACACAGACTCTGGAAGCTACTATAATCCAACATGGATATTTTCGCATGGGAATATAAAGACATGATTGGAGTCCCAAGGATCCTGACGTTGGATGGAAAGCCATTCGTGACGGAGCACCGTTTGAACGAACGAAAGCATATAGAACCGGTCCACCAGAAAAAACGCAGCCTCTCCGCTGACAGAGACGAGGCTGCTAGGAAAGAAGTAGAGGAGCTACTGAAGGCCGGAATAATAAGAGAATCCGCCTACCCAATTTGGATTGCGAACCCGGTGATGGTAAAAAAAGGAGATGGGAGGTGGCGGATGTGTGTCGACTTCACGAACATAAACAAGGCATGTCCGAAAGACTGCTACCCCCTACCAGAAATTGATTGGAAGGTAGAGTCGCTGGCAGAACACAAATTGAAGTGTTTCTTAGACGCCTACAAGGGTTACCATCAGATACAAATGGCGGAAGAAGACGAAGATAAAACAGCCTTTTACACGAGCAAAGGAACCTATTGCTACCGAAAGATGCCGTTCGGCCTAAAGAACGCAGGAGCAACGTACCAAAGGTTGGTTGACAAGGCATTCGCCACACAAATAGGAAGAAACCTGGAGGCATATGTCGATGATATGGTCATCAAAAGTAGAGACGAAGAAGGCCTTATAGAAGACATTCGTGAAACCTTCGGAAACCTCCGAAGGATTAATATGAAGCTTAATCCCAAAAAATGCTCCTTCGGTGTAGAAGAAGGAAAGTTCTTGGGATAGTACATCAGCAATAAAGGCATTCACGCAAACCCCTCCAAGGTGAACAAATTGAGACAAATTTCTGCACCAAAGACCATCAAGGAAGCTCAAAGCTTGAATGGCAAACTCGCCGCACTTAGCCGTTTCCTTTCACGAGGGGCTGACAAACAGCTCCCTTTCTTTAAAATATTAAAAGGCTGTATCAAGAACAAGGATTTTGTATGGACAGATGAAGCAAATAAAGCTCTGGAGCAAATGAAAGAATACATTGCAGACCTACCGACACTCACAGCCCCAAAGCCGTAGGAGACACTCTTTGTGTACCTGGAAGCTTCGCCCGAATGCGTTAGAGTTGTGTTGGTAGCCGAAAGGGATAGGCAGCAGATACCAATCTACTTTGTAAGTAGAGTTTTGCAGGGTGCCGAAGCCAATTACCCAGAACTAGAGAAACTCACCCTAGCGCTGGTTCATGCAGCACGAAGGTTACGAAGGTATTTTCAAGCGCACCTATCGTCGTGCTATCTGACAAACCAATAAAACAGATACTGTTGAAACCGGAAAAGTCAGGGAGAGTGGCTAAATGGGCCATTGAACTAGGAGAGCATGACATAGAGTTCAGAGCTAGACATGCAATTAAAGGACAAGTGTTGGCCGATTTCATCAGCGAAGTCCGTGAAGGTGAAGATTCACACTTTATGTCACTAGAGGTAGTAGGGAACGTCTAAAGTGACACCTGGAAATTGTATACCGATGGAGCCGCCAGCTCCGATGGTTGTGGAGCCGGCCTTATGCTAATCAGCCCAGAAGAAAAAGAATTCACCTATGCATTAAGGTTCGAATTTGAGGTGACAAATAATGAAGCTGAATATGAAGCATTATTAGAAGGGCTTCGGATCGCAAGAGACATGAAGATCCGAAATATCCAAGTATACGTCGACTCCCAATTAGTAGCATGCCAAGTAAAAGGAGAATATGAGGCGAAACAAGGCACAACAAAGCTATACCTACGAAAGGTACAAGAATTGATGGAATGTTTTAGCCACTTCGAAATAGAGCACATTCGAAGAAGCCAAAACAAAAAAGCGGATGCCCTGAGTAAGTTAGCCTCCCTCACGTTCGGACACCTGGGAAAACAAGTACTAGTAGAAGTTCTGAAGGAAAGATCTATCAAAGAAAAACAAGTATCGGACCTTGTAGAGGAAGAAGGTAAAAACTGGATGACTCCCATCTATGAGTTTCTAGTAAGTGGGATACTCCCAGCAGATAAAGACGAAGCCCGAAAGATAATGATTAAAGCTCTACAATATAAAATTCTGGACAAAACATTGTACAAAAAGGGGGTCGTCACGCCATGGCTTCGGTGCGCAGGGCCTAAGCAGGCGGAGATGATTATCCGAGAGATACACGAAGGAATCTGCGGAGCACATTCGGGAGCGAGGTCTGTCGCTACGAAGGCCATGAGGTTAGGATATTTCTGGCCGACTATGCATCAAGACTCTGCAGCATTGCTAAAAAATTGTGAAGCATGTCAGCTACGTGCCAATATCCCAAGACAACCCAAAAATGATATGACTTCGGTAATCTCAGCATGGCCCTTTATACAATGGGGAATCGATCTCGTAGGGCCACTCCCCGAGGCTCAAAACAAGAAAAAATTCTTGGTAGTAGCCATTGATTATTTCACTAAGTGGGTAGAAGCAAAACCGCTTGCTACGACGAATGGAGATCAAATGAAAAAATTCGTATGGGAACACATTATATGTAGATTTGGGATACCGCATACGATAGTATCCGATAACAGGTCACAATTCGCCAAAGGAGTCTTCCCCGAATTTTGTAAACAATTACAAATAAAGCAATTATTCACATCCGTATACCATCCTCAAGGAAACGGACAAGTGGAGGTAACCAACAGGGAAATAATCAAGGGGATAGAAAAAAGACTGGGGCGAAGTCACAAAGGATGGATAGACGAATTACCGCTGGTTCTTTGGGCTAACAGAACGACACCAAAGCGAAGCAACGGAGAAACTCCGTTCAGTTTAGCGTTCGGAACAGAGGCCGTAGCACCAGCGGAGTTTCAAGTCTCCACCTATAGGATGTTAAATACAGAAGGAAATTCGGAGGAGTTAAGAATAGATCTGGACTTGCTGGAAAAACGAATAGAAATCGCAGCCATCAGAGAGGCCGCTTTCAAAAAGAAAATTGAGGGATACTACAATAAAAGGGTAAATCCCACAACGTTCAAAACTGGAGACTATGTGCTACGGTTAAATAGCGCAAGCGAGAAAGAGTACACGAGGAAGTTGGGACCAACGTAGGAAGGCCCATACCGAGTACAGGCGACCTTCGGGAACGGAGCATACAAGCTAGAGACACCCGAAGGGGCTCCGGTTGACAGGACCTGTAACAGTTTGAACTTACGAAAGTTCTATTACTAAGTTTTCTCTCTTTTCTAATAACATGTATAGGCTAAAGATGCCACTAAAGTATTTAATAAAAACAAAAGCCCCTACGGGGGACACCGCATTAGAAAGACCAATAGTCTTAAAAGACCAAAAGTCTTAAAGGACCAATAGTCTCCGACATTCAATATAAGACTAAATAGTCTTAAACACGTAGGGCTATGTGCCACAATTATTCAAAAAAGAGATAAGCAAAAGCCCCATGAGGGACAATGCATCATACAAAAGACCCATTGTCTTAATATAGAGGGTCGCTACCTCAATAAACAAAAAGGGAACAAGCTGGCAGGGACGCCTGAACAGACACCCAAATATACGCAAACACATGGAATACAATAAGGACGATAAAGTCTGATACATAAAATTCCATAAATATAAAGTTTGCAAATAAAAACTAATCAAAACGGGGCTTCACGACTAAAAAGTCGTAGGCTCGGAGTTGCGAAGATGGGTAATATCATAATATAGTTGCTGTGATAACTTGCCAGTTTCAAGATAGCCTGGTCAAACACTTCCTTCGCCTCCATGTACTCGGGAGAATGGTCGGAATGGGTAGCAGACAGTTTACCCTTCTTTTTGGAAGAATTCACCAGAGCATCAATCAAACCAACCGCCTGTGGACCTGTAGCAAGAGTCTCACACAAATGAGGTATCACCTTCTTCACAAACACCCTCACCTCCTCCCGGAGTTCCACATTCTCGAGATCTTTTTGCAACAGCTCATCATGACGCCTTCCCAAGCCTGTGCGAAGAGCCTTCACCTCAACATCCTGCTCCGTCAACCGCTTTTCCAGATCGGCGATCCTGTCCAGCAAACTACCAACTACAAGTTGAGACTCCTTCAACATGTCCTGAGAATACTCGTATTCTCGACACAACCCCTTGAACAAGATATTCTTCCGCTCGCCCATATCTTCTGAAAGCAACTCTTCTTCCATAAATTTACGAGCGGTATTGCCGGAAAAAGAAACAGGGGGAATATCGGTGAGACCCTTTCCCTTCTTCACGGCCACATCATCCATAGGAGCGGCAGACGAACCGACGTCAACAATCTTTCTCTTTGACGACATTCTTAGACAGGATCAATAGAAGATCTGAGTAAATAAAAATATGGAAAATGAATAAAGAACAGTAAAAGACGGCGGTCAAAGAAAGAAAAAAGAGAAGAAAGAAAGAAGACAAGAATGACTTACAAAAAAGGGGAACAGTTGCAGAAAATTAAATAAAAAGAGACGGCGAGCATGATTATATAAGGACGTGGGAAAAAACCCTAACCGTCGAAAACACGTATAGGGATACGTGCACTGACAATTAAGACTTTTTTGATTCCGTTTATTGCAACACGCCTCCCCAAGAGTTAGTAAATTAACAAGAATAGTCCAAGGCAATACTTATTTAGCAAAAAGCATCCCCTTAGACTGGGGGGCTTGATGACATACCCCTCCAGCGGACGAAGAAGGAACAGCAGCACGTTACGACACGAAGGTTGTCTGTAACGAAGGGTCGCGCAGTAAGATAAAAAGATAAAGATTGTTCTCCTATAATTTCGGGATCTGATCTTATCACTTAAGTCCAGTAAAGAAGGAAAGAATCCTCCTGGACTCTTATTGCCTAAGACTTAGGGAAACCCTAAAACTTGGCTTTCTCTCCAAGTCGAGCCTTTCCTATAAAAGGAGAGGCATAAGATCTTCAAGGGCATTCCCAAGACGCACATACAATACTCATCAATTCAAGACGATCGTCCAGGCTCAAAGTCTAACCGATAGCACGATAATAATCGGCTAATATCCAAATCACAATACACGATCGAACAAATCGGAAACTCACTCAATAGCACGATCGAACAAATCGGAAACTCACTCAATAGCACGATCTCAATAGGCATCACATCACACATAATCGATTGGCGTAAAGAGGTTAAACTCTACCTTTGGGGAATCGCCAACAAACAACCAAAAACACCCACCATCCCCTTTTCTAAACCTAATCTCGGTTTGGTGTACAATCATATAGCGGAGCCCATGTATGTATGTAGGGCACAATCCATACTGACTTGTATATATATGGTATGATTATACGTAATGAACACACAAGACAATTACATCTCCTTTTAGTATTTCCGTTAGAATGTGTGAAGTTAAATCGTCATTAAATATGCCGATGTCTAAATGTTTTTATTTTCCTAACTTTATATTTTAGTTGAGTAGTTGTCAATCATGTGATACTAGTTTATGTTAATATTTATTAGCTCAATTTAAGGAGGAACAATAGTGCAAAGAAGTAAACCCATATATGGATTAGTGTTAATGATACATAAGTAAAATTTCCCGTTTGATCATCACGGTCAAGAGGAAAGAAAAAGAATCGAGTCTTTGTGTTGTCTTGGCTTGAGGCGCAGCAGACGGCAAAAAGAAAGAATAATATATCATCTTTGTTTTGTGGGGTTCGTACGCATCAAACAAAAAAGGAAGAAGAAAGAATTGGATTTATCTTTTGTTGCAATGTTATATATAAAATTAGAAAAATGCTACTTCCAATGCTTGTAGCCGAAATCAATGAAAAGTCAAGTTATCCTTTTGTGTTTTTGGGTTGGCATTGTAGTCATGTCTAGCAAGGAAAAAATAGGAAAAGTGAATTTTGACTTATACGTACTCTTTTCATATGTAGACTAAAATATATAGAATTGTAGTCTTGGCCTTAGTGTAGTCTTGTATCCTTCCAGCCAACTCAAACAAGGAATGCAATTGAGTTTTTATTTGATTATTATTATATATAAACTAGTTTTTAAACCCGGGCGTTGCCCCCCGAAACAAAACGATACGTAAAACTTGCAATGTGTATAAGATCGGTAATATATGCGTAAAGATAAACGTACATTACAAAAGCGTATCATAAAACTAAAAAATTACAACACGGAGAATAGAAAGTGGTTCAAAAGACTATTTACAAGTAATATTACATCATTTTTTTTTGAACGACATTCTATTCTACCTCTACTCCTAAATTACACGTATGATTACTGGGTCATTGGTCATGCAAATATCAGTTGTTTTTAATTTGGAAGAACCTTTAAAAATTTCCGTAAAAATTAATTAATATACTAATCAATGAATAAAGAATAAATGAAAGGTGAACGTTAAGGAAAAGTATTAAAAAAAAATCAAACAGACAGTCTTATAGGTAGATATGGTTATTAGTCGTGGATTACGTGAACGTTGACTGGAGATAACAAATATTAGTTTTTTTTATGTAAAACACTCTTTATAAAAAAGATTACCAATGAATATACTACCAAATGAATAAAAAATAAAAAAAAATCAACGTTAGGTAAAAGCAAAAAAAAAAAAAAAAAAAAAAAAAAAAAAAAAAAAAAAAAAAAAAAAAAAAAAAAAAAAAAAAAAAAAAAAAAAAAAAAAAAAAAAAAAAAAAAAAAAAAAAAAAAAAAAAAAAAAAAAAAAAAAAAAAAAAAAAAAAAAAAAAAAAAAAAAAAAAAAAAAAAAAAAAAAAAAAAAAAAAAAAAAAAAAAAAAAAAAAAAAAAAAAAAAAAAAAAAAAAAAAAAAAAAAAAAAAAAAAAAAAAAAAAAAAAAAAAAAAAAAAAAAAAAAAAAAAAAAAAAAAAAAAAAAAAAAAAAAAAAAAAAAAAAAAAAAAAAAAAAAAAAAAAAAAAAAAAAAAAAAAAAAAAAAAAAAAAAAAAAAAAAAAAAAAAAAAAAAAAAAAAAAAAAAAAAAAAAAAAAAAAAAAAAAAAAAAAAAAAAAAAAAAAAAAAAAAAAAAAAAAAAAAAAAAAAAAAAAAAAAAAAAAAAAAAAAAAAAAAAAAAAAAAAAAAAAAAAAAAAAAAAAAAAAAAAAAAAAAAAAAAAAAAAAAAAAAAAAAAAAAAAAAAAAAAAAAAAAAAAAAAAAAAAAAAAAAAAAAAAAAAAAAAAAAAAAAAAAAAAAAAAAAAAAAAAAAAAAAAAAAAAAAAAAAAAAAAAAAAAAAAAAAAAAAAAAAAAAAAAAAAAAAAAAAAAAAAAAAAAAAAAAAAAAAAAAAAAAAAAAAAAAAAAAAAAAAAAAAAAAAAAAAAAAAAAAAAAAAAAAAAAAAAAAAAAAAAAAAAAAAAAAAAAAAAAAAAAAAAAAAAAAAAAAAAAAAAAAAAAAAAAAAAAAAAAAAAAAAAAAAAAAAAAAAAAAAAAAAAAAAAAAAAAAAAAAAAAAAAAAAAAAAAAAAAAAAAAAAAAAAAAAAAAAAAAAAAAAAAAAAAAAAAAAAAAAAAAAAAAAAAAAAAAAAAAAAAAAAAAAAAAAAAAAAAAAAAAAAAAAAAAAAAAAAAAAAAAAAAAAAAAAAAAAAAAAAAAAAAAAAAAAAAAAAAAAAAAAAAAAAAAAAAAAAAAAAAAAAAAAAAAAAAAAAAAAAAAAAAAAAAAAAAAAAAAAAAAAAAAAAAAAAAAAAAAAAAAAAAAAAAAAAAAAAAAAAAAAAAAAAAAAAAAAAAAAAATGAATAAAAAATAAAAAAAAATCAACGTTAGGTAAAAGCATGAAAAAAAGTGTTATAACACGATTTTATCACTGAATTCGATTCAACAATGGCGGTTTGCTAGTGTGTGTTCTTGGTGTGTGTGTGTGTGTGTGTGTGTGTGTGTGTGTGTGTGTGTGTGTGTGTGTGTGTGTGTGTGTGTGTGTGTGTGTGTGTGGGTGTGTGTGTGTGTGTGTGTGTGTGTGTGTGTGTGTGTGTGTGTGTGTGTGTGTGTGTGTGTGTGTGTGTGTGTGTCTGTGTGTGTGTGTGTGTGTGTGTGTGTGTGTGTGTGTGTGTGTGTGTGTGTGTGTGTGTGTGTGTGTGTGTGTGTGTGTGTGTGTGTGTGTGTGTGTGTGTGTGTGTGTGTGTGTGTGTGTGTGTGTGTGTGTGTGTGGATGTTTGTAGTGTGTGTGTTCTTGGTGTGTGTGTGTGTGTTTTGAGAGAGAAAGATCAATAAAACTGAAAGATTGGGATTAATGTGTGTAAAGAATGAAGTGTTTGTTATGTCCAGGTTATGATTTCTAAGGTATGAGGGCTATATATAGTCTAACAATACAACTATGCTAATTATCACAATTAGCCCCTCAACCTTAGTAATCATTTATCTATGACTTAACAACAAGAATGTCTTCTAATCTTAATTACAATTTATCACTATTTTTGGATTTCTAACATTCTCCCCCTTAGTGATTTATTGTAATGAATGAAGTACGTGTTATCTTGTCTTGTAGGAATGAAATTGATGAGCCCGGTGGTGAAGACAATTGGGGTGTTGAAACAAGTCTTCAAAGCTTTCTCTTTTGTCTTTGGAGAACTTGATTCAGTCTTGATCTTGGACTTCTTGAAGTTAAATCATATGAAGATTCTCAATGTTCTTTTTGAACAGAGAATAATGAAAGCATGTTTGGCTTGAATCTTCGAGAATTAATGAATCATGAATCAGAGTTGTCTTTTGAAGTGCAGAAGAGATGAATCTTGGTTTTGATTCTTCAATCTTCGATTCTTGAGTGAAATTCAACTTTTTGATTCTTCAGTTTAATTCTTGAACGAATCTCATCTTCTTGAATGAAGTTTCATGAATATGAACTCTCCCCCTTGATTTATGCATTGGAGTTTCTTGATAAAATGTTGTTGTATGACTTGAAGATCTTGAATGAAGTGCGTTTGATGAAGACTCTTGTGAGGCTTTACTCCTTTGACTTGAATCTTCTACCAAATCTTTCAACCTTTTTGAAGCTATGATCTTTGTCACATCAACTCGAACACTTTGGAGAGTTAGCAATTGAATGAAGTTTAGATGAAATTCTTATGAAGTAATCATGCTCCCCCTCAATCCATGAGTATACATCTTTTGGAGCATCTTTGAATTGTTGAAGTGTCTTGAGTGAAAATCTTTTCATCTTCGGTTTCATTCTTATCTCTAAAGTCAATTCAGATTCCCCTTTTTTAAAAACAAAATCTTAATCAACTAAAGTCTAGTGAAAATCTGAACCTATTGACACATCATGAACAATTTTCTCTCCCTATACACAAACTTTGATAAGCCTTTTCCCATTTGAAACACCCAAATACAAAAATTTCTCAACATAGACTCTCATTCCATTTTTATCATCAACTATGCCTTGGAAAAGGATAGAGAGATGGTATCATTTGAAGACAATACCAAATTCATCTCCGAAGTAAAAGCTGACAAAGACTATGAATCAATCATAATATTTTCTCCCCCTCATAATGACAAAATTGGGAATCAATGTCATTATGCACATATGAGATTGATTAAGTGTCACAAGGAATAAGAAGACATGGAGAAATGTCAACCATCAAAACATCAACCCAAACTAGTAGCCCAACCCAAGAGATCCTATGGGTGACTAAAATGTAAGATTGAAGTTGTTGGGACAAACATTATATCATGGTATTGGTGGTTTCTGTGTTTGTGTGAAGAGAAATGAAACCGGATAAGAATGATCCGTTTGCATGTTCAAAAATCAAAAGGATTAATGAAATGACCGATAGAAATGTATAACATTTTTCGAATTTCCTATGTATCATTGAGATATGCACAAAACAAGTCTCTAACATAGTTCGGTCTGCGGCTTTGCAACCACTAGATTGCTTCAAAGAATATAAATCATGGTTAACACTACCGAAGCATTTGATAACCACAATTTTATCCTTAAAGACTTTTAGGGAAAACCGAGGTCACTTAGACTTCTCGTTAGCTCAATAATCACATAAATGTAATTATGAGACCTACGTTCAACGTTGGAAAAGATGTTAGCATTGGTAGGATTTCCATTCGATCATCGTGGAATATCATTGCAGATATCACTACGAATGTTCCGGCTATATCACAGAGATAAGTAATTATATCACAAAGACATGACGCTAGTGTGTCCTAAAAGAATGAAAGATGATCAATTTAATGATCAATCAAAGTAGCTCTAGACACAACGTGATCAAAATGAAGTCGGGGACTGGAGCAGAATGTCGCCCTTTTTCAATATCAACATCTTCCAAAAGAAGAGTTAATAGAAGTGTGAAAATCTCCGTGAGAATAAAACAAGCATTTGTTAAGAAATACTTGAGTGGTTAGGAAAGATGTGCATTGCTTCACTGGGTCCATGAAGACTTCTTCAATATCAAGATATCAACAAATGACATCTGATAGAAACGTGTTTTACCCGGCTTTTGAGAATTTTGGGAAGGGTATCATTTCTTTTATCCCTTTTCTCACAACAAATCACCTTAACCTCTCACTTTTCGACTTTACTCCCTCCATTCTAGTTGCACGAAATCAACATTACTCAAAATACCCTCACTATCTAATGAAAGAAGTGAATACTCCGGGGTTAGAACTCATCGGCGATGATGAAATTCATGGAGTAAATTTTGAGAAATACCTATCGCTCATTGTGCAAACTAATCACCGAACTCCATTTGATTAAAAATCATTGGAAAAACATCAAATGTGTGAATGAAAAGGTTTGAAACACATTTGAAGTTTGAGGATTTTTGAAATCACAAACTCCTCCTTAATCTATGCAAGAATATATCAAAAAATGGTTTTCATAGAAGGGTGGAGCAAAAATTGTTTTTGTGAAATCAAAAAGAAACACAAAGTTTTGCTTCAACAACAATGTTGGTAGTAAGATAGCTAGGGAGTACACAAAGGCGTTCAATCCGTCGCATCTTACAACAACATGTTGGAGGCAATTAAAAACATTTAAGTAAAGTGAAAATCCAATCAATTAGTACAATATGAGAGAACAAGGGAGTACACAAAGGCGTTCGATCCTTCGTTTCCCATATCACTAATTGAGAGTTTGAAAAGTTTATTTGAAAAAAAATTTGATTGCTATTACACATACATATTCATATAAGAATACTTGGAAGTACACAAAGGCGTTCGATTCCTTGTTTTCTTATATCAATTTATATGTATAATAACAATGCGTTTAAAAATAAATATATCATTTAATAACGGGTTACATACATAGTATATGCAAGCCATCAAAAAAAATCTTTTTGTTAATTTTTGTAATTTTTCAATTTTGTATTTTGTTTTCTGAAATGTGTCAAGAATTCCTTCAAATGGAAAAAGATTAAGGTTTAAGATTTAACATACCAAGCTTGGAGATCAGAAAATTAAACCTCTTTTCGTCCAATGGTTTTGTGAACAAATCTGCGAGTTGAAATTCAGTTCCCACAAAGTAGAGTTCGATGTCACCTTTCTCAATATGATCTTTGAGAAAATGATATCTAACATCAATATGCTTTGATCGAGAGTGGTTTACTGAGTTGACAGCAATGGCAATGGCACTCTGAGAATCACAATAGATAGGAATATGATCATACGTCAGACCATAATCAGTCAGTTGTGTCTTCATCCATAAGACTTGAGCACAACAACTAGCTGCAGCCACATATTCTGCTTCAGCCGTTGATAGTGAAACACAGTTCTGTTTCTTGGAAGACCAACTCACAATTTTATCTCCTAAAAATTGTAAAGTACCGGAAGTGCTCTTGCGATCAAGTTTACAACCTGCATGATCTGCATCTGAATAAGCAGTTAGATTGAATCCAGTATCCCTTGGATACCAGAGACCTAAATCGGGTGTACCCTTCAGATAACGAAAGATTCGTTTCACAGCTTGATAATGTAAATCAGTTGGAGCAGCTTGATATCTAGCACACATACATGTTGCAAACATTATATCTGGGCGAGATGCTGTTAGGTACAACAATGAACCAATCATACTTCTATATCTCTTTTGGTCAAATGGTTTCCCATTTGAATCAGTATTAATAGTTGTTCGAGCAGCCATTGGGGTAGAAATTGAAGAACATGAAGTCATATCAAACTTTTTCAACATGTCATTTATGTATTTACCTTGTGATATAAAAATACCAGTTGGTAATTGTTTGATTTGAAGACCCAAAAAGTAATTCATTTCCCCAATCATGCTCATTTCAAAATGATTGACCATTAGAGATGAAAAGTTTCGGCAAAATGTTTGACTGGTCGACCCAAATATAATGTCATCAACATATATTTGAACTAGAAGAACATGCTTACCTTGTTTGCGAATGAACAGGGTAGGGTCAATTATGCCTTTGGTAAATCCACCTTTAAGTAAGAAAGTAGTTAAGGAATCATACCATGCTCGGGGTGCTTGCTTAAGACCATAGAGAGCCTTGTCTAACCTGTAGACATGGTTTGGTCTTTGAGGATCAACAAAACCTTCAGGTTGATCAACGTAAACTTCTTCTTTGAGGTCACCATTCAGAAAAGCAGTTTTCACATCCATTTGAAACACAGTGAAGTTTCGGAATACGGCATAAGCTAAGAAAATTCGAATGGCCTCCATTCTTGCAACTGGAGCAAAAGTTTCGTCGAAATCAACACCAGGTTGTTGGCAATAACCCTTTGCAACAAGTCGAGCTTTATTCCTTACTACCACTCCATTCTCATCCTTTTTGTTTTTGAATATCCACTTCGTTCCGATTGGATCAGCTTTTCTAGGATTTGGAACTAGCCTCCATACCTTCAGTCTTTCAAATTGAGCGAGTTCATCTTGCATTGCCTTAACCCACTCTGGATCTTGAAGAGCTTCAGATACCGTTTTGGGTTCAATATTGCTAAGAGAAAGTGCAACAAGACACTCATTTACTGAGGTACGAGTAGTTACTCCTGCTTGTGGATCTCCAATTATTTGATCAGTAGGATGATCTTTCTGCATGCGAATCCACTTGTGAGCATGAGGAAGAGGATCTTGTTGTTGAAGATCAACATCACCATCATTGAAACTTGAAGTTTGTTGAGAGATGGAATCATAACTTGGTATAACCCTTTCCTCATATGCTGGATGATCAAAGTCAAGTGGTACATACACATTCAGAGTGTTCAGGGGATTTGTTGTCTGAGTGAATTGAGAAGGTTGTTCTTGAACATTCACTTGAGTAGGATTCTCAGGAGAGGATGGTGGAATAGAATCATTTGAAGATTTACTTGAGTAATGGTGATGAAATCTATCAACATCTGAGTTGTTTCATCTTTGGATGCTAGGAACTTAACCCAAGTATATCTTGAATAATCATCAACAATAACCAGGATGTATTTCTTCCCATTTCGGCTTTGAACTTTCATCGGCCCACAAAGATCCATGTGAAGCAAATGAAGAGGTGCTAAAGAATTTGGAGATTTCTTCGGTTTATGAGAAACTCTCTTAATTTTCCCAACAGCACAAGAAGGACAGACATGCTCACTTTCATACTTATAGTCAGGTAAGCCTTCAACAAGATGCTTATTGACTAAAGTATTGATTGTTTGGAAATTCAGATGAGAGAGCCTTCTATGCCATAACCAAGAATTCTTCGAAGTAGCCTTTGAAATGAGACAGATATTATCGGTTGGTTGGTTATCATCGAGATTGACGGTAAAAAGGTTATCGTCACGATCGCCACAAAGAATATCAACTCCATCTAAGGTTTGGACTTTGCAAAGAGATTTTCGAAAAAGAACTTGAAGATTGTTATCACAGAATTGTCCAACACTGAACAAGTTGTGACTTAAACCTTCAACATAGTGAACTTTCTTGATTATAATCCCATTTCGTTCAATGTCCCCATAACCTAAGATAGGAGCGAAATTGTTGTTTTCAAAGCGAACAGTTCCCATGAATCTTTCAACAAAATTCTTCAGCAAAGACTTATTTCCAGTCATGTGCTTCGAACACCCGGAATCGAGTATCCAAACACAGATGGTTATTTCCTGCAATCAAAGAAATTTAACCGTTTTTAGGTACCCACTTGAAAACGGGTCCTTTTTGGTTAGATAAAACAGGCAGGGTATATAACTTAGGATGCGCATTCAAACATGTTATTGAATCAACATAAGCATCAGCAAGCATATTATCAACAAACATATTTGAATAAAATGTACGAACATTCACACGAGAATTAAAAGTAACATGTCTACAAGCATTTAAATCAACCACACAAGAATTAAAATTGTTTACAAGCTCACAAGGCCTTGCCTTGGCACATTCAACATTTAATAACAAAGATGATTGTTTGGAAATTCAGATGAGAGAGCCTTCTATGCCATAACCAAGAATTCTTCGAAGTAGCCTTTGAAATGAGACAGATATTATCGGTTGGTTGGTTATCATCGAGATTGACGGTAAAAAGGTTATCGTCACGATCGCCACAAAGAATATCAACTCCATCTAAGGTTTGGACTTTGCAAAGAGATTTTCGAAAAAGAACTTGAAGATTGTTATCACAGAATTGTCCAACACTGAACAAGTTGTGACTTAAACCTTCAACATAGTGAACTTTCTTGATTATAATCCCATTTCGTTCAATGTCCCCATAACCTAAGATAGGAGCGAAATTGTTGTTTTCAAAGCGAACAGTTCCCATGAATCTTTCAACAAAATTCTTCAGCAAAGACTTATTTCCAGTCATGTGCTTCGAACACCCGGAATCGAGTATCCAAACACAGATGGTTATTTCCTGCAATCAAAGAAATTTAACCGTTTTTAGGTACCCACTTGAAAACGGGTCCTTTTTGGTTAGATAAAACAGGCAGGGTATATAACTTAGGATGCGCATTCAAACATGTTATTGAATCAACATAAGCATCAGCAAGCATATTATCAACAAACATATTTGAATAAAATGTACGAACATTCACACGAGAATTAAAAGTAACATGTCTACAAGCATTTAAATCAACCACACAAGAATTAAAATTGTTTACAAGCTCACAAGGCCTTGCCTTGGCACATTCAACATTTAATAACAAAGATGAATTGTTTTGATTAACAGAAGCACTTTTCTTCTTATTAACAGCGTTTCTCCTCCTTCTTTTCTTCATTTTCTCAACATTCTTTTGATTACTAGTGATTTTAGGTACTAAAGTTTTAGCAACCCATATAGCACCACTAGTTATGCTCTTTCCACCTGTTGAATTGAAACTTTGAAGATTAGAACTAGGAGTTTTAAACACTTTCATCTTTTTGGAATCTTTTGAAGGTGAGGAAACTTCTTGCTTCTTTGGTTTATCATGAGAAAACCACCCATATCTATCTCTATATCTAGTTGAACCATTTGATGTATCTTTAGTTAGCGAAACTGAGCTAGACTTAGACACCTTAGGTAAAAAGCTAGATTGAGAGCTAGATTTAGAAGCATTAGTATAGTCTTTCGGAAGTTTCACTTTGGTGTACTTTGTTGTGTGTGGGGTTTCAGCTTGTTTCTTTTTGACATGTTTTACAGGTGTAGCAATGGTCTTTGGTTCAGTCTTGACGAGTTTGGTCTTAACTCGTTTCTTTGAGTAATATGAAGTTGGAGCTTTGGACAATGGTTTTTGAAATTCCAGAGATTCCTCTTTTGTTTCAACTTTGATTTTGGTAGATTCAATCTTTTTCTCAGTTTCTGAATCAAAAATATATTCTCCCTCCATGAATTTATCAAAATCAACCTTCGTGAAATCTTTTGAAAAAGAAAATTTCAATGGAGATTGATTAATTTTAGATTTATTTGAAAATTTTGAGAAATCAGGAATCTTGGTGTCCAACTTCACATTATGGGTAGTCTCAGAAATTAGGTCAACTTGAACTGACACATCTCTGTTCTCACAAGAAAATTGAGAAGATGTATCAACACCTATACTAGCACTAGGCTTAGGGTGAACAACTAACTCATCAACATTGATGCATGTGAAAAACCTATAAAAGTACCATATCAAAACTAAACTCTGTGCAAGTTCGTCATTAGATAAATCAGATTGCACATAATCATCAGTATGACAAGTACATTCAATAGAATCAGTCAAGGTCTGAGTGGAGGTATCGGTAGATGAATCACAAGTAGTTTGGGTAGAATTTTCTACTGAGGCACTTTGGTCAGTTTGAGTAGAAACATTCTCACAAACTTTCTTAGTATTAACAACAATACATTTATCCTCTAGATTCGGACTTTGAGACTTGAGATGATTGATAACTGTTTGTTGAGATTCCACCTTTTGTTGTAAATCTTCTATTTGCTTTTCCAAAAATGTGGTTGGAAAATACATTTTAGTTGATTTCGGTGGAGTACCAACAGATTCTTGGTTTTGAAAATTTGATTCAATTTCTTCCAATTTAAAAATTGAAGATTGTTTTGTTTTGTATGAATCATTGATTGCATCATAATTAACCAAAAAATCTTGATTAGGTATTCTCTCAACTTCATCAGTCTCAAATTCGTCATCTAATGGACGAATAAATTGTTGTATCATACCAAGGCGAAGAAATTTTTCATCATACAGGGGTTCGATTTCCTCTTTGGCCTTTTGTAATGGTGTGATATTCTCAAATCCCAACCCGAGAAGAAGTTCTGTTTTGTCAATTTTTGACTTGTTGAAATAGGCAGTGAAATTCAAGAGAGGATTTTGTTCAACTTTATATAGCTTTTCTTGATAGAAAAGTATATTCTTTTTAAATTCCTCAACTTGTTTTTCAAGGTTCTCAATCTCAATGCCTTTTAGAAAACAATTATGATTTAAATCAGAAATCTTCCTTTCGAGTTCAACATTGTTTGGTTTAGCTTCTTGGAGCTTCTTATTGAGAATATCAACGTCCATTTGTCTCGCATTTGCCCGAAGCCATTCATTGGTCTTTTGAATTTCAAGATCTTGATTGGCTTTTTCAAGATCATGAATGGTCTTCTCAAGATTTTGACATCTTTGTAATAACTTAGAATCAGGAGTGACATTCATCTCACATTCTTTAACCAACATTTTGTCTTTGTATGCTTGAAAATCTTGTTTAATAGTAGCATGTTCAAAAAGTAATTTTGAGTGTTCTTCAAGAAGATTTGAAAATTCACTTTTTGAAAATGAAATACTATTTTTCAACTTTTTGTTTTTGTTGGCTAAAGAATTGATATGATTTGTTAATTTAGATAAAGCTAATCTACAAGACTCTTTGTCCTTAACCAAAGAAAAAGTAGAGTCGAGATTTACCTCATCATCTGGGTATTCATCATCAGTGCTTTCTGCTTCAAGGACTTTGTTCTTGGCCAATCTCGCCATATAGCAAACATTAGCGGAGAGATCTTGATCTTCATCATCAGTGAGCAACAGCCATTTGTCATCTTCGGCAAGCAATGCATGTCCTGCTTCGACCTGTTTGGCTAATAGCATCTTTTGCTTGTAGTACTCATAGTTCCGCTTCTTGGGTTGTTTGCAATCAACAGCAAAATGTCCAGGAACTCCACAATTGTAGCACCTTTTGTCTGATGTCTTCCCCTTCTCAACTGCTTGTTTCTCATAAACATCCTTCTTTTCACCATATCTTGATCCATTGGCTTCACCTTGCTCATTGTTCCTTGGATGATGGTGTTCCTTCTTTGGAAATGCACTTGTTGAAGAAGTGCGGAGATTGTTGTTTGTTGGCCTCGCTTTGTAAAATCTCTTCTTGAAATGCTTAGTTACTGCGGCAAGAGCTTGATATAGTTCATCTGAAACACCATCTCTTGTAGCCAACACATCATCTCCCTCCTCATCAGACGAAGAAACAACCACCATTTGCCTTTTAAGAGCTTCAGAAATCTTCTTCTCAACGATCAATGCCAAAGGATCAGAAGATACAACTTCTGGCATTTTGTTCGATGAAGCTTTGTTTAGGACTTGGTTTTCATTGAGCTTGAACGATTCATAAAGAGTATGAACGGTGAACTTGGTTAGATTTTGATGCTGCTTGATCTGTGTTCCAAAATCTTCCCATTCTGGACCTAGAGCTTTGATGAACTTGATGTTTAACTCAATCTCAGTTTTCTTGACATTGTTCTTTCTCAGTTCATTTATGACATTGCAGAATCTGTAGTAAACTGCCTCAAGAGATTCATTTGGCATTTTGGAGAAGTTGTCAAACTCAGTCAAAATGTTGGTCAATCTGATTGTTGAAGTCACATCAGCTCCTTCCATCTGTCTAGCTACCTCATCCCATATCTCTTTTGCTGTATCATAAGAATCAACAGACCCATAGATTTCATCCGGTAGAGCTCTGTATAAACATGACCTTGCTCTGTTATCTGCAGCTGTTCGATCCTTTTGCTCAGCATTCAAAAGTTCATGAGTTTGAATAACTGCATTAGTTGTGGGATGGCGATGAACAGCAAGTCCATTCAGAATGGAATCTTTCATCATATGACCATTTGTTTGACTTTCCACATAGTCCATGAATCTTTTCTTCCATAGTCCGTATGAACCACGGTAGAGAACTGGAGGTCTTGTATCAGAACCTAATGCCAATGCTTCACGAGAAAGCCATTTGAGATTGATTTGAATTGAAAGATTGAATTGAATTTTCAATGGCAAATGAAACGATCTTGGTAAGATTAGGAAATGAAACGATCTTGAAATGGATAGAAAATGAAACGATCTTGAAATATAGAAAATGAAACGATCTTGAAATTAGAAAATGAAACGATCTTGAATTAAACAGGAATTGAAACGATCTTGAAATGGATAGAAAATGAAACGATCTTGATTTAACCAGGTAATGAAACGATCTTGAAATGGATAGAAAATGAAACGATCTTGACAAAATCGTTCTGGGTGAGATCGTCTTTGAGTAAGATCGTCTTGGAACTTTTGATGAAAATTTGGTTAAGTATAAGAAATGAAACGATCTTGAAAATTGTTCTGAGCAAGATCGTCTTGGAACTTTAGAGAAAATTTGGTTAAGTATAGAAAGTGAAACGGTCTTGAAAACTGGAACGATCTTGATTGAAGATCGTCTTGGAAATTTTGGTGAAATTTGGCTAAGTATTAAAAGTGAAACGGTCTTAAAGTGAGACGGTCTTGAATTGAAGAATGATCTTGGTTTGAAATTATTCAAGGAAATGAGACGGTCTTGTTGAAGATCGTCTTGGATTTTGAAGGTATGACACAATCTGGATGAAAATCGTCTTAAAAAATAAAACGATCTTGGTTTGAGAATCGTTCTGGGTAAAAAAAATGAGACGATCTTGGTATGAAGATCGTCTTGTTTTCTTTCTTCAAAACTTCTCAGTGTTTGAAATGACCAAACCAATCCTTTTGGATTAGTTAGCCAGAATCAACACTACCACAACACACTCTTTACTAAAACGATCTTGTGAGGATCGTCTTAATCAAGCCACAACTCACTGAACTAAAACGATCTTAGGCAGATCGTCTTGTTCATCTTCTTCATCTGAACATTTTTCCAGAAAAACTCCATTATCAACTTTTTAAAACTTCGATTTCTTATGAATTACTAGGAGTTAGATCACGAAATCACTTCCAAACTGTTTTAATTCACGTCCGCAACACGATTATGAACAAAATTCAACATAAAACACAACAGATTCAAATCCCTGAAATTACGCGCCAAAACTCAAAATTCAATCTCGAGATTTGGATTGAATTGGAACTTGAAAATTGACAGGATTATGTTATCAATAGCCACGAATCTATTGATGAACAAACAACTGTGATTTTATGAGATTTGATGTGTGAATTTTGAAGAACCAGTAGGTGAGATATTACGAACAGAATTTGAGATTAAACTTGATTTTGATGAAATTGTGATCGAATTCAGTTATGGATCGTCATCAGATTGATGTTTTTCTCTGATACCACTTGTTATAACACGATTTTATCACTGAATTCGATTCAACAATGGCGGTTTGCTAGTGTGTGTTCTTGGTGTGTGTGTGTGTGTTTTGAGAGAGAAAGATCAATAAAACTGAAAGATTGGGATTAATGTGTGTAAAGAATGAAGTGTTTGTTATGTCCAGGTTATGATTTCTAAGGTATGAGGGCTATATATAGTCTAACAATACAACTATGCTAATTATCACAATTAGCCCCTCAACCTTAGTAATCATTTATCTATGACTTAACAACAAGAATGTCTTCTAATCTTAATTACAATTTATCACTATTTTTGGATTTCTAACAAAAAGAGGGAAAAAAAATCAAGTATGCACGCTTAGATCTATATATGTAGCGACCTGTTAGTCATGATAACTAAAAAACGACTTTAAAAAAGAAAAAAAAAAGCAAGCAGCTGGCAGGCTGCTGCGCAGTATAAGCCTGTCTATAAATGTATATATATACTAATGAATTAAAAGATAAAATGGCATGCAAAGCCCCTTTTGTTGTTCTTGATCATCGAGCAAAGCTAGGGAGGGAGCATCAACATTTAGTTGTTTGATTATAATAATAAGAAAGAACTTAATGTGTGAGACCGAGTTTTTGATGAAGGATCGTTATCCTCATTTATTTGTTTTGTTGGGTAGATTCTGGGGACAAAATCCTTTTAAGGAGGAGGTAATTGTAACATCCTGAATTTTGTTAATATATTATGTTGACTTTGACCGATAGTCAATGTTGACCTACCGTTAAGTGACTTTATACTTTATGTGGAAAATTATAGTGATAATCATAATGTGCTTTATGTGATTTATTAAGTGATTATTAAGTAGATTAAAATGTGTGTCATTTATGTGAATAAATCGGAGTATGTATCCCAATCTAGTGTGATTAAAGTCGATACATATCTACCATTAATGCTTGTTAAGGCGGTATGATTCCCTATGGTGTCGGATTAATATTTGATGTTGTGAAGTGAAGTTACTCGAGGTTGTCGTTTGATTAATAAGATTAGAGGGTTGTAAAGTGTGATTTAGCTAAACTCGTTATAGTCGGTGATTAACCAACACTAATTATCTATTATCAACCCTAATTTAAAAATATGTATACCATGCCTTTTAGTTGTCGTCCAAAAACACAAAAAGAAACACAAAACCCTTTGAGTTGTAACCTTTGACTAGAATAAAATAATGAAAAAGTCAAAAGTGAGTTGTGTGTGTGCCGCAAAAAAAGAAAAAAAGCAGGAAAGAAAAATATTGGTTGTCCTTTTGTTGTAGCTTGTTCACGCCGAGAGAAAAAATAAGAGATAGTTGGATCCCTTGTCGTTCCTTGTGTAGCCGCTAGACAATAAGTTGTTGGGAATACATAACAAGCTTGGTATAATATTATTATTTGTGGTTTGTGAAGCTCCTAAAGGTAAGATAACTTACTTTTGACACACGAGGGACACAACAAAACTTAGTTTTGATAATCACTCCTCTTTTTATGTTGATATATTATCTCATGCATATGTTGGGTATGAGATATATGTGGGAGGGTATTTATGGGTGTTATTTATGCATAGTTTTGTAGATATGCATGTTATAAGTGTGTTGTGGTGTGATTGTTTATTGTTGACGGCTTGTACACATAGTACACTAGACTTATTTAAGTTGTCATGTCACAGTGCACGTTAAGGGCCCTAATGATGTAAGTAGAAACATCGTGAGTTAATGTGGATATATCGTGAGTTAATGTGGATTTAATAAGTGTGCAAAGTCTCGAGCATTACGTGAGCTAAGTAGAAAAGTGTTAAGCTTAACCCACTATTAGTTTATTTAGACTATAGTGCACGTGAGATCATACGAGGGTAGTCATGATATCTCACGAGAGATAAGAGTTGATCCGGGTGGCGTGATTTACCACTTCGAGAGTTTAACGGATTACTCATGGATTTGGTTATGCCTATCCATAACGACGCCGATGGACCACCGAGAGGTTTACCCATCATGTTGGGTGTGAGGTCTTATGACCACCTACACACAAAACCTTTATTGTTGATTATAATGGCATAACTATACGCAGATTACGTGAGATAATAAAGTGTGTTAAAGTAGATAACGTGAGCAGTGGATGTAGTGTGATATTGTGGATTATGGAGGATTGCTGGGCACATTATAGAATTTGATAATACTGGTGTTGTTTATAATGTGTATGTGTGATTAATGCCTATATGTATGCGTGAGATACTTTCTTTTGAAATGTTTTAATTGGCAATCCTTTTGTTGTACTAACATGTTATCCTTTTGTTGTACTAACCTGTTATCTTACTCGGCTTTTTAAGCTGACACTTGTGTTTTGTGAAAATGTGTTGTGCCCTCAGGTTAGGCGTTGATCAGTAGCTTGGTAGCTTGCTTGTGAGATGAGTAGCTTTTACAGGAGCTTATGGACGTTGGCTTTAGTTACCCATAGTTCCATTTATTACAGTAGACATTATTTAGCTGTTTGACATTTATTATGTTGATTGTGGATTTCTTGAGAATTATTGTGATGATATTGTTGGTGACACCTTTTTGAAACATTTAATGTGTTTTATTAATTCCGTTAGGAATCAAATGGGATTTTTAAACATCGCTTCCGCACTCTACTTAACCATAGTTATGTTTATGTTGAAAAGTTTTTGAAATCCACATATTTATAAAGCAGGGTGTTAAAGCATACATCGCTGACATACAAGAGAGATCCTGGCTATAAGTAAAACCATTGGCCTTACATAAAACCATTGGATGAGAGGAGAACTCCATAGTTAAGCGTGCTCGGGTGGCAGCAATGCCAAATGGGTGACCCTTCTGGACGTTTGCACGAGCAACCAGAAACAAAGCCGTGAGCCTGCGGGCAAAGCGGACAATATTGTGTTGTGGTAAGGCGGGGTGTTACAAGTGGTATCAGAGCAACCATTGGGATTGTCGGGAGTGTATGGCGCACTTGCATACCTCAACGAGGACGTTGAGTTGTGTTGAGAGGGTGTGAAAGCATACATCGCTGACATAAAAGGGGGATCCTGGCTATAAGTAAAACCATTGGCCTTACATAACACAACGCGTTTTGGACGCATTGGTTGTAGATGAGAGGAGAACTCCACAGTTAAGCGTGCTCGGGGGGCAGCAATGCCAAATGGGTGACCCTTCTGGGAAGTTTGCCCGAGTAACCAGAAACAAAGCCGTGAGCCTGCGGGCAAAGCGGACAATATTGTGTTGTGGTAAGGCGGGGTGTTACAGTAACTTTCGTGAAGAAAAGGTAGGGGTGTGAATAATCGTGTAATGAAAGTTTATTAGTGAATGAAGATTTTTATTTCGGAGGCCTTTGGAGCCTATCAGTTGTGTGTATGCGAGTTAGCTAGTGTATTGTAGAAATGCTAACATAATGAAAAAGCCTTAAAATAAATCTAATGAAATTTTTGATATTAAATTTTAGCATGTGACTAGTCGTTAGAATCGTAATTTAAAAATATGATTTTTATGACAACAAAATATTTTATCAAGTCATGGGCTAGAAGTTTTAGTTAAATGAATCGTTTATTATGTAAAAAGTCGGATGAGACGCGAGATTGCAATAAGTGGACAAAACCCTTCCATCCACCCATTTCCTTAACATTTTTCACAAAGCTCACTCTTTCAATAAAAATCCTTGCTACCTCATCCCTCTCTAGAAATTTACAAACTTTGTTGGTCAAGGTTCAAGATCTATACAAAAACCCACTTAATCATCAGTCTTATTACTCGATTTCTTAGCCAAATCGTAATTATATTAGCTTGAATCCTGTTTTTATTTGAAATTTAGATATAATATATGGATTACGAAATTTTAATCTTAAAAGTCATGAAAAATAATGGTTTTGTGTATGAAATTTGCTAGGTCAGTTCTGATTTGCGAGGTCGTAAATTGCTCAGGTCTTAAATCTCAAATATGTGAGGTCGCAATTGACCTTGGGGTTGTAAAACCTTTTGGGGTCGTTTTTTCATTTACGAAGTCGTATTGGTACTCTAGCCGACTTAGTTACAAAACCCAGTGTAGTTTGTACACTAACCGGTTTAATTACAATAGTATTTTACAATTTCTAATGCATAAAGTACAACTTCTAAAGCATAGACCCACAACATATACACGCATGCATAAACAATTCTTTCGTAACCACCAACGGTAACAACCACCGCACCAAATAAAGGGGGAAAAAGACAAAGAAGAAACTACTGGTGTTAACCGAAAGCGGGATCTTCATCTGAGAACTTCGGACGACTTGTATAAATGGGTTAAACGGGTTATTTGAGTTCGTTATTCACTCAAATGGGCCTATTGGGCCTTAAACCTCGTTTGTTATCTCAGGCCCAATGTGTTTCTCTAGTATTCGATTGGAATGTTCCGGAAATTTTATTTTAATTTCTGATTTAAATAGTTAAGGGAAATTGAAAAAAGTTTGACCACGACATTATCGTGTCTAAAGGCGTGACTAAATAATTGGCGGGAAATTTTTATGTATGCGCGAAAACAAATTAAAAAAACTAGTTGAAAATTAATTAGCCACGACAAAGTCATAGCAAAATAATTTGACTTTTTTCGTCAAATTCACAAAAGTTTTTGTCGTTAAGTGAGCTTTAGCCACGAAAAAAGGCCGGCGCCAAAAGTATCGTGGTCAAATCTCATATTTCTATATTCTTGTATTGACATAATTAATAATTTGCTTTTCGATGTATAATTAACATTCACTACCATATAAAACAATTTAACGTGCATCACTTTTATATAAATGCGCGCATGCTACTTCATATAAATTAATTTACTATTTAAAATTTCATGAAGGTAGAATGTTCAATATACAAGTTCATGGTATTTGAGGACTAATTGTGTAAATGTTTATATTCGTAGGATTATTTCTGTTCCAGTTGTAACATTAGGGACTAAAGTATTGAAGAATGAAAGATGAAGCAGATCATGTAAAGAAAAGGAAGAAGGACGGCTGAAGTGAAACATGAAGACATATATATATATATATCTACCCAATTAGGGTTGTATGATCGATCATTATTCTGTGCAGCTTATTATTTTCTCTATATATATATAATATATATATATAATATATATATATAATATATATATATATATAATATATATATATATATATATAATATATATATATATATAATATAGTTCGCTAAAATAAAACTAATTAAATTACAAATAAAAGGATAGATTTATAATATATATATATATAATATATATATATATAATATATATATATATAATATATATATATATAATATATATATATATAATATATATATATATAATATATATATATATAATATATATATATATATATAATATATATATATATAATATATATATATATAATATATTCTATATTCTCTATATATAATATATATATATATATATATATATATATATATACATATATATATATTTTCTGTATTATAATCATCATATTGATGATTATCTCATTCTAATTGTAATAATAATAAACTCTTTTAAGTTTTCATCAATAATAATAATTCTGTTTATATTAGTTCTGGTTGTAATAGTTTAGATCTGGTTGATGTTATGAAATCTTACATGGTATCAAAGCCACAACATCGATTTCGTCGTTGTTGATTCGATTTATTGTTCGATTTAATCTGATCTAGGGCGTATTCCGTTTTGGAACCCTAGATTTTGTTTTAGGGTTTGTTCGTTTGATATGGGTTAGGGTTTCTTCTGGAAACCTTTTTCTATATTCTTGTATTGACATAATTAATAATTTGCTTTTCGATGTATAATTAACATTCACTACCATATAAAACAATTTAACGTGCATCACTTTTATATAAATGCGCGCATGCTACTTCATATAAATTAATTTACTATTTAAAATTTCATGAAGGTAGAATGTTCAATATACAAGTTCATGGTATTTGAGGACTAATTGTGTAAATGTTTATATTCGTAGGATTATTTCTGTTCCAGTTGTAACATTAGGGACTAAAGTATTGAAGAATGAAAGATGAAGCAGATTATGTAAAGAAAAGGAAGAAGGAGGGCTGAAGTGAAACATGAAGACATATATATATATATCTCATAACCCAATTAGGGTTTGAGGATCGTTCATTATTCTGAGCAGCTTATTATTTTTCTCTCAATATATTCAATATTCTTATATATATATATATATATATATATATATTTCGTATTATAATATATATATATATATATATATATATATATATATATATATATATATATATTTTCTGTATTATAATCATCATATTGATGATTATCTCATTCTAATTGTAATAATAATAAACTCTTTTAAGTTTTTCATCAATAATAATAATTCTGTTTATATTAGTTCTGGTTGTAATAGTTTAGATCTGGTTGATGTTATGAAATCTTACATGGTATCAAAGCCACAACATCGATTTCGTCGTTGTTGATTCGATTTATTGTTCGATTTAATCTGATCTAGGGCGTATTCCGTTTTGGAACCCTAGATTTTGTTTTAGGGTTTGTTCGTTTGATATGGGTTAGGGTTTCTTCTGGAAACCTTGTTCTATATCTTTCCGCTGCTATTCTGGTTGTTTTGCCTAATTTTTTCTTTGACTAAGTGAATCAAGGAAAATTAGGGTTTTCTAGATTTGATTTCAGATCCTGATTGCTTCTCTTGACTAAGTGAATCAAGAGAAGGATTAGGATTCCTCTACCATCGGCATTAAAAGCACTGTATTGTATTCTTCTCCCTGTTTATTCTATTATCTGTTTGATTCTGCTTGTATTTTCTTCTCAAACTAAATTTTCTATATATATATATAATTTTATATTTTCTTCTCAAATTAAATTTTATATATATATATATATCAAAATTTTCTTTATCTTCAATCTCATAAAAACAATCGTGTTAATACTTGACCTGCCTTCATACGAGAGGTTAGGAATCCTGTCACTGACACGTTTGTGAGGTTAAGATATATTTTCTGCACTGTTTTTTTTTTGTTTGAAAAGAACATATTTGTGGTTTTTTTGTGTTTGTGTGTTTCTGTAACACCCCAACATGGCGGAATCATGGGGTATCACTTAGAAAAGCACAACACGACATGGGAATTATGTAGAGTCAACTATATGAAAACATAGGATTGAAACAATCCTTAAACTTGTACAAACGTATACAATCATCAACATTCATTGAAATACATGTTCAATCAATAATAAAAGGCAATTTAATTGATAGTAGTTGATCTTAAAAGTAACCCATAAAAGGGAAGTAAGGATCATGGATCCAGAAAGTCCAAAGCTAGTCCAATCCTAGCAAGTATGCATGCAATCATCCATTTTGTCTCTAATTAACTTGATTACCTGAAAAGTGTACTAAAGAGCGTCAACATAAACTTGGTGAGTTCGTAGGGACAAGTAACAAGGAATAACCGTATCGGATACAACCGTTAACAATAAGTGAGGATTAGGAGAACTAATCACATCCAAGGAAAACCTATAAGGTTTCACATTATCACAATTCAATACAAGTCAACGTTCAACAACAACGATTCCATATAACGTTCCATAACGATCAATAACGTTCAACAACGGTGCGGCTTACATAGTTAATAATTAACAATGCGCTAACGGTGCGACTTACATCGTAAACAATGCGCTAACGGTGCGACTTACATCGTAAACAATGCGCTAACGGTGCGACTTACATAGTAACCAATGCGCTAACATGTCCACATAAACAATTCAATCACACAATCAATCAAATCAAATCAAATCAACAATCAACAATTAAACAAGCATGTACACTTTTCAGCCCGAATCTCAATTGAGTAGGGAGGGTTTACGAAACTCACCTTATTCTTGATAATTCAACAGCAAAGTAGAAGAGATTGATGTAGTCAACGATGACGAGTGAGTCAACTGGCCACGTTACGTATTCCCTAATTTCAATGTTAATTGATTTATATTCGTGCTAAATTCCAAATATAGACATACAACTATAAGGTTATCTTTTTAATACGCTTGTCAACGTAATTTACTTCCTGTGTTTTTATAAGTCTTTGAATTTATCTTTAAGTATCATTTCAAGTATTTTCTAAATGAAAACTCATTTATGTTGCAAAAATTTAAAAGGACCAAATTGTCATTCTTGAAACTTGAGGACTAAATTGTCATTTTTGAAACTTGAGGGGCTAAATTGTCATTCTTGAAACTTGAGGAACTAAATTGTCATTCTTGAAACTTGAGGAACTAAATTGTCATTCTTGAAACTTGAGGGACTAAATTGTCATTCTTGAAACTTGAGGGACTAAATTGTCATTCTTGAAACTTGAGGGACTAAATTGTCATTCTTGAAACTTGAGGGACTAAATTGTCATTCTTGAAACTTGAGGAACTAAATTGTCATTCTTGAAACTTGAGGGACTAAATTGTCATTCTTGAAACTTGAGGGACTAAATTGTCATTCTTGAAACTTGAGGGACTAAATTGTCATTCTTGAAACTTGAGGAACTAAATTGTCATTCTTGAAACTTGAGGGACTAAATTGTCATTCTTGAAACTTGAGGAACTAAATTGTCATTCTTGAAACTTGAGGGACTAAATTGTCATTCTTGAAACTTGAGGGACTAAATTGTCATTCTTGAAACTTGAGGGACTAAATTGTCATTCTTGAAACTTGAGGGACTAAATTGTCATTCTTGAAACTTGAGGGACTAAATTGTCATTCTTGAAACTTGAGGGACTAAATTGTCATTCTTGAAACTTGAGGGACTAAATTGTCATTCTTGAAACTTGAGGGACTAAATTGTCATTCTTGAAACTTGAGGAACTAAATTGTCATTCTTGAAACTTGAGGGACTAAATTGTCATTCTTGAAACTTGAGGGACTAAATTGTCATTCTTGAAACTTGAGGGACTAAATTGTCATTCTTGAAACTTGAGGGACTAAATTGTCATTCTTGAAACTTGAGGGACTAAATTGTCATTCTTGAAACTTGAGGGACTAAATTGTCATTCTTGAAACTTGAGGGACTAAATTGTCATTCTTGAAACTTGAGGGACTAAATTGTCATTCTTGAAACTTGAGGGACTAAATTGTCATTCTTGAAACTTGAGGGACTAAATTGTCATTCTTGAAACTTGAGGAACTAAATTGTCATTCTTGAAACTTGAGGGACTAAATTGTCATTCTTGAAACTTGAGGGACTAAATTGTCATTCTTGAAACTTGAGGAACTAAATTGTCATTCTTGAAACTTGAGGGACTAAATTGTCATTCTTGAAACTTGAGGGACTAAATTGTCATTCTTGAAACTTGAGGGACTAAATTGTCATTCTTGAAACTTGAGGGACTAAATTGTCATTCTTGAAACTTGAGGGACTAAATTGTCATTCTTGAAACTTGAGGAACTAAATTGTCATTCTTGAAACTTGAGGGACTAAATTGTCATTCTTGAAACTTGAGGGACTAAATTGTCATTCTTGAAACTTGAGGGACTAAATTGTCATTCTTGAAACTTGAGGGACTAAATTGTCATTCTTGAAACTTGAGGGACTAAATTGTCATTCTTGAAACTTGAGGGACTAAATTGTCATTCTTGAAACTTGAGGGACTAAATTGTCATTCTTGAAACTTGAGGAACTAAATTGTCATTCTTGAAACTTGAGGAACTAAATTGTCATTCTTGAAACTTGAGGAACTAAATTGTCTTCATTATTAGACAAGCTCATTAGGCACCACACACAACACACAAAACTGCATATCAACTTCATATCAAATAGGATATCATCCTAAATGTGCCTATCCTGCATTACTTCATTACACACGATTAACCCCATAACTGCTTTCTACATTGACTGCTTTACTACGTTTTAACTGCTTTATTACATTAACTGCTTTACTACGTTAACTGCTTTACTACGTTATTAACTGCGTTAATGTGTAACATAAGTTACACCCGACTAGATGACAAACCCCACACGGTTGTACATCAAGCGTCGTTAAGGAATGGCAAGCCAATCCAGAGTAATCCGTATGTGGAGGTTGGTCAAACCCCTCGTATTACTCGCCCTGCATTATAAAGACCATGTTGCAAGGAGCCACCCAAGCAACAACTACGTCAACGCACTTAGCCGGGCTAGGGCAAGTACGGGTTAAGCTTAACACTTTCCCTGCATTAGTTTTACGAGCTCGGTTTCACACATATATAGTTTAGGTCCCTGCATTCCTAAACCGTCACACACATATAGTCTAGGTAACACACATTCCTAGACATTCACACACTTTATCTTCATTACGTTTGGGCCCTTAAACGTGCACGTGACATGGCAACTTAGCAAGTCTAGTGTTCTAGATGAGCAAGTCATTAGTACATGCACACAATAACATAAACTACGTCATACTGCATTTCAAGATTCTACATGCTACTTCATATAAGAACACTACATTACCCTTCTTACCATAACACATACTACTTTATACTTCATTTCATAACACATACTACGTTATACTTCATTTCTACATTTCCTGCATAATGAGATACTTCGTAATACTACATAAACCGCATAACAATACACTACATTAAGCAATACTTCATTTCACTACATTAGGGACTGCATTTCAGGTCTCATGGTCAACTGCATAACCCATAATACCTCCCGTGTAACCCGAGATACCCACATATATCATAAGTTACCGTTAAGGAAGTTATAAGTAAGAAACCTTTGCTTGTTGAACCCTCAGCGTGACAAAAATAGTGTATCTTACCTCGATACGGTTTAACAACAAGCTACAAGCACAATACAACAATGACTAGGTGTCTCCAATAACCTAGAACAAGTATAAGATCGAAATATAAGCTAAGCGACACATTTTGTGAAATCTGGGCATATGGTGCGCCGCACCTTTCCATGTGGTGCGTCGCACCAATCCTCCAGGGAATTTCTATCAATAAGGGTGCGCCGCACCACCATGTGGTGCGTCGCACCAATCCTCCAGGGAATTTCTAACAATTAAGGGTGCGCCGCACCAGCCCTTGGTGCGTCGCATATCGGGGTGTACCAAAAACCAAACTGGCCAGTGGTGCGCCGCACCTCCCACATTGTGCGTCGCACCAACTCTCCAGAAACTTCATATCCATAATGGGTGCGCCGCACCAGCCCTTTGGTGCGTCGCACCAGGGGTGCAGACAAGCAACTAAATTTTACACTTTGATCAAACGAATTCCATACGAACCCATACCCCAAATCCAACCTGGGGACTTAAAATTAATCCTTTTAATTGCACTATCATTACCTTTAATCAACCTAATAATCTCTTAATCCTTTACATCATAAACCAACCATTTAATCACCCAAATAACATGAAATTGACGAACGTTTAATCAAATAACCCAACCCAAACCCTTATGGCCTGGATTAAGACTGATATAAGACTCACACAATCAATTCTCAACTGAGGAATACCTATATTACCTGTATTTGGTGATAAAGATCCAAGATCTACGCAATACACGATCGATTCGGCTCCAAAACGAACAAGATCTAGAGAGGGAAGGGAGGGGATCAACTAGGGCTTATTTGAGGGTAAGAAAATCTGCATAAAGTTCTTAATGACAACCCTTAAACCTCTAAACCCGTTTTTGACTTTGCACACATGTCAAAACTAACCCCTAAGCTTCCTAATCCTTCATTATTGGTCACAAACTACATTATTGACCACATACAACATTAATCCTTCATTAAATGTCACTACATAGACATTACCCTTCATATTACACACATTTATACTACATTAACATTTAGGCTTACAAGCCTCACACATAACACACATTAACTACATATAAGCATTAAATCTAGAATAGACTTAACGATACACACAATATTGACTTAACGGCATTAGCCAACTAGTAAAGAAAAGTTGGGGATGTTACATCATTCTTGAAACTTGAGGGACTAAATTGTCATTTTTGAAACTTGAGGGGCTAAATTGTCATTCTTGAAACTTGAGGAACTAAATTGTCATTCTTGAAACTTGAGGAACTAAATTGTCAAATGTCCAAAGTATAAGGACGAAAATGATACCTTTGAAACTGTAGGGTAAAAATGTAACTTTCCGTATGTAATACGTATCCGTAGGATATATAAAGTATTCCTCTGATATTTCTAAATCCTTTTGAAGTATTTTTAAATAATAGGATTAATACGAAGAATATATTAATCTTGTAACGAATAGATGTTTTCAATAGCAGAGATATGAAAAGATACCTTGAATGGTATGTATTATAATCAATACAAAATGTATTGATTACAATTGAAGAAATACCTTAAATGGCAGGAAAAACCAGCATTTTATTTCCAAGTTGTGTTAGGGTTGGCCTTGGGTCGTGGAGAATACCGGGCCGAATTAAGTTGCTTAGTGAATGCTTATGCAAACTTTTTGCGAACTACCTTCCATTCCTCCGGTATAAGCCAAAGAGGCCCAAGGTGCAATCACTTTCGGAAACATTGTGCGGTTAAAAGCGTATCAAGGATATATTCTATCCATAAATCAAACAATTCGAAAATACGAAATAATTCACAGATGGTGAATAGTAATTATATGAATTAGGATAGTTAGGTATATAACTATGCCCTTGTTTATATACCAAAATAAGTATTTTAAATGATTTAATAAAAGTTTTACGATTTCTCGTACTTTCGCTAATAATTCATTTTTCGCAATAGTAACAATATTTCAATATTCATTTATAAAAGCGATAGTTACCGTATTTAAATGCAATTATGTATCAATTGAGTATAAAATTAAGTTGACAAGCATTTCAATACATAACATATAGTCATATAATCATAAAGCAAAGTATAGTAAGGTTTCATAGAAACACTTACAAGTATGGAGATATTATGAGTTCTAAGATCAAAGTAACGATATAGGGATGAGCTTCAAAGAAGATCTTGAGAGAATCGACTATAACTTGGATTTGTAAACTTGATGAATATGGAATAATCCTAACTCCATGTGGCCATTATAACTAGGCTTTGATAAGTTCTTGAAAGAATTCGCAATAACAACGTCGTGTTTACAATTTCGAAACCAACGAATTCAAAACAACTTTGGTTGAATCGAAAGCTTGGGATGATGAAAGGTTGTGTAAGATATGCTTGAACTTTAACAAGTATTGATCTTGGAATGATAGAGATTAAAGAAGAAGAAGTTTGATTATGTAAATTGGCAAGTTTTAAGGCATGGAATGGTGTAGTATTTATAGTTATATATTTACCATGGTTACTAGTTTAGGTTGTTGATAACTATGGTTAAGTTAAGTAATACCATGGACTAGTTTGATGGTTTTGCAATACCATGGGCTAGTTAACTAACCTTGGTTAACTAACCTTAGTTAACTAACCTTAGTTAACTAATTTTAGTTAACTAATCTTAGTTAGTTAGTACTTAACTTAGGTTAGATGTAAGGTTACGAGTGTTTCGGGTTCGTTTCTTTAAAAGTACAACGAAACAGATCATTCAGATAGCAGATGTTACAATATCTCACTAGTCCGACACACATATATATATATGTACCAAAAATACCCAAAGTTTTCTTATATTCATAAAGTTTGCCATTATCATATATAACAAGTAATGGACTAAAATGGCAAATGTTACATTATTCCCCCGTTAAAGGAATTTCGCCCTCGAAATCTAGATTGTATCGAATAAAATTATACTTAACTTGATTTTCGTTTTATCTCAATGACAATAAATCGATATTAGAGGACATGGCATCTAAGTCTCTATTCTACATTAGACAATCACACATAATTAACAGAAAGATACAAGGCGTATCCCTAATTGTTGTATTTCCGCTTAAATAACGTAACAAGTTTCACTTGTATTGTACGAATAATGAAATACAACTTTCTTCGATCTCTTTTGGGGATTGTTGTCGATTAGGGAAATTCCCCAGTTAACAGAATTTCCCATATTTGTCTTGATAGATTTTTATACTAAGTTCATTTGTGTATTTTAATCGTTGATCGCCCATCATAATTTTAGCCTTTCAAATAATTCTTATTTTCAAATTTGAAGTTCTTTTATCAAGACACTACTGTTATCCAGTTGGAAAAGTCGACATATTTTTGTTGATAACATTTGTCTCATATTCTTAAATTCAATCATTAAAGGCGATCCACGGGTCAAAGAAACAAATATTACATAGATCACTCCTGAAACAATAGTTTGGATCAAAAATTCATCTAGGGTTCAAAAAGATGAATTAGCAATTGATATGGTTCTCGAAAAAGAAGCAGTGAAGAAAAATAGTGATGTGTGGAAGACGGTCTATTCATTAAGCTATTAATTTAGTTGAGGATTTTCTCGACATAGCATACGCTTTTGAGTAAACTGTTCAGCTCCTTTCAACCTTGGTTAAAGGGATGATAAAGTTTAGAAATTTTATCTTTAGAAAAAAAAATAATTCGGTAATTACTAATTACCGTAGCAATGATTAAAATTTCTGTAGTTTATGGACACCTGTCCGTTCTTTCAGGTTACATTTCCCTTTTCATCCTCTATATAAGAAAGGCACTTTTAAAGATAATAGGCATTCTGAAATTTCCTTCTCTCTTTTACATTTTCCTTTGTGTGAAACTATATTTCCACACATCCAAATCAACCATCGTTCTTTCTCAACTAAGCCATGGCCACTCACACATTTATTGCACTTGAACATTCAATCGAGCTTTTGTCAACGCAAATTGAACAACTTAACAGTACTATAGTATCACTTGCTACTGAATAAACCACCTCGTTTAAGTCTCTTACTTCCCAAATTGACCAAATACACTATAGCACTCCTTTTCTCCTAGCAGCTGATAGAGCACTATTGAGAAAATCTATCGATAAACAAACAAAACTTGAAGCAGAAATTAGAGAAATTAAAGGGTTGTTGTATCAACTTGCTGATTTCTCACAATCTGAAGAAGTTGAAGCAACAGTTGACCCAACTGTTTTCAAGGGAAAGAGACCTATGTCATCACCTTCTCCTGTTATATTTCATGAAAATTTTGAAATACTCCGAAGTAGTTCTCAAGACATGATCCTCAAAGAGATTATAGAACGTCAGAAAATACAAGCGATAGAGGAAGAGGCTTCTCTGAAGTTAGCTAAGGAACTACTGCTTGCAGAAGCAGGAGAAACAGGTTTTGATGTGCAAACACCAGCAAGTAAACTGTTCAGCTCCTTTCAACCTTGGTTAAAGGGATGATAAAGTTTAGAAATTTTATCTTTAGAAAAAAAAATAATTCGGTAATTACTAATTACCGTAGCAATGATTAAAATTTCTGTAGTTTATGGACACCTGTCCGTTCTTTCAGGTTACATTTCCCTTTTCATCCTCTATATAAGAAAGGCACTTTTAAAGATAATAGGCATTCTGAAATTTCCTTCTCTCTTTTACATTTTCCTTTGTGTGAAACTATATTTCCACACATCCAAATCAACCATCGTTCTTTCTCAACTAAGCCATGGCCACTCACACATTTATTGCACTTGAACATTCAATCGAGCTTTTGTCAACGCAAATTGAACAACTTAACAGTACTATAGTATCACTTGCTACTGAATAAACCACCTCGTTTAAGTCTCTTACTTCCCAAATTGACCAAATACACTATAGCACTCCTTTTCTCCTAGCAGCTGATAGAGCACTATTGAGAAAATCTATCGATAAACAAACAAAACTTGAAGCAGAAATTAGAGAAATTAAAGGGTTGTTGTATCAACTTGCTGATTTCTCACAATCTGAAGAAGTTGAAGCAACAGTTGACCCAACTGTTTTCAAGGGAAAGAGACCTATGTCATCACCTTCTCCTGTTATATTTCATGAAAATTTTGAAATACTCCGAAGTAGTTCTCAAGACATGATCCTCAAAGAGATTATAGAACGTCAGAAAATACAAGCGATAGAGGAAGAGGCTTCTCTGAAGTTAGCTAAGGAACTACTGCTTGCAGAAGCAGGAGAAACAGGTTTTGATGTGCAAACACCAGCAAGTCAACATGTCAACATATTAGAACTTGCTAGTAAAAGAGAAGCTGAGTGGTATGCCAAAATGGCTAAAGGTGAAGTAAGTCTAAGGAAGTATCTACAGGAAACTATGGGAGAAGAAGACACTACTCTTAGAGGCGACGAAAGTAGCACTCCTCTACTTTCTCAAAGACCTATGAAAAGACTAAGAACTGTTGGCGCCTCATCATCCGCTCCCGATATGCTTCCACCAGCTGACGATGATGCCTTGTTAAATCTTCAGCTTCCAAAGGGCATAGTGTTTGTGGAAGGAAGGGTCTTAAGTAGGCCTGCTGGGATCTTCTACACTTCAAAGGATGGGGATGAGAAGTTCTTTCGTTTAAGTGAGATCGATAAGGCTTCTACTCATTTCTTAACAAACATCTGGAAGATTTGTTCCAAGGATTCCAGTAATACCAACTTCTTAAGGCAGATTGAGCAAGAGTTAGCCAAGCCACACCGAGCCACTTAGTCCAGTGTATGTTCCAGTTGAGAACGAATGTATTATTAATGTTTGTAATATTGGCTTGCTATGTTCGATCAAATAAGATTCCTACTTTTGTTCAAGTTTATAATTTATTCAATTTTATAAATTATAACAATTTTTCCATATGCACGACGATTCTCTCACGACTCTTACTCAAACTATTCCCCAGTTAAAAGTTCTAGCAACATTTTTAACTTGATAATCGACTTCATGCTCATTAGTGGAAATGACTGCTTCAATATTCTCTATCTTAGAGAACACTCTTACAGCTTTTCCGTTCAACTTCTCAAAGTTTAATTACTTAAACAGCTTGTAGTCAAATCTTCTCATTTGTTTTCCCTTCCTCGAGAAATTTTGTTTAGGAAAGAAAATTCATATGAACTTACAATATATGCGTGAATTAAGGAATTTGTTGTACATATGCTTATTTTTAATCATAAGAGAACTTTCACAACACTAGGCATTTAGCGCGGTTGGCTAAATGTGCGAAAGGGTGTGGCCTAGACCCAGGTTCGATCCCGGGGACGGCCGATTTCACCATTTTTATTTTTATTTCTTTATTGCATCCAATTACTATGGCGAGTTATATATATAGATTGTGCAATATATATTTATACTAAAGTTCTCGCATTCCAATTACCCGCTCTACTTCTGTTCATAGTCTACCCTATTATTGGTTTCATTAAATTATTCTGATAAAGTTATTCAACTTTATCTCATTTAATTCTAGATTTAAATATAATAATGCTAAATAATTGGCTTTATTGGCGAGAAGTTATTCTTTGTCGGCCATTTTGAACATTATTGTTCCCTGACATCATTGCTTACGTTATATAAGCAGACATCGTAGTGAAATAATATATTTTACTCCAAAGTATAAAGTCTACTAACAATGAAATCTGAGGGACTTTACTCTACTGATATCATCTATACAGAAGAACTCATATAATTCTTTAATTACTTAACTTCTCATGACCATTATGTTTGTTCTTGTTCTAGCCATCTCCTTGAACACAAGCTAATTATTACTAAATTAATCTCAATATTCATATTAATAGTATTTCCAATCATTCGTTCGCACTAGATCACATAACCATTTCATAGTATTTTATTCATTTAATTACCATAGTTTCCAAAAATTCTTGTCTCATCCTATCAATCAATCATAGCTATAAATTTGAACTTAGTCTATAGTTCATAATAATTCTTTGGTCTACAATTATAGATTATAAGTATTTAAGACCTTAATAAGCATGTATTCTAGATCTTATTCTCATACTGTTATTCCAACAATGACTGATAATTGTAGACAATTATAAATAATATAGCTTAGACATGGGCCATCCGGTAATGCTTATAATATAAGACATACCATTGGCCAGCCCATTACATTACCAACTCATCCAAAATCCCCTATACCTGTACTACTATTTCAATTAACATAGATTTCAATTCCACACTAATTCTAACAAGTTTCAACTCATATCGCATCAGTCAAGCTCTTGTTCACAATATATCGTTTCAGTTCGAATTTATGACATACTGTTCAAATTCAAATTCATAACATATCATTCAAGGTTCAAGTTCTCAATACATTATTCATATAATTTACAATCACGAAACATTCAACACTATATAAATAAAAGGGGTCAAGTCATAACAAGGTGGGTAAAGCATAGTCCGAATTTTAACTTCAACATTCGACACATTAAAAGTGTTTGTATACAGGGTGTACCATCGGCTAACCCTCCACACCGTTAATATATAGAATGGATGTCCAAAACTCGGTTCCGATATGTTCTCTAAGTGTTGACCGGGTATGTATACAGGGTGTACCATCGGCTAACCCTCCACACCGTTAATATATAGAATGGATGTCCAAAACTCGGTTCCGATATGTTCTCTAAGTGTTGACCGGGTATGTATACAGGGTGTACCAGCGGCTAACCCTCCACCTAACCAACACTTATTAAACATACCGGGTTAGCTACTATACTTTATCCACGAGGCGCAATCCATGAGATTATTAACTTTATATGACATAGGATAACCATAGATTTGTTGATCAGGCGCCTCTAGGGTTATCGAATGTTATACTCCATTAATGCCATCATTTCATTTTGCTGGGGGACAAATAATAAATGCATCCAAGATTCCACACACATCAACGTTTTATCACAATAATTCCACAATTCACGGTGTATCCCGACACTATCATATACGTCCATCAAGTTGTCATACAACAATCAAGTCATCAAATCATAAGTAACCTACGAACTCCGTTTAAACCATTTTTATGCATCATACAGTTCACGTTGCACACAAAATTTCCTATCATGCATGCTAATATGAAATGTGGGTGCAATGGCTATAGACTAGGTCAATCCACCTAATTCTAACAAGTTTCAACTCATATCGCATCAGTCAAGCTCTTGTTCACAATATATCGTTTCAGTTCGAATTTATGACATACTGTTCAAATTCAAATTCATAACATATCATTCAAGGTTCAAGTTCTCAATACATTATTCATATCATAATACTAAGGCAAATGTACTAATGTCTTAGCTATCATGCCATCATGTTAAATTCATAATAACTTATCATTATTCATATAATTTACAATCACGAAACATTCAACACTATATAAATAAAAGGGGTCAAGTCATAACAAGGTGGGTAAAGCATAGTCCGAATTTTAACTTCAACATTCGACACATTAAAAGTGTTTGTATACAGGGTGTACCATCGGCTAACCCTCCACACCGTTAATATATAGAATGGATGTCCAAAACTCGGTTCCGATATGTTCTCTAAGTGTTGACCGGGTATGTATACAGGGTGTACCAGCGGCTAACCCTCCACCTAACCAACACTTATTAAACATACCGGGTTAGCTACTATACTTTATCCACGAGGCGCAATCCATGAGATTATTAACTTTATATGACATAGGATAACCATAGATTTGTTGATCAGGCGCCTCTAGGGTTATCGAATGTTATACTCCATTAATGCCATCATTTCATTTTGCTGGGGGACAAATAATAAATGCATCCAAGATTCCACACACATCAACGTTTTATCACAATAATTCCACAATTCACGGTGTATCCCGACACTATCATATACGTCCATCAAGTTGTCATACAACAATCAAGTCATCAAATCATAAGTAACCTACGAACTCCGTTTAAACCATTTTTATGCATCATACAGTTCACGTTGCACACAAAATTTCCTATCATGCATGCTAATATGAAATGTGGGTGCAATGGCTATAGACTAGGTCAATCCACCTAATTCTCTACAACCACGGCTCTGATACCATTCTGTAACACCCCAACATGGCGGAATCATGGGGTATCACTTAGAAAAGCACAACACGACATGGGAATTATGTAGAGTCAACTATATGAAAACATAGGATTGAAACAATCCTTAAACTTGTACAAACGTATACAATCATCAACATTCATTGAAATACATGTTCAATCAATAATAAAAGGCAATTTAATTGATAGTAGTTGATCCTAAAAGTAACCCATAAAAGGGAAGTAAGGATCATGGATCCAGAAAGTCCAAAGCTAGTCCAATCCTAGCAAGTATGCATGCAATCATCCATTTTGTCTCTAATTAACTTGATTACCTGAAAAGTGTACTAAAGAGCGTCAACATAAAGTTGGTGAGTTCGTAGGGACAAGTAACAAGGAATAACCGTATCGGATACAACCGTTAACAATAAGTGAGGATTAGGAGAACTAATCACATCCAAGGAAAACCTATAAGGTTTCACATTATCACAATTCAATACAAGTCAACGTTCAACAACAACGATTCCATATAACGTTCAACAACGTTCCATAACGATCAATAACGTTCAACAACGTTCCATAACGATCAATAACGTTCAACAACGTTCCATAACGATCAATAACGTTCAACAACGTTCCATAACGATCAATAACGTTCAACAACGTTCCATAACGATCAATAACGTTCAACAACGTTCCATAACGATCAATAACGTTCAACAACGGTGCGGCTTACATAGTTAATAATTAACAATGCGCTAACGGTGCGACTTACATCGTAAACAATGCGCTAACGGTGCGACTTACATCGTAAACAATGCGCTAACGGTGCGACTTACATCGTAAACAATGCGCTAACGGTGCGACTTACATCGTAAACAATGCGCTAACGGTGCGACTTACATCGTAAACAATGCGCTAACGGTGCGACTTACATCGTAAACAATGCGCTAACGGTGCGACTTACATCGTAAACAATGCGCTAACGGTGCGACTTACATCGTAAACAATGCGCTAACGGTGCGACTTACATCGTAAACAATGCGCTAACGGTGCGACTTACATCGTAAACAATGCGCTAACGGTGCGACTTACATCGTAAACAATGCGCTAACGGTGCGACTTACATCGTAAACAATGCGCTAACGGTGCGACTTACATCGTAAACAATGCGCTAACGGTGCGACTTACATCGTAAACAATGCGCTAACGGTGCGACTTACATCGTAAACAATGCGCTAACGGTGCGACTTACATCGTAAACAATGCGCTAACGGTGCGACTTACATCGTAAACAATGCGCTAACGGTGCGACTTACATCGTAAACAATGCGCTAACGGTGCGACTTACATCGTAAACAATGCGCTAACGGTGCGACTTACATCGTAAACAATGCGCTAACGGTGCGACTTACATCGTAAACAATGCGCTAACGGTGCGACTTACATCGTAAACAATGCGCTAACGGTGCGACTTACATCGTAAACAATGCGCTAACGGTGCGACTTACATCGTAAACAATGCGCTAACGGTGCGACTTACATCGTAAACAATGCGCTAACGGTGCGACTTACATCGTAAACAATGCGCTAACGGTGCGACTTACATCGTAAACAATGCGCTAACGGTGCGACTTACATCGTAAACAATGCGCTAACGGTGCGACTTACATCGTAAACAATGCGCTAACGGTGCGACTTACATCGTAAACAATGCGCTAACGGTGCGACTTACATCGTAAACAATGCGCTAACGGTGCGACTTATATAATAAGTAATGCGCTAACGGTGCGACTTACATCGTAAACAATGCGCTAACGGTGCGACTTACATCGTAAACAATGCGCTAACGGTGCGACTTACATCGTAAACAATGCGCTAACGGTGCGACTTACATCGTAAACAATGCGCTAACGGTGCGACTTACATCGTAAACAATGCGCTAACGGTGCGACTTACATCGTAAACAATGCGCTAACGGTGCGACTTACATCGTAAACAATGCGCTAACGGTGCGACTTACATCGTAAACAATGCGCTAACGGTGCGACTTACATCGTAAACAATGCGCTAACGGTGCGACTTACATCGTAAACAATGCGCTAACGGTGCGACTTACATCGTAAACAATGCGCTAACGGTGCGACTTACATCGTAAACAATGCGCTAACGGTGCGACTTACATCGTAAACAATGCGCTAACGGTGCGACTTACATCGTAAACAATGCGCTAACGGTGCGACTTACATCGTAAACAATGCGCTAACGGTGCGACTTACATCGTAAACAATGCGCTAACGGTGCGACTTACATCGTAAACAATGCGCTAACGGTGCGACTTACATCGTAAACAATGCGCTAACGGTGCGACTTACATCGTAAACAATGCGCTAACGGTGCGACTTACATCGTAAACAATGCGCTAACGGTGCGACTTACATCGTAAACAATGCGCTAACGGTGCGACTTACATCGTAAACAATGCGCTAACGGTGCGACTTACATCGTAAACAATGCGCTAACGGTGCGACTTACATCGTAAACAATGCGCTAACGGTGCGACTTACATCGTAAACAATGCGCTAACGGTGCGACTTACATCGTAAACAATGCGCTAACGGTGCGACTTACATCGTAAACAATGCGCTAAGGGTTTACGAAACTCACCTTATTCTTGATAATTCAACAGCAAAGTAGAAGAGATTGATGTAGTCAACGATGACGAGTGAGTCAACTGGCCACGTTACGTATTCCCTAATTTCAATGTTAATTGATTTATATTCGTGCTAAATTCCAAATATAGACATACAACTATAAGGTTATCTTTTTAATACGCTTGTCAACGTAATTTACTTCCTGTGTTTTTATAAGTCTTTGAATTTATCTTTAAGTATCATTTCAAGTATTTTCTAAATGAAAACTCATTTATGTTGCAAAAATTTAAAAGGACCAAATTGTCATTCTTGAAACTTGAGGACTAAATTGTCATTTTTGAAACTTGAGGGGCTAAATTGTCATTCTTGAAACTTGAGGAACTAAATTGTCAAATGTCCAAAGTATAAGGACGAAAAATGATACCTTTGAAACTGTAGGGTAAAAATGTAACTTTCCGTATGTAATACGTATCCGTAGGATATATAAAGTATTCCTCTGATATTTCTAAATCCTTTTGAAGTATTTTTAAATAATAGGATTAATACGAAGAATGTATTAATCTTGTAACGAATAGATGTTTTCAATAGCAGAGATATGAAAAGATACCTTGAATGGTATGTATTATAATCAATACAAAATGTATTGATTACAACTGAAGAAATACCTTAAATGGCAGGAAAAACCAGCATTTTATTTCCAAGTTGTGTTAGGGTTGGCCTTGGGTCGTGGAGAATACCGGGGCGAATTAAGTTGCTTAGTGAATGCTTATGCAAACTTTTCGCGAACTACCTTCCATTCCTCCGGTATAAGCCAAAGAGGCCCAAGGTGCAATCACTTTCGGAAACATTGTGCGGTTAAAAGCGTATCAAGGATATATTCTATCCATAAATCAAACAATTCGAAAATACGAAATAATTCACAGATGGTGAATAGTAATTATATGAATTAGGATAGTTAGGTATATAACTATGCCCTTGTTTATATACCATAATAAGTATTTAAAATGATTTAATAAAAGTTTTACGATTTCTCGTACTTTCGCTAATAATTCATTTTTCGCAATAGTAACAATATTTCAATATTCATTTATAAAAGCGATAGTTACCGTATTTAAATGCAATTATGTATCAATTGAGTATAAAATTAAGTTGACAAGCATTTCAATACATAACATATAGTCATATAATCATAAAGCAAAGTATAGTAAGGTTTCATAGAAACACTTACAAGTATGGAGATATTATGAGTTCTAAGATCAAAGTAACGATATAGGGATTAGCTCCAAAGAAGATCTTGAGAGAATCGAGTATAACTTGGATTTGTAAACTTGATGAATATGGAATAATCCTAACTCCATGTGGCCATTATAACTAGGCTTTGATAAGTTCTTGAAAGAATTCGCAATAACAACGTCGTGTTTACAATTTCGAAACCAACGAATTCAAAACAACTTTGGTTGAATCGAAAGCTTGGGATGATGAAAGGTTGTGTAAGATATGCTTGAACTTTAACAAGTATTGATCTTGGAATGATAGAGATTAAAGAAGAAGAAGTTTGATTATGTGAATTGGCAAGTTTTAAGGCATGGAATGGTGTAGTATTTATAGTTATATATTTACCATGGTTACTAGTTTAGGTTGTTGATAACTATGGTTAAGTTAAGTAATACCATGGGCTAGTTTGATGGTTTTGCAATACCATGGGCTAGTTAACTAACCTTGGTTAACTAACCTTAGTCAACTAATTTTAGTTAACTAATCTTAGTTAGTTAGTACTTAACTTAGGTTAGATGTAAGGTTACGAGTGTTTCGGGTTTGTTTCTTTAAAAGTACAACGAAACAGATCATTCAGATAGCAGATGTTACAATATCTCACTAGTCCGACACACATATATATATATGTACCAAAAATACCCAAAGTTTTCTTATATTCATAAAGTTTGCCATTATCATATATAACAAGTAATGGACTAAAATGGCAAATGTTACAGTTTCTCTATATCTTGATTAATTGTTTTTCTTATTCTATTTGATTACTTGAATATTATCTGCCTGGTTGATTGTTTTGTGTTTCTGTATCTTATTTGATTGTTTAAATTTTATCTGTCTGTGTTTTTTTGTGATTAAATTTGTTAAAAATGGTGAATACTCCATCTGGTTCTGTTCATACTGGTAATACTCCGCCTGGTTCTGTTCATGGGGGTAATACTCCTCCTCGTTCTGTGCATAATGAAGATTCTGATAATGACTCTGAATTTGAGAATAATAATACTAGGATAAGTAAGTTGGATTATGGTGATCCTTTGTATTTGCATGCAAGTGATACTGTTAGTACTCCTTTAATTGGATTTAAATTGTTAGGAACTGATAATTACAAAGTGTGGTCATGTGCTATGGAACTTGCCTTGCAAACTAAGAATAAAATTGGTTTTATAGATGGTACTTGTGTGAAATCTGTGGATAATCCTGTACTTGCTAGTCAATGGGACAGATGTAATGCAGTTGTTCTTAATTGGATTTTAGGTTGTGTTTCACAAGAACTTTATCTAGGTCAAATTTTTTCTAAAAATGCAACTGTGGTTTGGCAAGAATTGAAAGATACTTATGATAAAATGGATGGTTCAGTTATTTTCAATCTTCATCATAAAATCAATTCTTTCACTTAAAATGGTGTTTCATTATCTGAATATTATCATAATCTATCTTCTTTGTGGAGACAATATGATTCTATGGTTGTTCTGCCTGCTTGTACTTGTGCTGCTGCTTCTGCTGTTAAAAGTCATAATGATTTGATGAGATTAATGCAATTTTTGATGGGCTTAGATGATGTTTATATAAATGTGAGGTCTTCTATTCTTACAAGAGAACCTCTTCCTTCTGTCAAAACTGCCTTTGTTATTATTTCTAAAGAGAAGTCACATAGAGGAGGTTTTTCTGATAAAACTAATACTGCTACTTCTTTTGTTGCAAAGACAAATTTTAAACATGGATCTTCAAAAAATGTTTCATCTAAAACAAATAATTTTGATTCAAAAAGAACTTTTGACAATAACTTTGAAGCTAGGAAAACTTTTGATAATAATGCAAGAACTTTTAGACCTCCCAACCCTAATCTACATTGTACAAATGGTAATAGGATTGGTCATACTATTGAAAGATGTTTTCAATTAGCAAATAAAAGAAATTTTTCACAAAACAATTCAAGGTTTTCAAATAATAATGTGACTGCTGAAAAATATATGACTTCTTCTGCTAGTAATTCTGCAAGAAACTCTGCTCATGATTCTTCTCTTTCTTCTTTGACTCCTGATCAAATGTCTAAGTTGTTGAGTTTGTTAGATTCTAAGCCTTCTTCCTCTGGTTCTACTTCTGGTCTGCATGCTAATATGACAGGTATGCCATTGTTTAGTAAATCTTGGTTCTTTAGTTGTAATGCTTATATGCTTAAAGCTTTTTTAGAATGGATAATGGATTCTGGTGCAAATCAACACATGACTAATTCTGAGAAAAATTTGTCACAAGTAATTGATATTTCAGATTTAAACCTTAAGATTGGACATCCAAATGGGACTAGTGCTCTTGTAACTAAAATTGGCAACTTACATTTGAAAAATGGTATAGTTTTATTTGATGTTTTGGTTGTACCAGACTACTCTGTTAACTTGATATCTGTTCATAAACTAGCTAGAGATAATAAGTTATTCATTGGTTTTGATGAAGATAAATGTTATATTCAGGATTTACCTCAAAGGAATCTCTTGGGGACTGGTAGTCAACATGGTGGATTATATGTTTATGATGATATGCCTGTTTGTTCTAATGTGGTGTGTAATTCTACTTGTCTTCCTTCTGATTCTAAGTTACTTTGGCATTTAAGACTTGGTCACCCTGCAGACCAAGCCTTATCTAAGTTTTATACTAAACTAAATTTGTCTTCTACTAGTTCAATTGGTCCTTGTGAAACTTGTCACAAGGCTAAGCAAGTCAGGGAGCCTTTTCCTTTGAGTGAACATAAATCAAAATTGTTAGGAGACTTAATACATTTGGATGTTTGGGGACCTTATAAGGTTCCAAGTAAAGAAGGTCATAAATATTTCTTAACCATTGTTGATGATTATACAAGAGCTGTTTGGACTTTTATGTTAAAAAATAAAACTGAAGTTTTTCAAAATGTTGAGTATTTTATTAATATGATTGATACTCAGTTTTCTATTAAAGTTAAAGTGATTAGGAGTGACAATGGTACAGAGTTTGTAAATCATAATATTAATTCTTTGTTTCACTCAAAGGGAATTGTGCATCAAACTACTATTCCCTTATACACCTCAACAAAATGGGGTGGTTGAAAGGAAACATAGACACCTTCTTAATGTTGCTAGGTCTCTTATGTTTCAGGGGGGAATTCCTTTGTATCTGTGGACTGATTGTGTGCTTACTGCTACTTATTTGATAAATAGAACTCCTTCCTCTATTCTGAAAGGAAAAACTCCTTATGAAATGGTGTATGGTTTTGAACCAGATTTAAAACATTTAAGAGTGTTTGGGTGTTTATGTTTTGCTACTAAGTTGAATGTGACTGATAAATTTGAACCTAAAGTGGATAAATGTGTGTTTGTTGGATACTCTAATTCTAAAAAAGGATACAAACTGTTTTGCATTGAATCAAGAACTTATATTTTTTCTAGGGATGTAAAATTTTATTAAAATCTTTTTCCATATACTACGAACAATGATGAAGTCTTACAGTCTGTTCAAAATTCTACAAATCATCTTAACTTTTTTGATACTTTTGATACACCATTTTCTAAAGAGAACAATCCTTATGTAAGTCCCAATGATGAAGAGGAAGACAAAGCTGGTGAGCCAGAATTTGACAGTCAGTCTCAAGTATCACTTGGCAGTTCTTCATTATGATGAGACTTTTTCACCTGTTGTGAAAATGGTTACTGTTAGATGTCTTTTGTCTGTTGCTATTTCTTGTGATTGGCCTTTATATCAAATGGATGTTAACAATGCTTTCTTGTATGGTGATCTTGTTGAGGATGTATATATGAAACTGCCTCAAGGGTATTTTAATAAAAATGATAATTTGGTATGCAAATTAAATGATTCTTTATATGGGCTTAAACAAGCTCCAAGACAATGGAATGCTAAGTTGTGTAGTTCTTTAATTGAATTTGGGTTTGTACAAAGTAAATCTGATTATTCTCTTTTTACTAGAAGGCAAGGTGATACTTTTGTTGCTATGTTGGTTTATGTGGATGACATTGTTTTAACTGGTAACAATGAAACTGAAATAGAGAAGGTAAAGGTTTTAATGAATTCTAAGTTTAAGATTAAAGATTTAGGTAACTTGAAATACTTTCTTGGTATAGAAGTTATAAAATGTGAAAATGGAATTTGTCTTTCTCAAAGGAAATACTGCCTGGAATTGTTAAATGAGTTTGGACTTCTTGGTTGTAAACCTGTTAATACTCCATTAGAGCAAAACTTGACTTTTAAGAATGATACTTCAAAACCTCTTGAAAATGTTACTGCTTATCAAAAATTGATTGGCAAATTGATATATTTGACATTAGCTAGGCCAGATATAAGTTATGCTGTTCAATGTTTGTCTCAATTTATGCATGCTCCTACTCAGCAGCATCTTAATGCTGGATTCAGAATTTTGAGGTATCTTAACTCATCTCCAGGTAATGGTTTACATATAAAGAAATCTGTAAATCTTGATTGGGCTAGATGTCTAATTACCAAAAAATCTATATCTGGTTATTCTGTCTTCCTTGGTAACACTTTGATTTCATGGAAATCAAAGAAACAAACCACAGTAGCCAAGTCTTCAGCAGAAGCTGAATATAGGGCATTGGCTGCTGTGACTTGTGAGATTATTTGGCTTATGAACCTTTTGAGTGATATTGGTGTTAAAACTACCTTGCCTGTTGATGTATTTTGTGATAGTAAAGCTGCATTACAAATTGCAGCTAATCCTGTATTTCATGAAAGAACCAAACATTTTGAACTTGATCTTCATTTTATTAGAGAGAAGATATGTGCAGGAGTTTTAAAAACCAATAAGATCAAATCTGAGCTAAATATTGCAGATTTGTTTACAAAGAGTCTTGGTTCTAAGCAACATGTTTTTCTATGTAAGCAACTGGGTATGATTGATATGTTCAAACCATGAACCTGAGGGGGGATGTTCAATATACAAGTTCATGGTATTTGAGGACTAATTGTGTAAATGTTTATATTCGTAGGATTATTTCTGTTCCAGTTGTAACATTAGGGACTAAAGTATTGAAGAATGAAAGATGAAGCAGATTATGTAAAGAAAAGGAAGAAGGAGGGCTGAAGTGAAACATGAAGACATAAAAAGACATATATATATATATCTCATAACCCAATTAGGGTTGGATGATCGATCATTATTCTGTGCAGCTTATTATTTTCTCTTATTTTCTCTCAATATATTCAATATTCTTATATATATATATATATATATGATATATATATATAGATATAGATATAGATATATATATATAAGATGAAAATGAAGACATATATATATATATCTCATAACCCCAATTAGGGTTGGATGATCGATCATTATTCTGTGCAGCTTATTATTTTCTCTTATTTTCTCTCAATATATTCAATATTCTTATATATATATATATATCACATCGATATATTTATATAGATATATATAATTTCTATATATATATATATATTATATATATATATATGAAGTGAAACATGAAGACATATATATATATATATCTCATAACCCCAATTAGGGTTGGATGATCGATCATTATTCTGTGCAGCTTATTATTTTCTCTTATTTTCTCTCAATATATTCAATATTCTTATATATATATATATATATCGATATATATATATTTATATTTTCTGTATTATAATCATCATATTGATGATTATCTCATTCTAATTGTAATAATAATAAACTCTTTTAAGTTTTCATCAATAATCAATAATAATAATTCTGTTTATATTAGTTCTGGTTGTAATAGTTTAGATCTGGTTGATGTTATGAAATCTTACATAGAACATATATTTGTTTAACTTGTGTACGTTGTGTTGAAGCTAAACCTCTACTTTTGGTATTGATATGGTTAATGTGTTTCTTTTGGTGTTTAGTGCGCTCAATTTTTTTTAATTTTTTTTAACGGCCAAGTATATTAAAATAACAAAAGGCTTCTAGCAAAGTATTAGAAGACCTTAAATAAAACGGGTACAAAACACATACAATACAAGTACAATTACACTATCTAGGATGTAACAAATAATCCACTCGATCCTAGATACATCTAGTCCGATGTATCTAGTGCGCTCAACTCTAGTCAGATGAAAAGAAAAAATTAAAGGTTGGTTCAGTGTCTCATCTTATTAACGTGAGAAATCTTTTGTTCGTCTAAAGAATTTTTCTAAATTTTAAACTTTTATAGTAGTTATGTGAGTTCAAATTTTTTTCGAACATTCAATCGGAATAAGAAATCAGACAAAAGTAATTGTATCATGGTGAAACCTTGCACGCAGCCTACACAACATGATATTGGCCATGCATGGATTGTTACAAGTATTCATATAGAGAAACCCCAAAACTTGTCATCTCTGAGAATCAAACTCAAAACCTTTATGTAAAATCAGGAATACCTCTAACCAGCTGGACTTCACCGAGTTCATACTCATACGTAAATTTAACATGCTAGACACCTTATTTATTCATTCGTCATAGCTAAAAGTCAAATAAATCCTTCTTTTTAGTCAAATTAGACATATTAGTGGAGTTCATTGTTATAAATGTATGTTAAATATTAGTGGTGTTAGTTTCTATAAATGCATACTATTTGATGTAATGTATGAATGAATGCATACAGTTGAGTTGAATCAATATATGAGTGTTATTGATTTGACTATTCTTTATTTGCAACACTTACAGTCTTACACGTATATTTATTGAATTTTTTCTGCTATCATTTTAAGAGTGCTACTATAGATACACCGTCAACTCTTCATAAAAACAAATCTGAAACGCTCCGTTTTAAGTAAAACGCCGCGTTTATCGCCCCGTTTTATATAAAACGCCGCGTTTATCGCCCCGTTTTATATAAAACGCCGCGTTTGGTCGGTGTGTAGATAGTAAAAGCTATAAGGAGAATTACACGTGGTCTGACACACATGTCAGTCATTCCCCCATTTTAGGTACCGTTTTACATAAAACGCTACGTATTAGGTTAAACGGTACCTAAAACGGGGAATGACTGACATGTGTGTCAGACCACGTGTAATTCTCCTTATAGCTTTTACTATCTATACACCGGCCAAACGCGGCGTTTTATATAAAACGGGGCGATAAACGCGGCATTTTACATAAAACCGGACGTTTCGGATGTGTTTCTGGGAACAATTGATGTGTGTATATAGCCGCTTCCCATTTTAATAGGCTACTATTATTTTCTCATTATAATTGCTTTGTGATGGACACAAGACTTTGCTAGATGTAAGTTACGGTTGGAATATGTTCCTAACTCTATTGGAGATATAGTACCCAAACATATATATTCTTACTACTTGGGGTTAGTTCTTGGGGAATATTTGATGAATGGTTAATTAAATATTTATAAAATTATATTTTTTGCAAGACATAAGTGATCTACATAAATAGGATTAGTTATTGTGAAATAAATGTAATTGTAAAAAATATATATGACTAGCTAGTTTATGACCATCGGATGCATCAACCGAATATAAGATCAAAATATGAATTTAACGATGGTATCTTTGTACCTATTTAAAAGTGTAATGGCGTGGTAAATGTCCATATACGCATTAGACATCACCATGGTGGTTTTCCAGTAAGAACACCCTTAAAAGAAGAACACGGTAAAAACACTTAAAAACATCATTTTGATGCATTAAAAGTCCATAAAACTAAGATAGTGTATAACTAATTATCATTATTTAAGTATTTAACAACAAATTGATCCGTTAAAATTGAAAAAATCACGTTTTTTGTTGGATGCATCCATTTTGATGAATATGCATCCAGATGGATGCACAAAACAAAAAATATGATTTTCTTGATTTTGACAGATCAATGTGTTGTTAAACACTTAAATAATGATAATTAGTTATATACTATGTTAGTTTTAGGACTTTTAATGCATCAAAATGAAGTTTTTAAGTGTTGTCACCGTGTTCTCATTTAAGGGTGTTCTTATTTGATTGTCTCCCGACATCACCATACATATTTTTTTTTGTTTGAACAACTTTTTATTAATAAAATATGCAACGGTTGAAAAGATATCAACCTGTAGGTACAAAAGAGGGTTACATCGCGTTTAGCGGATTCTTAAGCCAATCGATCCAAGAAATGCTAGACTTTTTACATCTACTTGAAAACCATAAGTACGAGTACGAAACAATTGAATCAAAGAGAGAATCCTTTTTGAACTTTCCCGGTGAGAAGACTTCTCCATTTCTGAATTTCCAGATTATCCACCATCCGCAAAAAAATATCAACTGAATGACTCTCTTCTTCAGATAAGTAGTTTTCAAGTCTTCGACCCATTGAAGTAAATCATTAGGACATGAAGGGTTCATTGCTGGAAGTTCCAGCCATCTAGATATCAAACTCCAAACAGAAATAGCAAGTGGACAAGCAGCGAACACATGAGTTGAGGATTTCACAGCACCATCACATAACGGGCAGAGGATGATCTCAACATCGATACCTTTGTTCGAGAGATTAATCCTAGTCGGAATGGCGTTGAGCATAACTCTCCAGACATGTATATTGACTTTCCTGGGTGCAAACTTGTTCCACGTCGTGCTTGTATTATCAGGTAGGTTGTTTTTATCAATTAGCAACCTAACTTGTTTGACATTAAAATCATTCACCCCTTCCAATTGCCAGATCCATTGGTCGTGACTTTCACCAAGAGTAATGTTATTTAATAAAGACCTAAGCTCCATCCATTCAGACTCTTCTGCCCCACCCCTAACTGCTCTACGCCAATCTGCATTGAATCCCTCGTTTCCCCATCGCTCATCAACCTTGCATAGTTTCGAATTTTCCAGTCTATATAGGCGTGGGAACTTGTTTGCCAAGACTGAATCTCCAATCCATTTGTCCAACCAGAAAAGGGTATTACTACCGTTGCCAACTTTTTTTGAAATGGTATTAAAAGTAACAATACCTGATGCAGCAAGTTCTTTAAATACTTCAATAATGCCATGCCATGTTCCTGATTTTGTGACACACGTAGATGTCCAAGAATTAAAAGATGAAGGTTTGTATATATTGTCAATGAATTTAACCAATAAAGCATCCGGGTTATTTACGTATCTCCAAATCCATTTATACAATAGACTCCGGTTTAGCGAATCAAGAGAACCGATTCCCAAACCTCCTTGATCTTTATTTGCTAGAATTGTGTCCCATTTGACCCAATGCATCTTCCTATGATCTTCATTACCACCCCAAAAAAAATTCGCACGTAGCGATTCGAGCTTTTTTCTAACTGTCACTGGTAAACGAAATATCGACATGTAGTAAGTACCAAGTGCACCCAAAACAGAGGAAACCAAAGTCGATCTGCCACCAATAGACAAGAGATTTGCTTTCCATTTTGACAATCTTTTTGAAAATTTTTCAATTATAGCTTTCCATGATTCAATTCTGGACATGTGTGCCCCCACAGGAATTCCCAAATACGTAAATGGAAAAGTATCTTTACTACATCCCATCTTCCTTGCAAAATTTTCAACCTCAACACCTCTTACATTTACACCATAGATTTTTGACTTAAGTAGATTTAAGCGCAAACCAGAGGTTAGGAAGAAACATTCAAACATAATCTTAACGTTAATGAGATTATCAACTGACCATTCTCCCATGAATAGAACATCATCTGCATATATTAAGTGAGAGAGGGATAAGTTACCAACCTGTAATCCACGTACATGACCAACATTTTTCATGTCTTCAATAATCACGTGAAGACCTTCCATAGCAATGGCAAACAAGAAAGGAGCTATGGGATCTCCTTGTCGGAGCCCTCTTTCATGCTTGAACTCTTTTGTTGGACTCCCATTGATGAGAATAGACGACCGAGCAGAAGAAATACATGCAGATATCCACAAAATCCACCGTCTACCAAAACCCATAAAAGACATAATCGACAATAAGTAATCCCAATCGAGAGAGTCATATGCTTTCGCGATGTCCAACTTTAAAAACATTGCTTTTCGTTTCTTCTTTTTATACCATTCAAGCACTTCATTCAAAATTAGTGGCCCATCAAGAATGTTACGACTTTTTAAATATGCTGATTGAGACGAACTAATCACCGAATCTAAGACTTTTGCAAGCCTATTTGCCAAGATTTTGGCAATGATTTTGTATTGGACACCAATGAGGCTAATTGGCCGAAACTCGTCTGGAGTAATAGGATTAGATACCTTGGGAATGAGAGTTATGAAAGCAGAATTACAACCCGGGGGGATAAAACCTGTCTGAAAAAATCGACTGACAAAACTGATTATGTCATCTTTAAGGAGATCCCAAAATTGTTTTATGAACCCAAAAGTGAACCCGTCCGGTCCTGGCGATTTTTCACTACTACACTCCCAAATAGCCTCTTTCACTTCCTGTTCAGTTACATCTTTCTCAAGGTCAACCACTTGGCTAGATGATAATGATTTGAATATAGAACTTCTCTTGTTCATCTTTATGAGTTTGCTTCTTGTATTTCGTAGAAAAATAATCCAAGAAAACGTTCATAACCGAATTCGGATCATTCAGCCATATTCCACTCTTCTTGATACCTTGTATGGCATGCATTTTTCGGGCTCTATTAATGTAAGAGTGAAAAAATTGAGTGTTCTCATCTGTTTCCAGACACCATTTCATTTTTGCTATTTGTCGATAGTCCACAGCTTCAAAATGTTCTTTGTTTAACACTTCAAAAGCAATGTTCTTTCTTTTATTGATCAACTCTGTACTTATACCACCCAAATCCATTTTTTTGTCAATTGCTACCAGCTCACTTTGAAGATCAGCAAGATTAGAGGTTGCTTTCCTTTGCAAATTCCAACTTTTTATACCACATTTGAGTCTTTTAAGCTTTTCTCTAAAATACACCAAGGGACAACCATTATTATGCATCGGTTCTTTCCAATTATTTACAATCAACTCAGAGAAGTTGTCCATTTTTAGCCAGGAGTTAAAATTTTTGAAAGGGATTGGGCCATAATCCAATCGATTTTGATGAAGTAAAATCGGGTGGTGATCAGAAATAGTCCTATCTAGAACCTCCCCTGTAACATTAGACATAGAATGCCAAAGAGACTCTGATAACAAAAATCTGTCTAACTTGGATGCACAAGAATTACCAGTACTTCTTCTCGTAAATTTATAGCCCCCCATTGGAATATCTATTAACCCCGCCTTGTCAATGAAATCGTTAAAATTTTGAGCATTTATGCGGCAGAAAGAGGAACCCAATCTTTCATTTGAATATCTTACAGAATTAAAATCTCCGACTAGAAAGAAATTACCAGATCTAGTATTAATGAAATGACTCAAGAAATTCCACAAATCTCTTTTAGCAGGCTCATCTTGAGGAGCGTACACATTAATCATAAAACAGGTAGTGTTAGAAGGGAGCCAAGTACCTTCTACAATAAGGGCATTATTGAAACTAAGAATGTGATGACGATTGAAAATCATGGGATTCCAAACAGAAAGGAGCCCACCAGAATGACCACGAGCCGATGAAACCGCGAAATCAAATTGATTATTTCCCCAAAGCTCATGAATCTTAAACAAGTTAGTGGTACACATGAATGTTTCTTGAATCGAGCAGAAATTAACTCGATGTTTAGCAAGTAACGCTGCAACCTTAGAGAGTTTTTTTGGATCCTTTCCCCCGAAGCCACAAATGTTAAGAGAGAGCACATTCATATTGCTGCCAATCCTTCACTGATCCTATAGACTAGATCCTCTAGTTTCAATGGATCTGATGGAAGCTCTAAGCCCATTGCTTTACCCAAAACCAATAGAATTTTTAAACCAACATCAGTGGACTGCAACGTTCTACTGCCACACCTAATACTTCTAGAGGAACTGGAACTTTTTTGATCATTATGATTCACTTTTCTCATATTGTTTTTCTCAGCTTCCATGCCCGCAGCGATATTGGAAGAACTCGGTGGGATAGAGATGTTAGAATTAGAATTATGGTCTCCGGAGAGGTTATTGTTCATCTTTTCATCACCAGCTTTTTCATTTTCTTTCGCAGAGGAGGACGCATGAACACTTTTGACTTCTGATTCTTGAGCATCCCTATCTAATGTTTTCTCCTTATCGTCTTTACGGAAGTTATTAATAGTTTCATAAACTAATAGAGGGTCTTCCGATTTCACGCTACTTTCTTCTTCACTGCCATTAGATTGGATTAAAGAATTTTCGCTGTTAGAGTCCTCACAATCTTCAGCATTTTTTATATCAGGGACCCAATAAGAGAACTCTGACACCCGAGCCATATGAGATATACCACGAGAAATCACCTCCACTGATGCTTGAATATGGTTATTATACTTTGTCAAAATGCATACTTTTCCAATGGACATGGGACCGTCCCCCTCTATATCCACATCAACACAATTACCCCAAATTGCACCAATCTTCTTGAGGACCTTCGGTGACCAGGCTTCTAGAGGTAAACCCCAATTTCCAACCAGATACATCTTTCATCTGGTTTAAATTCAGGTGATACGTTTTTAAACTCAGAGAAGATCGCCTTGATAGCCAATGAATCTTTGAATGAAGAAACCTGTATATTCGAGCCTAAATCGAGCCATATCCATCGTCCACCAACATATCGAAAGGCAATATTATCAAATCCCCCCGTTCTGCAAACCTCAAACAGATTGGGTATCACATCGATATCATTCACTTTTGCTAAGATGCAATGATCTATGCTAGAGTAATCCGTACACTCATCATCTAATACAACCACCGAGTGAACAGTAGCTTCTTCTACATCTTTGGAAGGTTTACTTTGAACAGCTTGAGCAAAAGTTTTGTCACCAGGTCCATTATAATTAGACTTGGATTTTTGAAGAATCTTTGTCTCCCCAACCCCGTTGGTAGAGAAATTGGAGTTAACATTATAAACTGCCTCTTTTTTGTTTTCATTACTAATATCAGCAAACACATGATGATTCCCGAACCAAATCGAGCGAATATTATTAACAAGACTACCAAGGTTGTCCACCTTAATGAACCGGACGAAACCAAAACATTTACCAGTCTTGGAAAGTTTTCTAGCAATATACACGTCTATTACCACTCCCCATTTGTCGCATTCTTCCCATAGATCATTTTTCGTTATATTTTTTGGAAGATTAGTAACAAAAATAGAGATTGATACCTGTCTTAAGTTACGGAATTCAAAGTTAGGGTTTTTGAAATTTTGGTAAAACTCTTTACGAATCCTTGTGTGCTCCTTATTCACCTCGTTGCCTTTCCCTTTGATGTATCCTTTGTCGCGATTGAATGATGAATCTCCTAGATCTGTGTCTTGTTGGAGACGAACTGATGAAACCCTAGCTGTCATCGAGGTCGCCCGGTTATTGATTTGGGGATTTTAAGTTTGATATTAATATATGAAACAACTTATCTATATTTTAAATATTCTTTTATAAAGACACCTCCCGCGAAGGGTTATTAACTTTTAAAATTATAAAGTTATATAACTTCGTTTTAACTTTTGTGCATTTTAGTCCGGTCATAGTCTTGGGAGCCAAGGGGGTTTAGGCATAAGGCGAAAGAGGCAACCGCACAATGCCGGATATTTTAAGGGCCTCGAATTTTAAAATTTTATACATATATATATAAATTATATATATACACATTATATTGTATATAATACATTACTAGATTTTAGGCCCGTGTTAAATACATGGACGTTACAATTTTATCAATAATTAATCTAAAACATTTTAATTGGATGATTAAGACGTCATAACGCACTTATATTGGTTTTTAGGTCATCGGGTCAAATTTTTCACTCCTAGACAAGGGTTTTTTTCTTTCGGCTCGTCCTAGAACCAAAATTCTTTAGGTCCGGCCCTGTATGCAAGGTTTAATAATATTCATAATCCATACTTCTTTTTTTGACTGGATGAAAGTGGGGTTCACAACGTATGGGTAGTTGGCATGCTATTAATTTGGTCGTTGTTGATCTTGATTCTTCCGGTATCATCCCGTTGTATGCGATCTAGAAATTTTTTGGAAAGGGACTATACTCATACAAACAAACATTTACAAACTTATTTGTCAAATGATTTTAACTGATTTAAACAGATATTTTTTTCTCTTTAATGTTTCTCCCTCCATATTCTATTAGTGTCACATGGATTTATAATTTTTTGTTTGTAATATGTTTGTGACTCTAGCATCTCTCTTTTTGGTTTAATGAATGGAATGGCAAACACCCCAACAAGGCGGAATCATGAGGGTTACATACTAAGCACAGCACGACATGGAAATTAAGTAGAGACAATCTAAAATGCATTTAAAGGATTGGATAATCCATAAATCAATCAATTACAAGTACCGGTTCATACAAAAATGCATAAGGAGCACGCGCATCAAAAGTTTACAAAATAATAGTTCAAAAGATAGTAAATGATCTTAAGCATAACCCATAATTGGGAATCTATGAATCACGGATCCATGAAGTCCAATCCAAGCACAATCAAGCAACTAATCATCAAATACGTCTTCCATTAACCTGTTCACCTGAAAAGTGTACTAAAACGTGTCAACATAAAGTTGGTGAGTTCGTAGGTTTAAGTAATGAAAATCAAGTGTCGGGATAACAACTGTTAACGATATACGAGGATTAATAACGTTCAATAATGTTGGCTCAACAACCCATAACGTGGATATAGAGATACCCATAACGTGGATATAGAGATACCCATAACGTGGATTCAACAATCCATAACGTGAGTATAAAGATACTCATAACGTGGATATAGAGAAACCCATAACGTGGATATAAAGATACCCATAACGTGAATTCAACAATCCATTACGTGAGTTTAACAACCCATAACGAGAACATACATACATAATAAACATTTCAATTCACCACCACATAACGTTATTCATCACATATAAACGTTCAATAACACGTATCACAAGCAAACAATTAGGTGGCTAATATCTCATTTCATATCATAATCAATCGTATCAACCGACAAACGTTTAACAAACGAATACACTTTCCACCCCAAATAAAGTAAGCGTAGGGCTACGAAACTCACCTTTGCCTTGTATCGTCAAGTTATTATTGAAATATAAGTATGCAACGAGCTTTAAATGTCCCGAGATCTTCAAGTTTCACGACCTACGTTCACGTTTATATAACTCGCGTATTAATATAAATGTGTTTATTTATACATATATTCACTTATATCCGTATACATATATATATATATATATAATATATATATATATATATATACATATACATAGTTATATAATCCCACGTACACACTCACGTATATTTGAAGAAACATGCATCGTAGTATATATATATATATATATATATATATATATATTATATATATATATATATATATATATATATATATATATATACGTATAGATATATATATATTTGAATCGCTTATTCCAAGGTCAACAAACTGTTTTGGGTTCCTCCACACCACAACCAACAGGAAAAACGACTCAATAGGAGGAAGAAGATCCTCACACGAGGCTAAAGGGGTCCCACAAGTTGCTGGACTCGAGCAGAAGGAGGAAGGAAAGCAGGAGAGGAAATCTGGAAAAAGTCAACAACCCACACCACCGTAAGGTACGGTGGTGTTGGGCGTAAGGTCCAAATAAGAGATGCAGTGGGGCGTAACCTACGCCCATGAGGGCGTAAATTATGGCGATCAGGGGAGCAACAACAATCTGGGCAGAATCTGGGTTGGTTTTGAAGAAGAAGCAGTTGACTTTTAAAGTCAACTTTGACTTTAAACTTATTAACCCTAATTCGCTGCCAAGGGATCGAATTGATGCTAATTAAAACATATTTTCGTGTTTAATAACTTAATTGAACGTTAACAAAACCAATCTCATATCATAATCAATCGTATCAACCGACAAACGTTTAACAAACGAATACACTTTCCACCCCAAATAAAGTAAGCGTAGGGCTACGAAACTCACCTTTGCCTTGTATCGTCAAGTTATTATTGAAATATAAGTATGCAACGAGCTTTAAATGTCCCGAGATCTTCAAGTTTCACGACCTACGTTCACGTTTATATAACTCGCGTATTAATATAAATGTGTTTATTTATATATAAATTCACTTATATCCGTAGGTACATATATATAGATATATATATATTTGAATCGCTTATTCCAAGGTCAACAAACTGTTTTGGGTTCCTCCACACCACAACCAACAGGAAAAACGACTCAATAGGAGGAAGAAGATCCTCACACGAGGCTAAAGGGGTCCCACAAGTTGCTGGACTCGAGCAGAAGGAGGAAGGAAAGCAGGAGAGGAAATCTGGAAAAAGTCAACAACCCACACCACCGTAAGGTACGGTGGTGTTGGGCGTAAGGTCCAAATAAGAGATGCAGTGGGGCGTAACCTACGCCCATGAGGGCGTAAATTATGGCGATCAGGGGAGCAACAACAATCTGGGCAGAATCTGGGTTGGTTTTGAAGAAGAAGCAGTTGACTTTTAAAGTCAACTTTGACTTTAAACTTATTAACCCTAATTCGCTGCCAAGGGATCGAATTGATGCTAATTAAAACATATTTTCGTGTTTAATAACTTAATTGAACATTAACAAAACCAATCTCATATCATAATCGATCCAGATTTTTATTTAATCTAAGAATTTGTTTTTGACCTAAATATTAAAGTCCATAAACCCTAAATTTTGGAATTTACGAATTGGCAGCTTCAAGACCCGATTCCTGTATTTTGTTACTCATATAACTTCATAATAAACATGTTTCCATATAAAATCCCAGCCCATTACTCGATTTCATGTTAAATTCGATTTTGACCTAATTTTAGTCAAATAAAACCCTATTTACATTTAGAAATGGTTTTGACTTGTTAGTTGCCCCAAGATTGGTTAAAATTAACTAGAAATACATTTGTAACATAAAACGATCATATTAGAACAAGTTTGACTTACAAATTCTTCCACTAGAAGTAAAAATCCGAAATTAAGCTATAAAAGGAGATTCCTTGCACTTTGACCTTTGATCCTTGGATATGATGATTAAATGAGGATGATGATGATGAATTTAATGTGAATCTAACTTGAACATCATTAAATGGTGTAAGAATTTAGAGAGATAGAGATAATTCTTGCATTCAATTGGGTGAGAGAGAAATAGATGAAGTGTGAGTGAATGAATGGATGAGGTGAGAGTGTAAGACTTGGGTTGGGTGGATAGGGTTGGGTCAAATGTGGTGATTCATGGGTCATGGGTCGACCCATGGATCACCCGATTACGTTTCTAATCAAATTAAACGTCAACTTACGTCTTAAACCGAATCGATACGTCCATGTGGCTTCGACTAGCATAAATACACGTTTCTAACTCATAAATAATTAAATGAATTATTTATATCAATTAGAATAATAAATCATTTAGCACGTTCGAGTCAACGGGTCAAGAATCGATTAAGCCACAAAATCATGGAATTAATTCAAAATTAATCACGTTCAATCACGTTTAATTCACGTTAATTACACGTAAAAATCACGAATGTTACATCATTCCCCCGTTAAAGGAATTTCGTCCCGAAATTTAATCTAACTAGACTCGTCAAACAAATGAGGATACTTGGCCTTCATAGAGTCCTCACGTTCCCAAGTAAATTCGGGTCCACGTCTAGCTCGCCATCTCACTTTAACGAGTGTATACCGAGTGTTCTTAAGCTTCCTAGTTTCCCGGTCTAAGATTTCTATCGGCTCCTCTACGAATTTCAACGTTTTATCGACCCGGATTTCTTCAAGAGGCACGTGAAGTGTTGGATCGGCCAAACACTTCCTAAGTTTACAAATATGGAATACATTATGAACACCACTCAAGTTTTGAGGAAGTTCTAATCGATAAGCTACCGGGCCAATTCGTTCAAGGATTTTAAATGGGCCAATGTATCTCGGGCCCAACTTGCCACGTTTCACAAACCGAACTACGCCTTTCCACGGGGACACTTTCAACAAAACATAATCACCGACTTCAAATTCAAGAGGTCATCGTCTAACGTTTGCATACTTCATTTGTCTTTCATGGGCCACTCTCAATTTTTCTTTAATTTGGGAGATCACCTTGGTCGTTTCAATGACAATTTCGGGCCTAATGAGTTGGCTTTCACCAACTTCCGCCCAAGCTACCGGTGACCTACAATCTCTCCCATACAAAGCTTTAAACGGAGCCATATCAATGCTAGCATGATAGCTATTATTATAGGAGAATTCGACTAGCGGTAAGTGTGTATCCCAATTGCCACCAAAATCGATGGCACAAGCTCGTAACATATCTTCAAGCGTTTGAATCGTTCTTTCACTTTGACCATCGGTTTGAGGGTGGAACGTCGTACTCATGTTGAGTTGAGTACCCATTGCTTTCTGGAACGCCTTCCAAAATTGTGAAGTAAATCGGGCATCCCGATCGGTTAAGATGGAAATCGGCACCCCATGTTTGGATATCACCTCTTTGATGTACAAGCGTTCCATGGTGTCAAATTTATCGTCTTCCCGGATGGCTAAGAAGTGAGCCGACTTAGTCAACCAGTCAACTATCACCCAAATGGTGTCCCGACCACGACTCGTTCTAGGTAACTTCGTGATGAAGTCCATAGCGATATCTTCCCATTTCCACTTCGGTGTCGCCGGTTGAACTAGAAAACCGGGCGGTTTCTTGTGGTTGGCTTTCACTTGTAAACAAGTAAGGCATTCACTAACGTATCTAGCAACATCTTTCTTCATTCCCGGCCACCAATATAAATCTCTTAAGCCAAAATACATTTTGTCGGAACCCGGGTGAACCGAGTAGGCCGACTTATGGGCTTCATTCATCAATTTCAACCGCCACCCGCCAAGAACGGGAATCCACAATCGTTCAACAAAGTATAACCCGTCATCATCTTTTCTATCAAATTGTTCTTCTAAGCCGTGTAATGCTTCATTGATGAAGTTTTCCGGCCTAGTTGCCAATCTTTGTGCTTCAATGATGGAGTCACGAACACTCCTTATCACGGTGAGGCTCATGGCACTAATTCGTCTTGGCTTTATCCGTTCATTCCGGCTCAAGGCATCAGCTACAACATTTGCCTTACCCGGGTGATACCGGATAACACAATCATAATCACTAAAAAGTTCAAGCCATCTTCTTTGCCTCATATTCAATTCACTTTGATCAAAAATGTGTTGGAGGCTTTTGTGATCGGTATAGATCACACTTTTGGTGCCATACAAGTAATGCCTCCAACATTTCAAAGCAAACACGACCGCTCCCAATTCCAAGTCATGAGTCGGGTAATTCTTCTCATGCACCTTCAATTGCCTAGATGCATAAGCAATTACCTTACCTCGTTGCATTAGGACACAACCCAATCCTTGCCCGAACGCATCACAATAAAAAACAAAATCATCGGCTCCATCGGGCAAGCTTAGAATGGGTGCATCACATAACTTGTCTTTCAACAATTGGAATGCTTGCTCTTGTTTTTCGCCCTAATCAAATCGTCTTTCACGTTGAGTCAACAAGGTCAAAGGTTAGGAAATCTTGGAAAACTTTTCAATGAATCGTCGGTAATAACCCGCCAAACCGAGAAATTGGCGAATCTCGGTTGGTGTTTCGGGTCGTCTCCAATTTTTCACCGCTTCAATCTTACTTGGGTCCACATGAATTCCTTCCTTGCTCACCACGTGACCAAGAAAGTGGCCCTCTTCAAGCCAAAATTCACACTTGGAGAACTTGGCATACAATTTCTCCTTCCGGAGTAGCTCCAAGACTTGCTTCAAATGCTCGGCGTGTTCTTCCTTTGTCTTGGAGTAGATAAGAATGTCATCAATGAAAACAATGACAAATTGATCCAAGTAGGGCGAACACACCCGGTTCATCAAGTCCATGAACACCGCCGGTGCATTTGTCAACCCGAGGGCATAACCGTGAATTCAAAGTGCCCATAACGTGTACGAAAGGCCGTCTTGGGAATATCATCTTTCATGGACACGTAATTGATGGTAACCCGACCGCAAATCAATTTTAGAAAAGAAACGAGCACCTTGGAGTTGGTCAAATAAATCATCAATCCTTGGGAGGGGATAACGATTTTCACCGTGAGTTTGTTTAGTTCTCGATAATCGATGCACATACGAAAGGAACCGTCCTTCTTTTTGACAAATAAGACCGGTGTACCCCACGGTGAATGACTAGGGCGGATGAAACCCTTTTCTTGGAGTTCTTTGAGTTGGGCGGCCAACTCTTGCATTTCGGTGATGGCTAGGCGATAGGGTGCCTTAGCCACGGGAGAAGCATTTGGGACAAGATCAATACGAAAATCGAGTTCACGAGATGGAGGCAAACCCGGTAGGTCATCCGGGAATACATCTATGAATCTATTAACCACGGGTACGGCTTTTAATTCGATTTTTGTGACGTTGACATTATAAATTTTTCCTTCCCACGGCTCGGTCGTCACACCTTGAACCACTAACTCTTTCCCGTCTTCTAAAGGAATCCTCACTACCCGGCTACCACAATCTATAACCGCATTCATCGCCGACATCCAATCCATACCCACAATTACATCAAAGCTACCGATAACAAAAGGAATCAAATCTATCAAGAACGGGTGGTCACATAACTCTAAGGTACAATCACGAACAACTTGATCAATTTTTGTTAACCCACCGTTTACCATTTCAAGTTCAAAATAAAACGACAAAGGACTAAGGCTAGCATCAATCAACGGGATGAATTCATTGGAAACAAGGCTAAAATCGGCACCCGAGTCAAATAACACGGTGGCATATTGATTGTTGAGAAGGAAAGTACCTGCCACGACGTTTGGGTCAACACGAGCCTCGGCCGCGTTCACGGCAAAAGCTCTACCACGGGGAGCAAGTTGTTGTTGTTGTGGAGCTTGATGTTGTGGGCCTTGGTTTCCCCGGTTTTGATTGGGACCGGCAATTTGAAGTTGATTAGGATGCACAGTCACTTGAACTTGTTGGCCAATGAGATTTGGGCACCGGTTACAATAGTGGTCTTGGCTACCACATTCGTAGCAAGTACCCGGGGCCATCGGGTGACGTCTTACATTTAGAGGGGCAACATTCAAAGGAGCATCTCGGCGGTTAGTTGGGCAAAACTTTGAAGTGTGGCCCGGTTGGTTGCATCGAAAACACACATCACATCTCAAGGCGGGCCGGTGGTGACGATTACACCTAGGGCATAGAGGATTAACCCCGGCATAACCACCTTGTGGAGGACCCACCACCGGCACAACCGCCGCAAATACCTTCCCACCTCGACCATGGCGCTTATTATCACGCCTATCATCTTTCTTGGTGCCGCTTGACTCGGCCACATCTTTCCTTTTGTTATCACCCTTGCTCAATTTACCACCCCTAATAAGCTCCAATGTTACACTAGCGGTGCAGGTGGTTGCCTCTTTGTATGTCAAAGGCATGGTGGGGTGAGAAACAAGCATTCTCACTTCATGAAGCAACCCCGCAACATACTTCTCAATTTTCACTTCTTGGGGTCTCACATAATGGGGAATGAGTCTAGAGAGTTGGCCAAATCGGCGAGTGTAACCCTCATAGTCTCCTCCCTTCATGGCAAGTTTAGAAAACTCCACTTGCAAGTTTCTCATTTCGTGAGCCGGGCAATACTTAGCGATTATCATATCTTTGAACTCCCCCCAAAGTAGGTTGTTAGCCGCATCAATTCCCAATTCATCAACTTCCTCATTCCACCATTCAAGGGCATCACCCTTCAACATACCGGTGGCATAAGTAATTCTTTGGTGGAAAGCACAACCACTCCGGGCAATGATTGATTCAATTGTCTCCAACCATTCTAAACAACCCGTAGCACCACCGTCTCCATTAAACTCCGGGGCTCCACAAAGTTTGAAGTCTTTAAATAAGCATCCTTGTTGGTAAACATTGTGACCTCTTGGTCGCACAAAACCTTCTCCTCCATCCTCACCGTTTACATTCACATCTTCATCTTCATTTTGAACATGAACCGCTTCATCTTCCGGTTCTTCTTGTTCATTTCTAGCTTCCATGGCCATTTGGATTCGGGCCACAAGATCCGGCATGAGATCATTTAGAGCTTGAGTGATAACCTCAGCGGTTACCGGGGGATTGGCACCACCCCGGCCGCCTCGGCCACCACGACCTCCACGGCTTCCTCGGCCTCCTCTACCACCCCGTCCACCTCTACCACCACCGTCTCCATTAAACTCCGGGGCTCCACAAAGTTTGAAGTCTTTAAATAAGCATCCTTGTTGGTAAACATTGTGACCTCTTGGTCGCACAAAACCTTCTCTCCATCCTCACCGTTTACATTCACATCTTCATCTTCATTTTGAACATGAACCGCTTCATCTTCCGGTTCTTCTTGTTCATTTCTAGCTTCCATGGCCATTTGGATTCGGGCCACAAGATCCGGCATGAGATCATTTAGAGCTTGAGTGATAACCTCAGCGGTTACCGGGGGATTGGCACCACCCCGGCCGCCTCGGCCACCACGACCTCCACGGCCTCCTCGGCCTCCTCTACCACCCCGTCCACCTCTACCGCCACGTCCACCTACAACCTCTTCTTCTTCTTGAGCACGAGGGCGGCGAACGACTCTTTTCGGTCTAACCATTCTTTCCTGAACACACGTGTTAGATTAGCAATTTAGTTCTCACGATTCACACACGAGTTAACCAAGGTAAATCATCACGAAACAAGCATTTCATATCTAGGGCTTCCCTAGACCGTCTAACATACATATTTGTACGGGGATTTTATCATGGCAATAATCTAAGGCTTCATCGATTATACAATCCACAATCAACCATGCAATCACAAATCATTCAACACAATATAAAATGGGTCAAGTCATGACAAGGTGGGTAAAGCATAGTCCAAATCTTAACATCCACATTCAACACATTAAAAGTGTTTGTATACAGGGTGTACCAGCGGCTAACCATCCACACCGTTAATATTTTGAATGGATGTCAAGACTCGGTTCCGTTATGCTCTCTAAGTATTGGCCGGGTATGTATACAGGGTGTACCAGCGGCTAACCCTCCACCTAACCAACACTCATCAAGCATACCGGGTTTCCTATTATACTTTATCCACAATGCGCAATCCACGAGGTCATTAACTTTACATGACATATGATAACCATAAATTTGTTGATCAGGCGCCTCTAGGGTTACCGAGTGTTATACTTCGTTAATGCCCTCATTTCACTTTGCTAGGGTTAAACAAATAACTATAAGAATATACGTTAACGTTCATTCGGCAAGTCACGGTGTATCCCGACACTAAAATATACGTTCATCAAGTCATCACATAACAATCAAGTCACAAGCCATGGTAAACCTACGAACTCCGTTTAAACAAGTTTTATGCGTCATACAATTCACGTTGCACACAAAATTTCCTATCATGCATGCTAATATGAAAAATGTGGGTGCAATGGCTATAGGCTAGGTCAATCCACCTAATTCTCTACAACCACGGCTCTGATACCATTCTGTAACACCCCAACAAGGCGGAATCATGAGGGTTACATACTAAGCACAACACGACATGAAAATTAAGTAGAGACAATCTAAAATGCATTTAAAGGATTGGATAATCCATAAATCAATCAATTACAAGTACCGGTTCATACAAAAATGCATAAGGAGCACGCCCATCAAAAGTTTACAAAATAATAGTTCAAAAGATGGTAAATGATCCTAAGCATAACCCATAATCGGGAATCTATGAATCACGGATCCATGAAGTCCAATCCAAGCACAATCAAGCAACTAATCATCAAATACGTCTTCCATTAACCTGTTCACCTGAAAAGTGTACTAAAACGTGTCAACATAAAGTTGGTGAGTTCGTAGGTTTAAGTAATGATAATGAAAATCAAGTGTCGGGATAACAACCGTTAACGATATACGAGGATTAATAACGTTCAATAACGTGGGCTCAACAACCCATAACGTGGATATAGAGATACCCATAACGTGGATATAGAGATACCCATAACGTGGATTCAACAATCCATAACGTGAGTATAAAGATACTCATAACGTGGATATAGAGATACCCATAACGTGGATATAAAGATACCCATAACGTGGATTCAACAATCCATTACGTGAGTTTAACAACCCATAACGAGAGCATACATACATAATAAACGTTTCAATTCACTGCCACATAACGTTATTCATCACATATAAACGTTCAATAACACGTATCACAAGCAAACAATTAGGTGGCTAATATCTCGTTTCATATCATAATCAATCGTATCAACCGACAAACGTTTAACAAACGAGTACACTTTCCACCCCAAATAAAGTAAGCGTAGGGGCTACGAAACTCACCTTTGCCTTATATCGTCAAGTTATTATTGAAATATAAGTATGCAACGAGCTTTAAATGTCCCGAGATCTTCAAGTTTCACGACCTACGTTCACGTTTATATAACTCACGTATTAATATAAATGTGTTTATTTATATATACATTCACTTATATCCGTAGGCATATATATATATATATATATATATATATTTATATACATATTATATATATACATACATAAGTATATATATATACACACGTATTTCAGGTTAACGTTGATCCAATTCAAATAAATTTAGAGTTTCTTGATTTTCATATTAATGTGAGTATCGTATATGTACATAACTCTTCTTATATATGGATATGTACGTATACATACGACTCGACCCATATTCACGACCTACGTTCACGTTTATATAACTCGCGTATTAATATAAATGTGTTATATTATATATATATATTCACTTATATCCGTAGGTAGATATATATATATATTGAAACGCTTATTCCAAGGTCAACAAACTGTTTTGGGTTCCTCCACACCACAACCAACAGGAAAAACGACTCAATAGGAGGAAGAAGATCCTCACACGAGGCTAAAGGGGTCCCACAAGTTGCTGGACTCGAGCAGAAGGAGGAAGGAAAGCAGGAGAAATAAATAATGAAAGGAAAGAAGGAAGGCAGTATATACGTATAGATATATATATATTTGAAACGCTTATTCCAAGGTCAACAAACTGTTTTGGGTTCCTCCACACCACAACCAACAGGAAAAACGACTCAATAGGAGGAAGAAGATCCTCACACGAGGCTAAAGGGGTCCCACAAGTTGCTGGACTCGAGCAGAAGGAGGAAGGAAAGCAGGAGAGGAAATCTGGAAAAAGTCAACAACCCACACCACCGTAAGGTACGGTGGTGTTGGGCGTAAGGTACGGCGGTTAGACAGTCAACAGGCGTAAGCTACGGTGGAATGTGGCGTAGGATACGGTGGGTAGTCACAACAGGCGTAAGTTACGGTTAAGCCAGGCGTAGCTTACGGTTAACTGGAAAACAAGTTTTTGGCGCCTGAAACCTCATTTTGTGGCGTAAACAGAAGCATATGGGCGTAAGGTCCAAATAAGAGATGAAGAGGGGCGTAACCTACGCCCATGAGGGCGTAAATTACGGCTATCAGGGGAGCAAGAACAATCTGGGCAGAATCTGGGTTGGTTTTGAAGAAGAAGCAGTTGACTTTTAAAGTCAACTTTGACTTTAAACTTATTAACCCTAATTCGCTGCCAAGGGATCGAATTGATGCTAATTAAAACATATTTTCGTGTTTAATAACTTAATTGAACATTAACAAAACCAATCTCATATCATAATCGATCCAGATTTTTATTTAATCTAAGAATTTGTTTTTGACCTAAATATTAAAGTCCATAAACCCTAATTTTGGAATTTACGAATTTGCAGCTTCAAGACCCGATTCTTGTATTTTGTTACTCATATAACTTCATAATAAACATGTTTCCATATAAAATCCCAGCCCATTACTCGATTTCATGTTAAATTCGATTTTGACCTAATTTTAGTCAAATAAAACCCTATTTACATTTAGAAATGGTTTTGACTTGTTAGTTGCCCCAAGATTGGTTAAAATTAACTAGAAATACATTTGTAACATAAAACGATCATATTAGAACAAGTTTGACTTACAAATTCTTCCACTAGAAGTAAAAATCCGAAATTAAGCTATTAAGGGAGATTCCTTGCACTTTGACCTTTGATCCTTGGATATGATGATTAAATGAGGATGATGATGAAGAATTTAATGTGAATCTAACTTGAACATCATTAAATGGTGTAAGAATTTAGAAAGATAGAGATAATTTTTGCATTCAATTGGGTGAGAGAGAAATAGATGAAGTGTAAGTGAATGAATGGATGAGGTGAGAGTGTAAGACTTGGGTTGGGTGGATAGGGTTGGGTCAAATGTGGTGATTCATGGGTCATGGGTCGACCCATGGATCACCCGATTACGTTTCTAATCAAATTAAACGTCAACTTACGTCTTAAACCGAATCGATACGTCCATGTGGCTTCGACTAGCATAAATACACGTTTCTAACTCATAAATAATTAAATGAATTATTTATATCAATTAGAATAATAAATCATTTAGCACGTTCGAGTCAACGGGTCAAGAATCGATTAAGCCACAAAATCATGGAATTAAATCAAAATTAATCACGTTTAATTCACGTTAATTACACGTAAAAATCACGAATGTTACAATACTCATACAAAACATTTACAAACTTATTTGTCAAATGATTTTAACTGATTTATACAGATATTTTTTTCTCTTTAATGTTTCTCCCTCCATATTCTATTAGTGTCACATGGATTTATAATTTTTTGTTTGTAATATGTTTGTGACTCTAGCATCTCTCTTTTTGGTTTGATGAATGGAATGGCAGCTCGAATTTCGCATCCAGATTTTTATTTAATCTAAGAATTTGTTTTTGACCTAAATATTAAAGTCCATAAACCCTAATTTTGGAATTTACGAATTTGCAGCTTCAAGACCCGATTCTTGTATTTTGTTACTCATATAACTTCATAATAAACATGTTTCCATATAAAATCCCAGCCCATTACTCGATTTCATGTTAAATTCGATTTTGACCTAATTTTAGTCAAATAAAACCCTATTTACATTTAGAAATGGTTTTGACTTGTTAGTTGCCCCAAGATTGGTTAAAATTAACTAGAAATACATTTGTAACATAAAACGATCATATTAGAACAAGTTTGACTTACAAATTCTTCCACTAGAAGTAAAAATCCGAAATTAAGCTATTAAGGGAGATTCCTTGCACTTTGACCTTTGATCCTTGGATATGATGATTAAATGAGGATGATGATGATGAATTTAATGTGAATCTAACTTGAACATCATTAAATGGTGTAAGAATTTAGAGAGATAGAGATAATTCTTGCATTCAATTGGGTGAGAGAGAAATGACTAACGGTGTACTTTAATATTAAGGGTTAGTGAAGATTTAACTCATCCATTCACTTGCCATTTTTTTTAACTTTTAATATAGGGTTATAATTTTTATATAGTAGTATAGATGATAATATTAACGCTGAAAAGATAATTCGTTGGTTCCTACCTATAGAAAACATATATGAGGGGTGGAAAATAGCAAACTGAGTAAATCTCATCAATGTCATAGAGCCCGTGGAGTTCTGTGATGCTTAGGATATTGGATTCTTCTGATTTCCTATTTAAAGAAATTTTCGGTTAAAGGAGTTCCGATGATGAAATGTCATAAGATGGAATAAATTCGTCCCCGTAAGGTCAATATTCTGGCAGGAGGGTTCTTTTGGATAGAATTCCGGCTATGAGTAACGTGAAAAATAAAGGCCTTGATATTCCATCTACCATTTGCTCGTTGCTCGTTGCTCGTTGTATGTAGTGGTGGTCATTTTAGAAATATTGTAAGGAGAAGGTGTTTTCACTCGAAAGAAGTTCCTTTTTGATCTTGTAGTTTCCCAATCTCGTTTATGGTACTCTTAACAAGAAGAAACACGTTTTTTGAATAGAATGGATAAAAGTACCTCTTCTTATCTTCTAGTTTTTTATCGTTTTCCTTGGGCTTATTTGAGTTGTATCAAAAACAAAAGAAAAAAGATAAAACCGGTAATTCAACCTCATCGTTCGAGGATTGTTCTCGTGTCTCGATTTTTTTTAATTGACACAAATTTTTTTATAACCTTTTTTGCAACCTTTGCAGTTTGAGCATCAAGAAGTGTTTAGAAATAATTACAGCGTTGATTTCTAGACATAGCATTTTTGCTCTTGTATACGGTCTTTGTACTCTTATTGGGAGTTATTGAGAGAGTGCTTTGCTAGCAGCATCCAACTTTTAATATGTATCTTGTCGTTTAAAAAAAAGAGTCTTGCTAGTTTGAAAACAATTTGAAGTTCATCATCTAATCATTATATAACATAGAATTTCTCAATGTTTTTTCAATTCAAATGATTTTCACATGAACATTTTCATAATAAATATAGTTTTTAGGGTTCTTGCATTATGATAGAATACGTTTTCATCTAATAAGACCTTGTCCGACACGTGTGATCTTTATTTATTAAAAAAACTGGTATTTTTTAAATATGAGTGTTACAAGGGGAAGGAAATTCTTTTGATGGTCCATCTTCTATTCCCTAGCTAGGGCTCAATATTTTAAATTTTCGGATATGACTCTTATAAATATGACAAACAAATTTTAAAATTGTCCCATCGCAAAAAAAATTCTGGCTCCGTTTCTGCTACTATCCGTACGATGTACGGATTACTATATTTATTATATGATTATATTTAAATTGTATACAACAGATTTATGATTTAATAATAAAATAATATAATAATAACAATTTCATCCAAATACATTAGAAGTACATAAAGCTTTGTAAACATTGATAGAGTTGTTTAATAAATATGAAATTAAATATTATAAAAGATAATAATAATTTAAATATTATATGTTTCCTTTAAAATTTGATAAACACACTTAAAAATTAAAACAAATATATATTTATTAAATATAACACATTTATTTTTTTCAACATGATCCAGTATACCACAATAACAGTCATACTGATAAAATAATAATTCATAAAGTGAGGTAAAAAACATATTTTTGTAAATTCGCTAAAATTAATATGCAATAGTATGTGATATGTCCCAAGTGTATCAATATACCAAGTTATAATGTACATAAGTAGTTGTAGAGGGTGTGAATACAACTTAATTCAATCTTTACTAACTTTTAAGAAAATCGTTTTACAGATTCAAATAAAGGATATATTATAAGTAAAGACTAGGAATCAATAAACAGTACAACATGTAAATAAAGAACTTCTTCGACACAAATTGTAATTTTTCAATGTAACTCTTTATTAAGAATGAAGCTATACAAAGAATTACACGGTTGTTGCAGAACAAGATAGTCTACACATATCTAAACAACCAAGTTGAATGGCAAATTACAATCAATAAGTTTCTCCTCTAAAGAATCAGCCAAAGCTGATCTTTACAGACTAAGCTGTGTGTATGAGCAATAAAACTTGTGTGAAGATTGATTCTCAGGAATACCACACATATGCTGCCAAGGAATGGGGCTTTTATAAGCGAAGGCCCCTGCTTACTTTGGTGTCCAAATCAACCACGTATTCTTCTTTCATTGGCTTCAGAGAGAATATTTGATCGTGCCATTCATAGTAATTGTGGTCCCCAAAGTACTGTCACGCGTCTTCTTTCAGCCAATAAGAGTATGAACACGCATATGTAAACCAAACCACCAACCTGAGATCTTAGGATCGTGCCTAGTCTATCAGTCATCCTTATCTTCAATCCAGGTTGATTCTTCACTTGATTGTCAGACACAGATTGAGCCATTTGTAAAAACTCAATCTGCTTAAGTGATTCCAAGCTGACTGGTAATCCCAAGCTTACTTTCACTCCCAGCTTGATCTTCTATCTTTAATCCTCCTCTCCGACTTGGATTGAATGCTATAAACATTGTTGATGCAGCTTGAAGAACACTGTCTTTCATAAGATATTAAATTAAAGTACATGAAGTATGATCTGGGTCAGATTCCGAAAGTAAGATGTGCCAGCTTAGTCTGGAGTTGAAAAGCGAGTCAACTAAATTAGTTTTTTAGTGAACTTACGGCATTAAAAAACAAATATACAGTAACTTTCGAACTTATAGTTCGTACATTTGTACAATGAACATAAGTTATCTCTCCTACTTTTGTAGTTGACGTTTTTTGAACTTCCACGCTATCCTGGTCAGCAATTGTAAGGTCGAGCTTTAATAAAATCTTAGTTTTATTACTCTGTTTTTGTTCTTTTGTATTATACTATTGATATATATTATTTAATATACTTATGTATTGGGAATGTTCCTGATGAGCTCATGTATCATTTTGCATGTACTTTAATGAGAAGCTGAAGCTATGGCGTGTTATGAACTACTCCGTATTATCAAGTATAGTTGTTGGTGTTACAAAAATTTACAAGCATACATGTTGGTTTAGGATCTGTGAATGTAACTAACAAGAGACTAACGACTTTAACTCACGGCTTTTAGCTTTCAGGTTACCCCAATTAATTAAGTCTACCCTATAAATTAGTTGGCCATTTAATAAAGATAACCATCTTTTTAACAGAGTAAAACTCGAATTATATATTAACGTAGTTTATGTGAAAAAGCTAATGACAATAAACTTAACGTATCATGATAAAACCATAAGAACCATCCAAGTGGAAAATGTCTCCAAGAAGTACATGAATGGACGGTGACATTAAATGACCACACCATATATATTTGTGTATATATATAGAGAGAACACTCGTGAATTGTCTTATTATTTTTCCTAATACTGATCAACTCCATTTTGTTTCTAGCCATGGAATTGGAGTTTTATACTACACTATCGTTCGTCTTGTTATTTTTCCTTTCTCTTTTCTTTATATCAAAAGAAAAAAGTAATAATTCTAGACTCCCGCCGGGTTCTTTAGGATTACCATTGGTGGGAAGCAGCTATAGCTTTCATAAGGCTATCACATCCGATAGGATCCACGAATGGTTCCAAAAAGGGATTAAAAAATATGGTCCCATATGGAAAACTAATATTTTTGGTTACCCAACAGTTCTTTTACATGGAATAACAGCAAATAAGTTTGTACTCTCATACGATGCCAACAAACTCAGTGCCGAACAACCCTCGTCCTTCACCATGATCTTGGGTACGGAGGTTATCAGCGAACTGAAAGGCGATGATCACAGAAGAGTCAAAGGGGCCATACTTTCGTTTATGAAGCCTGATCTTTTAAAGCAATATGTTTCGAAAGTAGATGAAGAAATCCAATACCACTTGAAAACTTTTTGGGATGGTAAACAAGAGATTCAGGTATGTAGATGACGATTTTATTTAGATAAGTGATGTTATTTTTATTTTAAAAGTTTTGTAAAAATGGTGAGTTAACCCGATATTTCTAACGACTTTGTCATATAGAATATTAAAAACCAGAGTTTCCACCTCCGGCCTTTTTAAATTACAGAATGCAAACATTTAGGGATGTTTGGTTCTTCAGAATTTATGTGAATTTGGTAGAATGAAATTTTAGTAATTTTATGTTAAGTGAACAACAAGAAAATTTAAATTGCATCCCATCAAATTCTTGGAACCAAACAACGGCTTAATCTCGTTGTAATGGAACACCAATGCAAATTAAACAGTATGTCACATATGTAGGTAGATGAAGTTTCATATTAGTTCAAGTCATTACAAGAAATATGGCTTTTGGGGACACCCAGCCTTTTGGGGACGACGTATATCAAATGCCAACATTTCATATACGTATTTGGCGCTGGATTTTCATACTAGTATTCTCTTTTCACTTTATTTTATTGGTGTAGGTGCAATCCTTAATGAAGATGTTAACCTTTGATATAATTTGCTCACTACTATTCGGTATTGAAAGAGGACCTAAAAGAGATAAATTACTACAACCTTTTCAACAAATGACTAAAGCATTGTTTGCACCTCCAATTAACTTGCCCTTCAGTAGCTTGAATCGTGGAATCATGGCAAGGAAGAAACTAGTACCACTGATTCTTGATATTATACACGAGAAAAGGGAGACACTTGGAAAACAAAATCAACAAGCTAACTTTCATAACGATCTTATCACTCATATGGTTAGCCTCCGTGGAGAGAATAATTCGTTAGCTTTATCTGATGAGGAGATCACTGACAACATCGCTGCGACAATGTTGGCTGGGCATGATTCAACCTCTAGCCTTCTCTCCATGTTGATTAAGCTTTTGGCTAACAACAAGTCTATCTATTCTAAAATACTTAAAGGTGAGCTAGCTAGACCATCATCTTTAAATATCCTTCATGTATAATTATGATGTATGCATTATTTAAAAGTTATACTGTGATTTGTGTATCAATATATATTTAATTTATGGATAGACACTGGAGGGTAACCAACTATGCCAAAATAGCTATGTAATGCGTATTCGGGCGTTCAATTAACGACCTACAAATTTCTTTACCAATGTAAATTATGTAATGACCTTACATTGAATAAACAAAATAAAAACATAGGTTTTTACATTGATTGACCCTAATAAAAAAAATGTCCTTACATTGATTGTACAAAATTTATAGATACTTACAATTGATTAAACTTCCGAATAGGTCAATACACTACATTAGAATTGTGGTATAGTTGATTATGCTCTGGTGTCATTATCCCTTTAAATAAAGCTTTTGCATAATTGAGATTATGTAGAACATGAAGAAATCTCCAAGAGTAAATCATATGGTGAAGCTTTGACATGGGAAGACCTTAAAAAGATGAAGTACACATGGTGTGTAGCATCTGAGATGCTGAGAATGTACCCTCCAGGGCCTGTGAGCTTCCGGCGAGTTCTGCAAGATATTGAGTATGAAGGATACATGATTCCTAAAGGATGGCAGGTTTGTTATATTTATACACAAAATGAATAAAAAATTATTTATTTTTCACATATGCAACAATATAAGTAAAACACAGCACAAAGAAACTTTTCTAATAATCTTATTTAGGTTCTGGTTTGTCCAATCAATACGCACATGAACAATGATATTTTCCACAACCCAACCGTGTTTGACCCAACTCGATTTGAGAAAGATGCGCCATCACCACCACCTTTCAGTCTTGTGCCGTTTGGAGCTGGGCCAAGGATCTGTCCAGGCTATGAGCTTGCGAAAATGGAAACTTTGGCCGTGATTCATCACCTTGTGAGAAAGTTTACTTGGGATCTTGTTAATAAAGATGAATCTTTCAAAAGACTCCCAATTCCTGTATTTGATCATGGATTGCTAGCTCGGATCAAACCAATAGGAAAAGATAAACCGGCATGTAAAGCATGATTTTGGTTGGCGGAAACATTTTCGAGCCTTACACATAAATTATAGAATGAATATGTATCGGTCACTCTATCATATATTGTTACTATATTAGTATAATCAACAAAATAAGCTATAGAATAAAACTTGATGTATTGTTAAGGCTTTATCAATCAACATGTATTGGTTAAATTTTATAAAACGTATTTATATGCATAATACCTATAATGTTTGAAGGTAGCTAAATGAACCTTTAGTTTAATTTCATATGTGTTTAGTATAACTTTAAATTAGGATTGGTATCATGAAAATAACTATGATCGAAAGTTTATAGTAAGAATAAATCTAAATTATGTTCATTGTAAGTAATTAGTTGTTGTTTTGTACTTTTGTCCAATTCATGTAATAAACTAGCTAAAACAAGTTGCTGCTACACACTACTATAAAATTGGAATATTCCGACAGAAATTTCCGACATGATATTTACAGATAGATTTCCGACGAAAACTTCACGTCGGACCGTATGCGAAAACACAATTCTGTTGGAAAATTCCGACGAAAATTTGGATTTCCCACAATACTTTCCTCAGAAATCCGTTGAGAAATACAGAGTATTTTGAGCTGCTAAATAATTCTGTCGGATGCCTGGAATTTAGCGACAAATTACTGACATATTTCCGACAGTTTGTTTGTGACGGAATTCTGACAAAGGCAGTTAGCGACGGATTTCTGACAGTTTGTTAGTTACATTTTGGGACTGTCTTTTACTTATGTACATACAATGAACATTTATGCATACATTGAACATTTATGCATTTTGTTACACACAATACACATGTGTGCATAGTTTCTTACATTTTGGGACGCTAATATCAATGGAACTTATCAACAGTTGGTAACTAGCTAACTATTGAACTAGTGATTTCTTATACGAATTAGACAAAATAACAAGTTACTTACGCACACTCAATGAGATTTAAATTCATTCCTACTATGAACATTCGGTCATAGTTAATATTAGGATACTAATCCCTTTGAAATTAATGTGATCAAGTTACTAATCCCTTTTAAACAAGTCTAGTTGATTTTGGTGAATATTTTAATCTATTAACTATTCTAAATGCATATTTATATTCATTTTGGTTCATTATGTTATTCTAAATGTAGTATCACATAAGTTATTGATCTCTTATGAAGTTTACAAATCTTGCTTTCAAACTAGTCATTGTCCGAATTCCCTCACGAACAAAGACGATACGTTTTGTTCAATCTAAATTGTGGTAAACGCAGACCGCTTACATAAGTAGTTAGACCTCTTATGAATGTACAAGAAAAGTTTACATATCCAAATGGTCGCCAGATAGCTTACATAAGTAGTTAGATCTCTTATGAAGTTTACAAGCAAAGTTTACATATCCAAATGGTCGCCAGAACTTTCACTTTAGGTCTCGTTCGATCTAAAAAGGAACAACATAGCTCTATGTGATGTGTTTCTAACGAGCTTTATTCAATAAGTAGGACTTCTTCTACGCTATTTGGGTAGTCCCTCGTTCTATTAGTTTGGTTGGCTTGTCAACTATCTTCAAGAATCATAATTCATTGGAAACATTTCCAGGCATTGTAATACATGTTTGATTAATAGCTTTTCTATTCAATTTTTTTTATTTAAAGGCAACGGCAGATAAATGGTTAACACCCCGCACACGGGTGCATCTGATTAGTTATAATTGGATATATATTAAATGGTCTAAAAATGATTATATAGATTAATTAATTGTTACAATAGGTCTACTTTAATATATGTTTCGTGAATTTCAGGTTTGAACTAAAAGGATAAATTATGGCTTAAAATGGTGATCGAATAAAGTTACAAAGTTCTCTGGTTCGTGATAAAGACATTCCATGTACTGCCGATTTTTAAATGTCCAAAAACCCAGCTAGTCTTGGCAGCTAACAACTACACATGTATCCACATGAGATTACTAGCTTCATTGTGATTGATAATCTACTTCTAGCTGCTTGTTTAGTCGTGTAGATGGAAAAGATGGAGAGTCCATTTTATTTGAAGACTTTTAAGTTTTGTTCTGGTTCTTATTTTGGGCCGTAAATTAGAACGCCAGCCCACCACTCTCACTTCTTTTATTTTAGGACTACATCAGACAAGTGAGAGGCCCATGATATTGTTTTTGTGCATGTCAGTTAAAAGAAAAGGAACCCCTCACGTGTGTAACACCCCAAAGATTTAAGGTAAAAAGAATTTAACCCCTTTTTATAGTTTCGACATTAAATTAATTTCCTAGTATTTTATTTTTGGAAATGGGGTTAATTTAGTTGGAACTTTAGCGGATAGCGGGTAAAATACCCACTTTTGGAAGAGATGGGTCGTGGCATCCTTAGAATGTGCCAGCCAACTCTTTTGCCTTATGAGTCATACTCCCACTCTATTACTCTTCTTCACCATTTCCATTTCATGCATTCCTTCACACATTTCTTCAAAACAAAGAGTAACCCTCTCAAGTTCAAGAATAGAAATCATAATAATAATAACAATCACCACCAAGTAATCTTCATTCAAGAAATTAAAGTTAGGGTTTGTAATTGGGGTGGTGGTGGCCGTTTTTTTTAGAGAAAGGGAGAAAGAAGGAGTCTCAAACTAAAAGTCTTGCATTGGATTGTTGTTGTTGAGGTATTGAATTCCCCTAATTTAGTTTTTATCCTTCTTTCAAAATTAGGGTTCATGGATGAACCAAATTTGGGGGTTTTGCTAGAAATTGGATTATGGCTAATTTTCCCCAATTCCTTAGTTAACCTAGTTGTCATTGAGTTATGTGTTGAGTTGATTTTGAAATTGATAAGCTTATGTGATAATGTTGGTTTATGAGAAAAGATGAGTTTTTACAAGTAATTGAAATGTTGATGAGAATGGTAGGTTGAACTACCTATGATATGGTGGAAGTAAAAAGGAGACTCAATGACAAATGGGTTGGGTTTTGGGTTTAGAAAGGCTAGTGTTTGAGTATGGCTAGGTTAAGCTAGTCAAGTTGTGAGTATAAGCTTATGCATTTTATGATATGATTATAGGTTGAAGCTTGTTTGTGCTTAATCGTTTTAGCTTTGTTGATCTATTTGCGGAGGAGGTGAGTATATTTGCATACCTTTATGTTTACGTTGGGTCAATTGACCACATCATGTTGATATATGATTTTCATGTGTGGTAATTGATTTGGCTAGACCCGGGTGGGGTCAATTGTTATGAGGCCTAAGAACCTCCGGGGCCTAAGAACCCCTATTGTTGTTGAGAAAAGGCCTAAGAACCTCTCGGGGCCTAAGAACCCCGATATTCTCTAATGGATCCATATATGTTGTTTATTGTGCAAAGGTGAGCATGTAGGTATGGCACGACGGTGTCATGGGTTACATGTAATAGTCCTTTGTGCGTTGCCCTCCTTCGTATTCGTAAATGTATGCAAGTATATTCACTAAGCCTTTGCTTATATTTTAGTTGTTTACCATTTTATAGGTAGTTCCGGAAGAAGGAACTAGTGTTGTTGAATTGAAAGCCTTGGTTTAGAGCTTGAAGTGTTTTTGGAAGACTTGAAGGTATTAGGTCATTCGTGGAAGAATGACACTTTTTGGTTTAGAGGCTTAGAAATCCCCTCCTCATGGCTCTTGGTACATTTTGATTTGATGGTCATACTTTTGTTAAAAATTATGTAAACGATCAGGTGTAAAGCTTTTGGGAAAGTTTGTGAATTTGTGTATTTGGTCGAAAATAGTGTCAAAATGGGTAAATGACCCATTTGATGGTGTTCATGGGTTTTGAAACAAGTTGATGTTGTATTATATGTTTAAAAGGTGTCCATGAAGTTGATGTCAATCTCTGGAATGTGTTTTAAGATGTTGTTTTGAAATTTGAAGGTTACAAGTTTGTTCAAGTGTTGAAATGGTCTTAGGTTTGCTGTGCAGCTGCTCACTGCGGTGCAGTGGGGGTGGTTTTGCCCACTGCGGCGCAGTGGAATCCCACGGCCTTAACAGTTTTTCCTCCCACTGCGGCGCAGTGGGAGAGTGTCAAACCCACTGCGGCGCAGTGGGGCTTTTCTGGACTTGAGTCCGAGATTTCCCACTGCGGCGCAGTGGGAGAGTTCTCCACCCACTGCGGCGCAGTGGGGTATATATATAAAAAAAAAAAAAAAAATAAAAAAAAAAAAAATCTTGTGTTTTCGGTTTATCGAGTTCAGTTCTTTCAAGTTGGTATCAAAGCCGAGGTTTAAGGGATTTAGGTATTCCCTTGTGTAGAGAGTGCCTAGACTTAAACCTTAGTTGAGACTCGACCTTAGGTAACCGAAATTTTATTTGGGACTGAAAGATGTGTTTGATAATGTTAGATTATCTATTTGCTAGTATTTAAAGCACGATAAGAAGCCGGCCTTATTGTGGTTGAAATACTAGTAAATTTATAAACTAGCGGCATCAAACCTTAGGACGGTGTAGTATCAAGTTATAAGTTTTGGCTCCTAGTCATAGAGTTAGATAGGTTGCGTGATTAAATTCGTTTTATCTACTCTTATTGAAGTATGGCCGACGATCATAATGAGGAAGAAGAGCACCACAAACAGAACGAAGGGGAAGAGCCTTTATTTGCCGAAGGTAGCATGGATATCTCGGATCAAATAGGGAGAGCTTTAGAGAAATATACACCCCTACTACTTAAGAAATTGAATGAGACTATGGAAGGGGCTGTGAATGATCACATAGCCCAAATGATCAGAGAGGAAGTGGCTTTGAATGTGCAACTAGAGTTTGAGAAGAGGGATGGCAAGGGTAAGGACAAAAAGAATGTAGAAGAGAAAGAAGTAGAAGTGACTGGAGAAAGGGGTTACAAGAAGAAGTTCACCTTTCGAGACTTTGAAGTGTGTCACCCACCGGAGTATCACGGTGATCGTGATCCCATCGTTTGTACACGATGGATATCGGAGATTGAAGGGGCATTCCGCACTAGTCAATGCCCCTCGCACCTGAAGGTCATTTTTGCGGTTGGTATGCTAAGGAATAGTGGAAAGAGATGGTGGGATAGTTTGTTGGCAATAAAGAAGGAAGCATTAGATCATGTTGAATGGCCCGAATTCAAGACAATGTTTTTCAAGGAGTTTAGATCAGAAGCTGAAGTGACCAAGTTGAGAAGTGAATTTCTCAATGATTGTCAAGGTAGTATGAGTTTGAACGAATTTCGAACCCACTTCTTGGACAAGGCTCAATTTTGTCCGGAATTTCTTGAGAACGACCAATTGTTAAAGGAGCAATTTTATATGAAGTTGAAGAAGAGCTTGAGGGAAAGGATAAGCCTACGTCAAATGGAGTCTTTTTCCATGTTGGCGGATGTGGCTAGAGACCATGAAATTGAACAATCAAGAGTTGATGATGATGGTGAGTTGAAGAGGAAGCATGAGGGGACCAACTCTCCGAACAAACGGTTTAGACGAGAGGGTAGTTCCGGCAACCACTCTACTAGCAAGAATATCCCTTGGTGCCGACCGTGCAAGAGGAATCATTGGGGGGTATGTAAGGTGGCGGGGAAAGGTTGTTTTACTTGTGGGAAACCGGGGCATTCAAGCCAGGAGTGCAAGTCCAAGCCACAAAAGGCCATCATATGCTACAAGTGCTTTGAGGAGGGCCACATGAGAAGCTCATGCCCTAAGTTGACCCATGAGGAGAGACTCGAGGAAAAGAGGAGGGAAGCGGAAAGGAAAAACGCCCAAACTCATGGGAACCAACGAGGAAGGTCCTTTCAACTCACCGTGGATCAAGCAAGGAACACGAATGATGTCGTCACAGGTACATTCCTTGTTTATAATGTGCCTATGCGAATTCTCTTTGATTCGGGGGCGAATAGATCATTCGTTGCAACTAGAGTAATTCATGTTATTCCCGTGTCAAAGTCGTGTCTAGAAAATACTTTGCAAGTTGAGGTTGGTAATGGTAGAATGGAATTAGTGAAGGATGTGTATAGGGGATGTGAAATTAAAATTTCTTCGGAACTCTTTCAAGCCAATTTAATTCCTTTTCCGATGGGAGAGTTTGATATAATTTTGGGTATGGATTGGTTAAGCTCTTGTAACGCCAAAATCGCGTGTGATGAAAAGGCGATATATTTGAAGACTTCTAAAGGCGAAGACTTGGTGGTGTATGGTGATAGGAAGGAACGTTCTATTTCCGTATGTACCTTTGCTCGTGCCAAACGTTACATTTCTCATGGATGTCATGCTTATCTTGCTCATATCGTTGATGTTGAAAAGAAACCTCTATCTATCGAAGACATCCCTATTGTTAGTGAATTCGCCGATGTTTTTCCCGAAGATTTGCCGGGCATTCCTCCCGAACGGCAAGTTGAGTTTTCCATTGATCTCATTCCGGGGGCTAACCCCATTGCAAAACTCCCTACCGTTTGGCTCCATCGGAGATGCAAGAGATGATGAAGCAACTACAAGAATTACTTGATAAGGGTTTTATTCGACCTAGTAACTCTCCTTGGGGCGCACCGGTACTTTTTGTCAAGAAGAAGGATGGAAGCATGCGTATGTGTATCGACTATCGGGAACTCAACAAAGTCACCGTAAAGAACAAGTATCCTTTGCCTAGAATCGACGACTTATTCGATCAACTTCAAGGAGCGTCATATTTCTCAAAAATAGATCTTCGTTCGGGTTACCATCAACTCAAAGTGCGTGATGAAGATATTCCTAAAACCGCCTTCCGTACTCGTTATGGTCATTTTGAGTTTGTTGTCATGCCTTTTGGTCTTACAAATGCTCCCGCGGCTTTCATGGATCTCATGAACCGTGTTTGTCGCCCTATGCTTGATAAATCCGTAATCGTATTCATTGATGATATTCTTATTTACTCTAAAAGCTCAACCGATCATGGAGTTCATGTACGTGAGGTGTTGGAAGCATTACGCAAGGAGAAGCTCTATGCCAAATTCTCCAAATGCGAATTTTGGTTAAGAGAAGTGCAATTTCTTGGACATGTTGTTAATAGTGAGGGAATTATGGTGGACCCGGCCAAGATTAATGCGGTGATGAAGTGGGAGCAACCAAAGAATCCGTCGGAGATTAGGAGTTTTCTTGGTCTAGCGGGCTATTACCGTCGTTTTATTCAAGACTTCTCTAAAATAGCTTCCCCATTGACCAAGTTGACTCGAAAGAATATCAAGTTCGAATGGAAAAGCGAGCAAGAGTTGGCTTTTCAACAACTTCGAGAAAGGCTAAGTCAAGCACCGGTCCTTGTTTTACCGGATGGACTTGAAGATATGGTGGTATATTGTGATGCATCGTCTAATGGCCTAGGTTGTGTTCTTATGCAAAGGGGTAAAGTCATCGCCTACGCTTCAAGGCAATTGAAAGAACATGAAAAACGATACCCTACTCATGATTTGGAGCTAGCGGCGGTGGTATTTGCTTTGAAGATTTGGCGCCATTATCTCTACGGAGTCAAGTTTACTATCTATTCCGATCATAAAAGCCTCAAATACTTCTTTGAGCAAAGAGACCTCAACAATCGCCAACGAAGATGGCTAGATCTTTTGAAAGATTATGATTGCGAGATTTTGTATCATCCTGGGAAGGCTAATGTGGTAGCGGACGCCTTGAGTCGGAAGAGTTCTCATCATGCCTTAGTCGTTTCACCCCTTTGGGTTTTGATCACCAATGACTTCTTTGATCAAATTAGAGAAGCTCAAGAGAGGGCCTTGCAACGAGATCCTAAGAAGGAAAGAATACAAGGTCAAATTCAATATTTCACTAAGGATTCTCGTGACCTTACCGTACGTTTTGGGAGGATTTGGATCCCATTTTCTTGTGAGTTGAAACAAGTTCTTCTTGATGAGGCTCACAAATCCAAGTACTCCATCCACCCCGGTGCTACAAAGATGTACCATGACTTGAAAGTAGAATATTGGTGGCCCGGAATGAAGCGTGATGTGGTGAAATATGTTGAAAAGTGTTTGACGTGTGCACAAGTGAAGGCGGAACATCAAAAGCCCTATGGTATGATGCAACCGTTGGAAATTCCCAAATGGAAGTGGGAAGATATTACTATGGATTTTGTCACCAAGTTGCCCAAAACGCCTAGAAATCAATTTGATACAATTTGGGTAATAGTGGATAGATTGACTAAAAGTGCCTTATTTCTTCCCATTCGTGAAGCATCTTCATCCGAGGTATTGGCAAAGATTTATGTAAAGGAAGTTGTAGCAAGACATGGTGTGCCCGTCTCCATTGTTTCGGATAGGGACACTCGATTCACTTCTCACTTTTGGCGGAAATTTCATGAAGATATGGGTACCAAGCTCAAGCTTAGCACCGCCTATCACCCACAAACGGATGGTCAAAGTGAGAGAACCATTCAAACGCTTGAAGACATGCTTCGGGCATGTATAATCGATTTTGGAGGCACTTGGGATCTTCACTTGCCTTTGGTGGAATTCTCCTACAACAATAGCTACCATTCTAGCATCCAAATGCCGCCCTATGAAATGTTGTATGGGAGGAAATGTCGATCTCCAATTTGTTGGGGAGAAGTAGGTCAAAGAGAAATAGGTGGCACGGAAGTAGTGTTAAAGACCATCGAAAAGATAGATGTGATCAAGGAGAGACTAAAAGCGGCTCAAGATCGACAAAAGTCTTATGCGGATAAAAGAAGGAGGCCGATTGAATTCTGTGAAGGTGACCGTGTCTTGTTGAAAGTCTCCCCATGGAAAGGTGTTCTACGCTTTCGGAAGCGTGGAAAGTTAAGTCCTCGTTTCATCGGCCCGTTTAAAATTTTGGCTAAGGTTGGCAAGGTTGCTTACCGTTTGGAACTACCAGAAGAGTTATCGGGAATTCACCCTACTTTTCACGTGTCACATCTCAGAAAATGCCTTGCCGATGAGTCTTCTTATGTGCCATTAAATGAAATAGAGATTGATAACAAGTTGAACTACATTGAAGAGCCGATTGCCATAGTTGAAGAAGAACTTAGAAGGGTACAAAATAAGACGGTGAGGACTTATAAGATTTTGTGGAAGCATGGTAAGATGTCCGATTGTACGTGGGAGTCCGAGCGTGACGTCCTAGTTTACTATCCATCTTTGCATATGGCTTGGATCACGAGGCCGTGATCCGTTCCAAGTGGGGGAGAGTTGTAACACCCCAAAGATTTAAGGTAAAAAGAATTTAACCCCTTTTTATAGTTTCGACATTAAATTAATTTCCTAGTATTTTATTTTTGGAAATGGGGTTAATTTAGTTGGAACTTTAGCGGATAGCGGGTAAAATACCCACTTTTGGAAGAGATGGGTCGTGGCATCCTTAGAATGTGCCAGCCAACTCTTTTGCCTTATGAGTCATACTCCCACTCTATTACTCTTCTTCACCATTTCCATTTCATGCATTCCTTCACACATTTCTTCAAAACAAAGAGTAACCCTCTCAAGTTCAAGAATAGAAATCATAATAATAATAACAATCACCACCAAGTAATCTTCATTCAAGAAATTAAAGTTAGGGTTTGTAATTGGGGTGGTGGTGGCCGTTTTTTTTAGAGAAAGGGAGAAAGAAGGAGTCTCAAACTAAAAGTCTTGCATTGGATTGTTGTTGTTGAGGTATTGAATTCCCCTAATTTAGTTTTATCCTTCTTTCAAAATTAGGGTTCATGGATGAACCAAATTTGGGGGTTTTGCTAGAAATTGGATTATGGCTAATTTTCCCCAATTCCTTAGTTAACCTAGTTGTCATTGAGTTATGTGTTGAGTTGATTTTGAAATTGATAAGCTTATGTGATAATGTTGGTTTATGAGAAAAGATGAGTTTTTACAAGTAATTGAAATGTTGATGAGAATGGTAGGTTGAACTACCTATGATATGGTGGAAGTAAAAAGGAGACTCAATGACAAATGGGTTGGGTTTTGGGTTTAGAAAGGCTAGTGTTTGAGTATGGCTAGGTTAAGCTAGTCAAGTTGTGAGTATAAGCTTATGCATTTTATGATATGATTATAGGTTGAAGCTTGTTTGTGCTTAATCATTTTAGCTTTGTTGATCTATTTGCGGAGGAGGTGAGTATATTTGCATACCTTTATGTTTACGTTGGGTCAATTGACCACATCATGTTGATATATGATTTTCATGTGTGGTAATTGATTTGGCTAGACCCGGGTGGGGTCAATTGTTATGAGGCCTAAGAACCTCCGGGGCCTAAGAACCCCTATTGTTGTTGAGAAAAAGGCCTAAGAACCTCTCGGGGCCTAAGAACCCGATATTCTCTAATGGATCCATATATGTTGTTTATTGTGCAAAGGTGAGCATGTAGGTATGGCACGACGGTGTCATGGGTTACATGTAATAGTCCTTTGTGCGTTGCCCTCCTTCGTATTCGTAAATGTATGCAAGTATATTCACTAAGCCTTTGCTTATATTTTAGTTGTTTACCATTTTATAGGTAGTTCCGGAAGAAGGAACTAGTGTTGTTGAATTGAAAGCCTTGGTTTAGAGCTTGAAGTGTTTTTGGAAGACTTGAAGGTATTAGGTCATTCGTGGAAGAATGACACTTTTTGGTTTAGAGGCTTAGAAATCCCCTCCTCATGGCTCTTGGTACATTTTGATTTGATGGTCATACTTTTGTTAAAAATTATGTAAACGATCAGGTGTAAAGCTTTTGGGAAAGTTTGTGAATTTGTGTATTTGGTCGAAAATAGTGTCAAAATGGGTAAATGACCCATTTGATGGTGTTCATGGGTTTTGAAACAAGTTGATGTTGTATTATATGTTTAAAAGGTGTCCATGAAGTTGATGTCAATCTCTGGAATGTGTTTTAAGATGTTGTTTTGAAATTTGAAGGTTACAAGTTTGTTCAAGTGTTGAAATGGTCTTAGGTTTGCTGTGCAGCTGCTCACTGCGGTGCAGTGGGGGTGGTTTTGCCCACTGCGGCGCAGTGGAATCCCACTGCGGCGCAGTGGGAAGTTTTTCCCCACTGCGGCGCAGTGGGAGAGTTTACCCACTGCGGCGCAGTGGGAAGTTTCCACCACTGCGGTGAGTCCGAGATTTCCCACTGCGGCGCAGTGGGAGAGTTCTCCACCCACTGCGGCGCAGTGGGGTATATATATATAAAAAAAAAAAAAAAAAAAAAAAAAATCTTGTGTTTTCGGTTTATCGAGTTCAGTTCTTTCACGTGGCTAGCAAGAAAAACAAACTACTACTATATAAGCAATCATTAATTTCGAGGAATATCACTTTATCACATATTTTCTAGTCGACAGAATATATCTTTTGCGGCACACAATATTTACGGACGAACAGAAGCGAGCGGACAGCAGAACATATTCGACATCATCATGCAACAAATCTCATCAAACATTATTGATTTAAAGTTAACTATATTCGGATAAGGTTTTTATCATCTCTCCCGATGAATAATTGTTAGTTAATTCTATTTGACGGACTTTACTTTCAATCCTGTAAACATTGATCTTTTTGGAGTATGATTCATATGACTGATTGAGATTTTATTCACTATTATTTAATTTGAAATTTCGTAAGACAATTTATTGCGAGTTAATGATTTGTGTCGAGTTCACTTAGATTAGGGATTAATACAGGTCATTTAATTAACATAGGTTGTGCTCAAAATTGTTCTTGTCAATTAATAAAATTATGTCTATGTAATTTAGAGTAAATACTCGGTAAAGTTTATTAGATAAATTAATGCGACTTTTGGGATTCGAGAGGGATACAATTTTATTATTGTTTACAACTTATATTTCTATTTTTGTCTTGTTTCATTAACTTAAGTCTAGCTATTTTGTTAATTAAAAATAGTTTTCTTTTTTCTTTTAATACCAATCTAGAATTGTTAAAACTTGACTATAACCACAGACGCTTATCGTGGGAACGATATCCGCTTACCCTATCTGGTATAAGGTATTTAGATTTGTTTTTGATCGGTACTTCGACGTCGGCCAGCACCCACGCCGGTTGGACTCGTGACAACGCCCTAAAGGGTTTACACCCCATGTGTTAGATGGGCATGTCGTTGCTAAGACCCCCTCACCACATTTGCATGTAACAAAATTCGAACCTGGTTTTACTATGAAAGCTAAATGGGGAAACGAAAATATAGTTCTTGCAGTTAAGTAATTTGCTATTTGCTACTCCAACTGTGTGATTTGGATCAGCATTACTTATGTACTGTATAGTTGGAGTTATGTTGCAAAACTTGATTTCGTTTTCCCATTATATTTCAAAAATATATATTTGTAGACACCCCATTCATTTGCTCTCCTTCTTCGAGATGACAAGGTTGGTATAATTAATACCATTTATTAAATATTAAAGACAACAACCTTTTACCATTTGTGTTATCACCATAACTCGTGGTTGTCATATAACGCCTAACTAAAAATTTATTAAAGTTCTCGGTGAATAATTTTAAAAGAATAACAAAACTCAACAAAAACACACACACACACACACATATACACACACACACACACACACACACACACACACACACACACACACACACACACACACACACACACACACACACACACACACACACACACACACACACACACACACACACACACACACACACACACACACACACACACACACACACACACACACACACACACACACATATATATATATATATATATATATATATATAGGGAAAAGTGAATATGGGGTTGTTCCCCGTCTAAGCTTAGATGGGGAACACCTCACAATCAAATATTTTATTATTTTTTTGTAATTTAAATAAAATTATGGGCCCCATGAATTTTATAATTAAAAAAACCAAATGTGAGGTGTTCCCCATCTAAGCTTAGATGGGGAACACCTCACAATCAAATATTTTATATTTTTTTGTAATTTAAATAAAACATGGGTCCCCATGAATTTTATAATTAAAAAACCAAATGTGAGGTGTTCCCCATCTAAGCTTAGATGGGGAACACCTCACAATCAAATATTTTATATTTTTTTGTAATTTAAATAAAACATGGGTCCCCATGAATTTTATAATTAAAAAACCAAATGTGAGGTGTTCCCCATCTAAGCTTAGATGGGGAACACCTCACAATCAAATATTTTATATTTTTTTGTAATTTAAATAAAACATGGGTCCCCATGAATTTTATAATTAAAAAACCAAATGTGAGGTGTTCCCCATCTAAGCTTAGATGGGGAACACCTCACAATCAAATATTTTATATTTTTTTGTAATTTAAATAAAACATGGGTCCCCATGAATTTTATAATTAAAAAACCAAATGTGAGGTGTTCCCCATCTAAGCTTAGATGGGGACAACCCATATTCACTTCCCCCGTATATATATATATATATACAGGGTAAAGATCCAGAGGATTGGTAGCTTAAGGAGAGAAAAGAGAGAAAGTTCTTTTTTGATTTTTTTTCTCTTGTTTTTTTGATTTTAATTTTTTTAAATCTTTTTGTCTTTTTTTTTTAACATAAACCAGACATGAGGATATTTACACATGTGTAGACATGTGTATGATACAAAAATTTATACATGTGTAGAAAATCTTTTTTTAATTTTTTTTAATTCTTAAATTTTTTTTGCAATGGGTTTTAACGGATGACGGCAAATAGCCTTGTGATTTCGGATCGTAAACTCAAATCCAAATTTTGAAATCTTCATGTTAATAACTTACTCCCTCCGTCCCATTTTAAATGTCCATCTTTCTATTTTTGGTTGTCCCAATTTAAATGTCAATTTCTAAAAATATAAATGCAATTTCCAGTTTTGCCCTTACTACTACATACAAGTGTAACATCCCAAAACTTTTTGACGTTGACCGTTAACTTGTCGTTAGTGACCGTTAGTTAATGTGTGTTTTATGTGTTAATGTGATTAAATGATTAACGTGAGATATGTGTTAAAGTGATTTAAAGTAATGAAATTAAAGTTGATAATGATTAATAAAGTCAATTAGTGTTCCCGATAAGGTACAAGAGTCGTTAAGTGTTTCCGTATGCGTTAAACAAGCAGTTAAGTGACGAAACGAGTTGTAAGGAAGTGCGAGGGCCTAGATGTAAAGTTTATAAAGTTGTTCCAGCAGATATAGAGTGTATATAACGACCCTAATGCCCTATAATCAGATCCAAATCCCTAATTAAGTCTCACACACAAAACCCTAGGTCAATTCCTCAAGTTCTTGTCGATTTCGAGGGTTTTCGGAAGGGATTTCGCTTGTTTTTCGATCCGTTAATCAATCCTATAGGTATGAGATGTTATGTATGTAAAGAAAGGTACATTGGTGGAATAGGTGGTCACCCATAGGAAGGGTGCAAGATATTGTGATACACGAATGTGGTACGCGGCGTAAGTAGTACATAGTGCTTCTGTTTGAGCATGGAATGTTAAGCTCATTCACAAAAGGGGTTTAACCACGAAAATCATCAAAATCTCCTCAATAAGAGTGCAAACCTACTAAGTTCTTGACGAACCTAAGGTGGATGATGATTTTCCCAAAGAGATGTTTCGATCTTTGGAGGATATGAATATTATGAATGTTTTTGTGTTATGATTGATTGATTGATTGTGAGTGAATGTTTCCGAAGATGAATTGTATTGAATGTATGATGAATAAATCTGACAACTCAATGATTAGGGGTATTTATAGGCACCAGATTAGGGTAAGTTTGTACCTTGGGCCGTACCAGATATGGGCCCTAGCCCAAATTCCAAAGGGATAGTACGAGATATAGAACATTCGAGAGTAATTAGTTGTCAGTCATTTATAATCAAACTCCGTAATAATAAATATGGTAACATTTAGACTTGTAAACTTTGCCTCTCTTTTAAGCTTTGGCCTTCTTTTGTCTTTTTCCTAAGCTTCGCTAAAGAGAATTGAAGCATTCTTCCAAAAAAGAGCTAAAGCCTTCTTCAAAAGAGAGTGGAAGCCTTCCTCAAAAGAGAGTGGAAACATTCTTAAAAAGAGAGTGGAAGCCTTTCTAAAAAGAGAGTGGAAGCCTTTCTAAAAAGAGAGTGGAAGCATTCCTCAAAAGAGAGTGGAAGCCTTTCTAAAAAGAGAGTGGAAGAATTCTTCAAAAGAGAGTGGAAGTCTTCTTCAAAAGAGAGTGGAAGCCTTTCTAAAAAGAGAGTGGAAGCATTCCTCAAAAGAGAGTTGAATCCTTCCTCAAAAGAGAGTGGAAGCCTTGCCACTTTTATTGTCTGGCCTTAAGCCTTCCTGGGCCCCACTCCAAGGCTCTCAAGCCTCACCTTCCTCTCTTGTCTAGCCTTAAGCATTCCTGGGCCCCACTCCAAGGCTCTCAAGCCTCACCTTCCTCTCTTGTCTAGCCTTAAGCATTCTTGGGCCCCACTCCAAGGCTCTCAGCCTCACCTTCCTCTCTAAAGAAGGTTGGAGCGTGGCTAGCCTTCCATATTCTTTGTATTTATCTAGGCTTCGATGATACATATTTATGTGTGCTGAGGCTCGATCAATTCTCTTGGATTTACATAGAAATCTAGTCATTGGGGTTTGGTGAATCTCACCATATCTCATCAAGTCCCCCAAGTTTGAAGGTAAGGATTTTCTTTCAAATACTTGGATTCAAACTTTTAACTATTTCTTTTAAAATCCATGTGCCTTTGGTCCTTAGCCTTCTTTTGAAGCTTTGCTAGTGCCCAACCTTTGCTTGGCTTTGTTGTCTTGCTGAAGCATCGACCTCTGAGTCTTGCCAAGGGAGAGAAACGTTTACTTCGCTAACACCTCGTTGAAGGCTCGCCAGGAGTGAAACTTCGCAAGACCAAGTCTGTCCTTTCAAAACTTCTTATATTTGTATATATATATATATATAAGAGATATCAATTTTAATGCCAAATTACACTATATATATATATATATATATATAGGAGAGACATCAAATGAGAAGGTGTGTTAAGGAGAGAAGGGAGAGAAGGTTCTATGAACCAATCAGAACGTGACATGTGGCTTTAAAAAAAAACACGGTGACATTTTTGTAAATAATTTGACTTCAAACCCAAACTGACCCAACCTACCCCAAGCTGACCCAACCCAACCCAAGCTGACCCAACCCAACCCAAGCTGACCCAACCAACCCAAGCTGACCAACCCAAGCTGACCCAACCCAAGCTGACCCAACCCAACCCAAGCTGACCCAACCCAACCCCAAGCTGACCAACCCAAGCTGACCCAACCCAAGCTGACCCAACCCAACTGACCAAGCTGACCCAACCCAGCTGACCAAGCTGACCCAACCCAACCCAAGCTGACCCAACCCAACCCAAGCTGACCAAACACCCAACCAGCTGACCCAACCCAGCTGACCAAGCTGACCAAACTGACCCAACCCAACCCAAGCTGACCAACCCAAGCTGACCAACCCAAGCTGACCCAACCCAGCTGACCAAGCTGACCCAACCCAACCCAAGCTGACCCAACCCAAGCTGACCCAACCAACCCAAGCTGACCAACTGACCCAACCCAAGCTGACCAAGCTGACCCAACCCAGCTGACCCAACCCAGCTGACCAAGCTGACCCAACCCAAGCTGACCCAACCCCAAGCTGACCCAATCCAACCCAAGCTGACCCAACAAGCTGACCCAAAAACCTAAGCTGACCAAGCTTCACAAAAGTTTAATTTATTTACGATTATGCCACCGCGCAATTTTTTTTATTTTGACACATGTCGCGTTTTGATTGGCCCATAGGATCTTCTCTCCCTTAACTGGATCTCTACCCTATATATATATATATATACATATATATACATATATATATATATATATAACAATTAGGGCTCGATTTGGTGAGGTCTTACCATAACCCATCAAGTCCTCCAAGTTTGAAGGTAAAGATTTCCTTTCAAAAGACTTAGATTCAAGCTTAAATATTTCTTTTACTTATTCAATTTTGTAAATAAGTTTTTTTTTATTACAATCGTAAAGGCTGATGAAAAGTAAGAAACAAGGGGATCCTCCCATTCCTTACTTCTAATCTTCATCTCCCTCTTTTTTTTTTTAATATATTTAGACGAAAACAAAGGAAAGGGAGCTAATAGGGGTAAAGTCTTCTGATTTCTTTCTTTGGATTCTCATGTGGTAATGCCCATAGAGGCGGGCAGGCTAGCTTGTGGTATCCCTCTATCTAATTCTTTATAATTAATAATTCATTTTGATAATTTAAGCATAGGACATGTATGCAATTCACGTGACATCTCAAGGAAAGAAAGAAATACATTTCATATTCTATGGTTTAAGCTTCACAGCTTCCTGTTAGTTCACGTGGGCATCTCAAAGAAGGTTACGTGTATCAATTGTCTTGTCACTCACACTAGTCTCCTTCCCTCAGATTCCTTTTGCTTTGCTTTTTAAAAAAAAACATTATATATACATGAAGCCAAGACAATAGGGACCTCGCTCTTTGTCGTATATATATACATAGAGAGAGAAATACAATGCAATTGGTCCGCTGCCTCTACACTTCGCTACTTCGAAGCCTCTCTCCTCATGTCTTTTTTGTTTCTTTGTTGCTTAATTTGCTAGACACCCACCAGGGGGATTGCTCTGGCTTCGACGCTCGCTAGGTTTACCTTTTTTTTTTTTATAACCTCGATTGCTTCTGCCTCCATGCTTCGCAGCTTAGAAAGTCCTTGCCTAAGCTTCGCAGTTTCGACAAAGCCTCGACACCACATAAGCATCGCCGAAGCCTCGCTTCCTCCAAGCAATGATCTCGCTGAAGCTTCGACTTTTGCTCCATTGCTAAGCGTTGTCCAAGCCTTTCCCTTGCCAAGCACTGCCGAAGCTTCGCCACTTCGTGACTTAGTGGCCATTTCAAGTCCGCCATGCCACTTCGGTGGCCACTTAGCTAGACATGTTACCCATATATTATTACTTAACTAGCTTGTCTTTTGCTATCTCGCCAACTTCGACCTCAACACTTCATGACTTAGTGGCTGCTTCGCCGCCACTTCGCCACCTCGATGGTCCGATAGTAAAACCAAGACTTTGCTACTTGATGGTTCCAAGACTTCGTCATTCTAATCTGTGTCCCTGCCAAGAATTCGCCACTCTTAAACCTCATCGCCTAGTCAGTTAGACACCTCAACACTTAGACTTTCTCAATATATTTATAGATTGGTTTCACCACTTCGTGCCTCAGTATATACATATATATACATTTGCATTCGAAGCTTTTTAAAAATTGGGTAACCACACGTCATCAAGTCCCTCAAGTTCAGGTGTAAGTGTTTCCTCTAGACAAGACTTATGCTCGAGCTTTAATATCTCTTTGTTCTGTCTTTTTTCTTGTCTGCAGATAACCAGAGAGTTGTGGCAACAAACAAAAAGGAATGGCTTCTTGGAGGTATATATGTTCTTTCTTTATTTTTGATGATAATACATAAAATGTTGAATACTAATGCGTTTTTAGTTGTATATAACAGATTGCATGGACTAATTCACGTGTTGAGCATTTGTATTATATATTTTCTTGAATGATACATAGATGCTAAGCACTAGTCTAGCTACTCCATAATATACTACTCCCTCCGTCCCATTACAAGTATTCAAAGTCTTTATTTTTAAACTTTGACCTTAAATATATATTTTTGTGTTATATATAACTTGATGAAAAATTATATCATTGAAAACACTTCTAAAACACAATCAATTCATATAACTTTCATCAAGTATAATCTAACACAAAGAAAATTATTTAAGGTCAAAGTTAGAAAACTTAGACTTTGAAAATTCAAAACATGACACTTCTAGTGGGACGGAGGGAGTATCTTTTTTTTAATATAAATATATTCCTCTCTTCTTGTCATTTATCTTATCCGTTCCTTTCAAAGAAACACAAGAATGTTGTTTTTTGTCGTTTTTGTCCTTCCGCCAACAGCCAAGATAATTTAATATGCATAATCAAATTCGCTAGCCTAAGCACACGTGATTGCTTCTTCGGGGTTTTGTAATCCTTTTTGTCTCTTTGCTATGAATTTCAAATGTCAATTTGAGAGTAGGACCATCATGCCACCGAATCAATGTGTTTTAATTTGCAAGACCCATCACCAATAACCCGCCTACCGTGAGTTGTGTTCGGAATTTTATTCGACTTTGAAACTGAAGAAGGAGTTGGGAAAGTTAAGGATATATTTGAGGAAAGGATTGTATGGTTTTATTGTGGGGGACAGCAGAGGAAGCTGTCGATTGCTGAGTTTGGTTATTATTGTGGAATGTATTCAAGAGAGGAGTTACAGAGTGCGGAACTTAAGGCTATTTTGAAGAAGGGCTATAGGACAGGAGCCGATTTGTGTGATGGAGAGTCTATTTTGGAGTATTTCACAATAATTACGGGAGGAGAAACTTGGACATACACTAGTGGTGTGTCGAAGATAAAGAATGTACGTTTGAGGTTACTCCACTGCATGATTGTGACATTCTTGGTGCAGCGATCTACTCATTGGGAAAAGGCTTACCAGAATGATTTATGGTTACTTAAGCTCTTTTCTGAAGGTGCTCCATCAAGGTTTGCTTTACCTCCTCTTGTACTTCTTGACCGAATGTGTAATCATTCTGATTCGAATTTGGTTTTGGGACATTTCATCACGGTTATTTATAAGAGGATGGGAGTCTTTGCTTCAGATGATTGCCAGACTTATCTTTCATTACCAGTACATCAGGAGGGTTTTACGTATAATGATCTTTGGAGGGGAAAGATTTTGAAGAAGAAGAAAGCAAATGAGCAAGAGCAGTTGTTGGCTGATGAGGGTGAAGTTGAAGGACCACCTCCCGTACAGGAGGTGGATGTTGATGTTGATGTTGAGATGGCGGAGGGTCAACCGGAACCAACGAGGAGGGGTGGTCGTAACATTCCCATCCCTCGCTCGTTTGACTTAACACTTTTGGGGAACACTGTTCAGAGTATTTATGAGTCTCAGCAGAAGAGTCGGCAAGAGTTTGATGCATATCAGAGGAGGATGGACCAGGATTTCAGCTGGGTTGGATCACAGCAGGCCCACACTAACTATTGCCTAGATTATTATCAGCCGATGTGGGATGCTCAGTATCACGGTCGGGAGTTTGTTCGACCTGACCCGATTCCTCAGTTCTATCCACCGCCTATTTATGTCCCCGATTATCGTCAGGGGGGTCAGTCCTTTTTCTCTCATACGACTGCCCCGGGAACATGTCACCACCACTCCACGATTTAGGAGGTTCTCCTCGAGGTCCAGTGCAGTTTGGGGTCTTTCAGGGTGGCCACGTTGGCGGTGTTTCTTCCTCTTTTGCAGATTTTGATGCAGGTGCTCATTCAGGATTTGATGCTGGTCAGTCGGGAGGAGATGCAGGTGGTTCGGGTGCAGCTCAGGAAGAGGAGTCCGATTGGGTGACGAGTATTTTTGGAACACCTGGACTACCCTATGGCTACCATGGTCAGCAGCAGTAGTGGAGATGATTCCCATCCAGTACCGTGGGATGGAATCATGTGATGATTGGTTATGTTGGTATTTTCATGTCGTAACTTTAGTTATCATTGTCTGGTATCCACCTACGGGGTGATGAAACATTTGTACTTTCCTTTGTTTCTTTTATTTTCTGCATGATACTCCTTTTAGTTTGCACTTTGTATGGATATTTTGGATGTGTTCTTGTGATGTGTAATTGAGCAGGTTTGATCCGAATGGATGGCCATACCTATTGTACAACCCAAGTGTGGGGGAGGACTCATTGGATTCTCATTCTCACCTACATTCATTGGCATCGATTTGTTTGATTGTGTGATCGTGTTAGTAGCTCACTATGATGTCACGTGCATATGATGGCAGTAAGTTCAGCGCAACATTTTTAATTGGCATCTTTACTGACATTGTTTCGCACGCAGCTCTCGCACATTCCGTTTTGGACTAGTCTGTTTCTCCCGTCAAGCAAATTGGACCTCCTTTTTAGGAAGAGCAATTTGTGGTGCGGGGTCGACTTACTTGTTTTGAAACGGAATGTGTCCATGTTCCGGTATGTGTTCTCATTCTTTCTGTCTATTTTGCTTACCCCTATTTACCCTTGTTTTGACCGAGTGTTGGACATTGAGGGCATTGTCCATCTTAAGTGTGGGGGGTGGCAAATAGGTTTAAGCAGCCGGGTATATCTCTTTTGTTGTTTTGCCATTGAGAATTCTACCGGTCTTGTAGATATGTCCCTCTCGTAGGCTTTTGGATTTTATCCAAGAGTAAGGGGTCTATCTTGAACTCTGAACTATGATGTGCATGTTTGAGATTGGTGGTTTCGATCTGGTAGGATGACGGAAGATGATATGATATGAACTTGTGTTGAGCTTGTCCTTGTGGTAAATTGCTTTTGTCACTTAATTCATAATAACTTAATGAGCAATTTTACTACAAAATGTTTTCCTTGGTACAAATTTAATCGGCGAAATGTGTTCTGAACGGTTATTGGGCTAATCCTTGTGGATTGATAACATTACTTGCATGCTCAAATATCTCAAACACCGAAAAGTTGTGAGATTCATCATTCATTTATAGATGTGCTAGGTGTTGACGGTTTTGGTTTGATTGCCTTGTAAATTTGTCCCTCTCTTAGGCTCTTGGATTTATTCGGGAGTAAGGGTTCCATTTCGAACTCTGCACTAAGATGTGCAAATTTGAGGTTAATTTATTCCATTTCCGGGTTACGTTCTTTGATATGAGTGTGCCGGTGATGTGTTGAGCTAGAACTTGGCCTGGTGATCGTTACGAGACCGCAGTGAGATCACTTTTGTGATATAAGTACATTGGATGACGAATTGGCATACTAGGTTTGACCCATATTTTCTTTCTATTCACCCCTTGCTTATGTATATTTTTACCTTTAGTATATACTTTTATACATGTACATACATGTTTTGTGTTGCTGGCTACTCTGGTCAGTGATTTTCCTTTCTTTGTAAACCTTTGTTGCACTCATCTTTAGTGCAAGATACATTTAGAACACCCTTTTTGAACTTAGCCTTTTCCTTTGTATAAATCCACTTAAATATGTAAACTTTACCTCGCCATACCGATAGTCTAATTTTGGGGGGCCATTGATTGTCATTGGTTTGTTTGGGCGGTTTGGGAGAGCTTCAGTGGGTTGTCAGTTGGAATATTCTTGGTCTATGGGAATACGTCGATTGGTCAAATTATTGGGGAATGTCTTGGATTGTTCAAATAAAGTATATTGTTATAGACATTGTTCATCATTGTAAGAGGGTGCCTACTAGTAGAGTAAAAATGGTTCAAAATAAAGAAAAAGTGAAAAACAGAAGAAAAAAAAAAAGAGAAAAAATGAAATAAGAAAAAAAAAAAAGAACTTGGGCTACTAGTAGGTATTTCTCATTTTTATATGTCAAAAGAATTGTTGTATCATTTGGTTCGTGAATAGAATGGAAGATTTGGTTGTTCCTAAGTTGTTTGAAGTTGATACACCACAATGGTGTCGGGTTTTGCTTGTTACTTTTGAGGTGTGTTCGTCGGATAGCATCTTATGGGTTGGTGGCAATCAATGGTAAGGGTTTGATTAGACTATTTTGTACATAACTTATACTTTTGTTATTTCCTGTTAACACTAACCTAAATTTCCCAAATCCCATTGTAAATACCCTAGCCTAACATTACAACCGATTTATATGCCATATTTTGATGATGTACTTGGTGCTCACGCCATGTCGGTGAAGCTATGATCCTAGTTCAAGCCTATAGTAAGATATGCATCACGACCGAGCAATGAGTGATTATTCATATATATTCAACCCCAATAGTAAGTTCGTTGGAGTAGGATGATTTTGATAGGCTCATTTGTTTCACTTTTGCTTAGTCGTGTTATTGAGGCTTGTGGATTGTTTAGATATTGTCAAACATTTCGGTTTTCATTTAAGATTAAAACTGCTTCACCAAAGTCCTTGTCATCGACATACTTGGTTTGGCTTCCTTTTGATAATCGTAATGTGTTTATATAGCTTCGTGCCAAGGAATGCTTTTTGCTTAATTTCCAGATTTGCTTGAGGACAAGCAACGCTCAAGTGTGGAGGGATTTGATGTGACCAATTTATATAGATCGCCCACATCATTATTGGCCTTTTTCGTATGTGTTTTGAGTCAATTTTGTATGCATTTGGCGCGTTTATGTTGTTTGTTAGTGCTTTCAGGTTTGTTTGAGAATGAAAATGTGAAGCTCAATCAAAGATGGGTTTTAACCAAGAAAATTATCAAGATCTCCTACAAAGTAGTGCAAACCTAATAAACTCTTGACGAATCTAAGGTGTTTGATGATCTTCCCAAAGAGACGTTTCGATCTTTGGAGGATATGAATATAATGTGATTTAATGTTTATGATTAATTGATGATGAATGTGCTGATGATAATGTTATTGAATGTACTGTTATTGCAGAGAATGTTGTATGTGAGAATGAATTGATGGTGACTGAATTGATTGTGGATGGAATGGCTCTGACATCCCATCATAGGGACTATTTATAAGCCATAGATTAGGGTTACCTCGTGCATTGGGCCTGTCAGAAATGGGCCTGGCCCAGTACGAGGTATAGAAGGTTCCAGAGTACGTTAGCAAGCCACGTGTAGTGATAATATGTATTGTGACACATTAATTGTAACACTTAATATGTATGAATAAATGTTTATTCAAAATAGGTAAGCTCTGAAGTTTAGCCATGATGCCGAGCCTTTGCTAGCTTTATTTTAAACTCCTAGATGGAAGGAAATGGACTTAAGCCCATTCGAGATTTCTAACTGTCAAATGGGCTGGCCATACAAGCCTTTACCTAGCTTGGCATTACAATATATATATATATATTGTCAATTTGTATATATATATATTATA